>JAHRHZ010000048.1:2480050-2495694 GCA_024137785.1 Ginglymostoma cirratum | reverse complement strand
CCTCCCCTTCTCTCCCTATTTATTTCAGAACCCTCTTCCCCTCCCCCATTTCTGATGAAGGGTTTAGGCCCGAAACGTCAAGTTTTCCTGCTCCTATGATGCTGCTTGACCTGCTGTGTTCATCCAGCCCCATGCTTGTTATCTCGGATTCTCCAGCATCTGCAGTACCTTTTATCCCAGGTTACAGCAGAGCAGCATGCTTCTAGCAGTGTCATGGTAACTAAGTTTGTGGATGACACAAAGATTGACCAGGTGGCTTACAATGAGGAAGAAAGTGTTAGGTTACAAGAGGATAGTGATGGATTGGTCAGATGGTGAGAACGTTGGCAGATGGAATTTAACCTTATTTGTGAGACGATGCATTTTGGAAGACGGAACAAGGCAAGGGAGTACTCAATGAATGGCAGGACACTAGGAAGCTCAGAGGAACAAAAGGATCTTGGGATGCTTATCAACAGATCCTTGTCAGGGGCAGGGCAGGTTAATGGGGCAGTTAAGAAGGTGTAGAGATTGGAACCAGGTATATCTTATTTTCTGAGATCCTTGATTAGGATTGTTAACTTGGGCCAATCAGGGAGTCCTGACTGGCAGATATAAACAGGGTTTGCAGACAGTCTAGAGACAAATTACTTCAGATTCTGGAATCTGTACTGAAAACTGAAATGCTAGAGATCACAGTGCGTCAGCATCCACGGAGAGAGGAAGCTAAGGTTTTGGGGTTAGATGACTCTTCATCAGAGCTGAAGAGAGTCTGTTGACTTCAGGGACTGATTTCAAGCTGGCTGTCACAGTCAGTGTACAGCGCACATGTAAATAAAGGGTGACCTGGTGATCGGATACGAGCCTCTGTGCTGTTATTTCCAAAGGCATACAGGGTGCTTGCCTTTATCAATTGAGGCATAGATTATAAGAGCAGGGTGGTCATGTTGGAGCTGAACAGCACTTTGGTTAGGCAACAGCTGGAGAACTGTGTGCAATCTGGTAACCATACTATAGGAAGGGTGTGATTGCACAAGCGGAGGTACAAAGAAGATTCAACAGAATGTTGCCTGGGATGGAGCATCTTAGCTACAGAGAGAAGTTGGATAAGATTGGATTTTTTTCTTTGGAGCAGAGAAGGGTGAATGAGGACCTGATTGAGGTGCGTAAGATTATGAGGGGCATGGACAGGATGGATAGAAGGCACTTGTTCCCCTTCCAGTTGAAGAGTCAATGACCAGTGGGCATAAGTTTAAAGTGAAAGGCAGGAGGTTTAGAGGGGACTTGAGGAAAAGATGTTTCACTCAGAGTCTGATGGTATTCTGACGGGTAGTTGAGGTGGGAAACCTAACAACCTTTCAAAAGGACTTGGATGAGGTTTTGAAGTATCATAACATTCAAGGCCATGGGCCTAGTGTGGGAAAATGGGACTAGTGTAGATTCAGTGTATTTTTAGCAATAAATTCTCTGAGCTGAAGGCCCTGTTCTGTACTGCGTCATTCTATGATACAAGCCTGTTAGTCTTCCCTTTTAGGAGGGAAAAATGATAGAATTTATGACAAAGACTGGCATAAGCAAACTTATCAATTATAATGGTTTCAGAGATAGTAGGAACTGAGGCGAGAGGGGGAGGCGGATAGAGGAGAAGATAGGTGGAGAGGAGGCAGACCGGTCAAAGAGGTGGGGATGGAGCCAGTAAAGGTGAGTGTAGGTGGGGAGGTAGGGAGGAGATAGGTCAGTCCAGGGGGGATGGACAGGTCAAGGGGGTGGGATGAGGTTAGTAGGTAGGAGATGGGGGTGGGGCTTGAGGTGGGAGGAGGGGATAGGTGGAAGGACAGGTTAGGGAGGCAGGGACGAGCTGGGCTGGTTTTGGGATGTGGATGGGGGAGGGGAGATTTTGAAGTTTGTGAAGTCCAAATTGATACCATTAGGCTGCAGGGTTCCCAAGCGAATATGAGTTGCTGTTCCTGCAACCTTCAGGTAGCATCGTTGTGGCACTGCAGGAGGCCCAGGATGGACATGTCGTCTGAGGAATGGGAGGGGGAGTTGAAATGGTTCGCGACTGGGAGGTGCAGTTGTTTAGTGCAAACCGAGCGTACGTGTTCTGCAAAGCAGTCCCCAAGCCTCTGCTTGGTTTCCCCGATGTAGACGAGGCCACAGGGGGAACAGTGGATGCAGTATACCACATTGGCAGATATGCAGGTGAACATCTGCCTGATGTGGAAAGTCTTCTTGGGGCCTGAGATGTGGGTGAGGGGGGAGGTGTAGGGGCAGGTGTAGCACTTCCTGCGGTTGCAGGGAAACGTGCCAGGTGTGATGGGGCTGGAGGGGTGTGTGGAGCGGACAAGGGAGTCACGGAGAGAGTGGTCCCTCCGGAAGGCAGATAAGGGTGGCGAGGGAAAAATGTCTTTGGTGGTGGGGTCGGATTGCAGATGGCGGAAGTGTCGGAGGATGATGCGTTGGATCCGAAGGTTGGTGGGGTGGTACATGAGGACAAGGGGGATTCTGTTTTGGTTTTTATTGTGGGGAGGGGGTGTGAGGGATGAGTTGCGGGAAATGCAGGAGACACGGTCGAGGGCTTTCTCAACGACCGAGGGAAGGACGTTGCGGTCCTTGATAAACGAGGACATCTGAGATGTACAGGAGTGGAATGCCTCATGCTGGGAGCAGATGCAGCGGAGGCGAAGGCATTGAGAATAGGGGATGGCATTTTTGCAGGAAGGTGGGTGGGAGGAGGTGTATTCTAGGTAGCTGTGGGAGTCGGTGGGCTTGAAATGGATATCGATTTCTAGGTGGTTGCCGGAGATGGAGACAGAGAGGTCCAGGAAGGAGAGGGAGGTATTAGAGATTGTCCAGGTGAACTTAAGGTTGGGGTGGAAGGTGTTGGTAAATTGGATGAACTGTTCGAGCTTCTCGTGGGAGCATGAGGCAGCGCCGATACTGTCATCAATGTAATGGAGGAAGAGGTGGGGTTTAGGGCCAGTGTAGGTATGGAAGAGGGATTGTTCCACATAACCTACAAAGAGGCAGGCATAGCTTGGGCCCATGCGGGTACCCATGGCCACCCCCTTTGCCTGTGGGAAGTGGGAAGAATTGAAAGAGAAGTTGTTGAGGGTAAGGACGAGTTCGGCTGAGCGGATGAGGGTGTCAGTGGAAGGTGACTGGTCGGGCCTGAGGGACAGGAAGAAGCGGAGGACCTTTAGGCCGTCTGAGTCGGGAATGCAGGTGTATAGGGACTAGACATCCATGGTAAAGATAAGGTGTTGGGGACCGGGGAATTGGAAGTTCTGGAGGAGGTGAAGAGCGTGGTGGTGTCACGGACGTAGGTAGGGAGTTCCTGGACTAAGGGGGAGAAAATGGAGTCCAGATAGGTGGAGATAGGTTTGGTAGGGCAGGAGCAGGCGGAGACAATGGGTCGACCAGGGCAGTCAGGTTTGTGGATTTTAGGAAGGTGATAGAAGCGGGCGGTGCGGGGTTGGGGAACGATGAGGTTGGAGACTGTGGGTGGGAAGTCACCTGAAGTGATGAGGTTGTGGATGGTTTGGGAGATGATGGTTTGGTGTTCGGGGGTGGGGTCACGATCAAGGGGGTGGTAGGAGGAGGTGTCGGAGAGTTGGCTTCTGGCCTCGGCGATGTAGAGGTCAGTGCGCCATACTATAACTGCGCCTCCCTTGTCCGTGGGTTTTATGGTGAGGTTTGGATTGGAGCCGAGGGCTGCATGTCCTGCGGGGGAGAGGTTGAAGTGGGTGAGAGGGGTAAAGAGGTTGAGGCGATTGATGTCTCGACGGCAGTTGTAGATGAAGAGGTTGAGGGAGGGTAGGAGGCCTTGGGGTGGTGTCCAGGAGAAGGGGGTGAGTTGGAGGTGGGAGAAGGGGTCAGTAGAGGGAGGGTTAGGCTCACGGTTAAAGAAGTAAGCGCGGAGGCGGAGGCGGCGAAAAAACAGCTCAACGTCCAAGCGTGACAGGTATTCGTTGATGTGTGGGTGGAGGGAGACAAAGGTGAGCCCTTTGCTGAGGACTGACCATTCGTCCTCAGTTAGGGGGAGGTCTGGGTGGATGGTGAAGACTCGGAAGGGCTGGGTGCTGCTGTGCTGGCTCTGGAGGCGGTGGGCAGAGCGACATTGGTGTCGGCCGTGGGCGGAGTTGCGTCTGCTGTGGGCGGAGTTGCATTGTCTGTAGGCGGAGTTGCGTCAGCTGTGGGCGGAGTTGCTTTGGCGGCAGTGGGCAGAGTTGCTTTGGCAGTGGTGGGTATGATCCGTTTGGGCATGGTCAATGTGGAATTGCAAATGGGAAATTGTGTATGACAAACTTATTTGAAGAAGTTATGAAGAAAATTAATAAAATAAGGCCAATAGACATAGTATGCTTAGAATTTCAGAAGGTTTTTGTAAAGTTCTCCTGAAGGAGATTGGTTAGGAAGATTAAAAAACATGAGCTAGGAGGTCATGTACCAGCATGGATTAATGATTGGCTAACAGACGGAAAACAGAATGGAAATAAATGGATCTTTCTCAGGTTGGCGGGCTGTAACTTGTGGGGTACTACAAAGAGCAATACTTGGGCCCCAGCTGTTCAAAATATATATCAGTGATTTGGATGTGGAGACAATTTATATTATTCAAATTTGTGGATGGTATGAAGTTAACTGGCAATGTGCATTATGCAGAAAATGAAAGTAGTGTCAGGAGGATTTGGACAGGCTTAATGAATAGGTAAGGACATGGCAAATGGAATATAATGTGGAAAAATGTGAGGTCATCCACTTTGGTAGGAGTAACAGATGGGTGGAGTATTGATTAAATGATGAAGTTGGAAAATGTAGATGTACAAAGGGGTATATTTTACCTGATGTGCCAATACTTTTGCTATCCATTGCAATGTAAGAAACCAAACATAGATGTCATGGTTTTGATGAATCCCACAGATGTTTATTACAACGAATTAATGTTTGTAAGCATTACATTCACAGGCACATCAATGTCTAAGCTAACACTAAGTTAGCAAGTTACAAAAAGCAGCATATTTCTTCCAGTATGTCATGCTTCAGGTGATCCCACTAAGATGGTTAGAGACCATTCCACCTTCAGGTCACAGGCTATGATAGGTTGATAATATCATGAGGATGTCTATTCAAGGTACACTAACCTATTGACCGTGAGGCATAGCACAACACTCAGAGGGTCATTAGCCTATGGGATTCCCTTTGCCAAAAAATGGTAGTCATTGAGTTTATTTAAAGCTTTTTTTTATATAGAATCCCCACAGAGTGGGAACAGGCCATTTGGCCCAACAAGTCCGCACCAACCCTCCGAAGAGCATCCCACCTAGACCAAAATTCCCCTACCCTATCCCTGTAACCCTGCACTTCCCATGGCTAATGCACCTAACCTACATATCCCTGAACACTATGCATAATTTAGCATGGCTAATCCACCTGATTTGCACATCTTTGGACTGTGGGAGGAAACCAGAGCACCCAGCAGAAACCCATGCTGACACAGGGAGAATGTGCAAACTCCAGACAGACAGTTGCCTGAGGCTGGAATTGAACACAGGTGCCACCCGTGCCACCCATATAGATCTTTTGTAGATGATGGGCTCAACAATCATGGGATGGCAGAAAGGAAAGTAGAACTGAAATTATAACCAAATCAGACAAGATTTTAACAGGCTCGAAGGACTGAGTAGCTGAGGGAAAATACATGAGTCAGGATCTAAAAGCAATGCAGTGTAAATATTTATTTGTGTCATAACCTACACTTGATAAAACTGACATCAGAATTCAGTTCAGGTCATAATATCATCTTGAATGCAATACAAGCACAATATTGATTTCAACCCTTTCAGGAGCCCATTATCCTTTTACAGTGGTCAATTAATGGCTAATTTGGAGATAGATGTGAGTACCAGGAATGGAACATTTTTCAACCCATTATATGTTTTATAGATGCTCACAAAAAATACATAATCCAGTTAACTCAGTCTCAGTAAAACATTTTAACCTCCAACTCTATTTGGTACCATACCAAATTTTAACCTTTCCTGGGTGAGCTATTCGTCATTGAGTGAAGTTGACAGTTTAGTGCCAATTAACTGTGAATAGCAGAATAGTTTGGAATTATTGATTATCCTCATTTGTATTTTCTGACTGAAACAACTTCATGTGGATTTTAATACAGCCAGGGAAGGTCAAAAACCCTCAATTCTTTGCATTGGACCGGAAATGAGTTCCAGAGTAAGGATTTATTCACCAGCAGCACAGCTTCTGTCATCCCAGTGGGAGCGATCACAGATACAGAGCTCATTGAAATCAGTGAACAGGCCCTCATGAGCTGTGTTCTGCACTGCACTTTCTGCAAACTAGACAAACATAAAAAGGACAAAGCTTTAATAGAAACAAAAATATAAAGAAAAATAGTAGAAGGGCAGTCTTGAATTGTTTTAACAATTACACCAGAACCTTTGTAGCTTGGAGTATTTTGAAAAAAAATCATTTCTGAACAAAGAACAATACAGCACAGGAACAGGCCCTTCGGCCCTCCTTGCCTGTGCTGACATATTTTGCCCTTCTGATTTTTGGAATTTTTTAGATTATAGAATATTTTTACAATAGCTAGTCACAAATATATGAACCAAATATGAATATGCATCTAGGACATGGAGATTATATGTCATAAAAATTGCTTTTATTAAACTAAAAGTGTACCTTTAATGTTTTCAAAGTGTGGTACTGTACTAAAATACTAACTGGCACTAACTCAAACCTGATGGTATGAAATGAAGTGGATAGGGATATGGAAGAGGATAGATTGAAGGTATCCGACCAATAATTACCCACTAACATTTCCTAGGGAGCACAGGGCAAGAGTTCAACAAATGTTTATGACCTTCACCAACTAAGAAAGCTCACAAGGAAATCTAACTCCTGTTTTAAAGATTTAGGCTGATCTGCAGCTCATACCAGCGCCCAATCAACTGGAGTTCCATGGTTGTGGTCTTCATTAAAATGGCACACATCTGCAGAATCTCCTCAACTGCACTCCCAACAGTTGGGATATTGTTGGCCAATCAGCCTTATCTTTAAATGCAGTTAGCCCTTGAATAACACGGGAGTTGTGTTCCTAAAAATCACTGCGTCAAGCAAATCACCTGATTCGAAACACATATTCTCATAGCAACCCATGTAAATGTTTGGGTTACATTCCTGGAATGTCAAACAAGTATACCAGCACCAAATTAATATAAAACACGAAAATGGACATGAAAATGTACAAAAATATTTTGTAATTATTGCTTCATGTTTTGTCCAGTTCCCTAGGAGTGACAATAACTGGACTTCCCAAGTAGATATGATGGTCAAGAGGGCACAACAACATCTTTTCTTCCTCAGGTGGCTTCGGGAATTTGGCATGTCCATAAGGACGCTTACCAACTTTTACAGATGCATCATAGAAAACTTTCTGTCCGGGTGCATAATGGCCTGATACAGCAACTGCTCTTCCCAGGACCATAAGGAGCTACAGAAAGTTGTGTGCACAGCCCAGGCCATCATGGAAGACACTCTCCTATCCACGGATTCCATTTATACTTGCCATTGCCGCAGAAAGACTGCCAACATCATCGAAAACCCATCTGACCCCAGTAATGCTATCTTCCATCAGGCAGAAGATATAGAAGACCAATAAGGGCGGCACGGTGGCACAGTGGCACAGTGGTTAACACTGCTACCTCACAGCACCAGGAACCCGGGTTCAATGCCAGCCTCGGGTGACTGTCTGTGTGGAATTTGCACATTCTCCCCGTGTCTGCATAGGTTTCCTCTGGGTGCTCCAGTTTCTTCCCACAGTCCAAAGATGTGCAGGTTAGGTGGATTGGCCATGCTAAATTACCCATGGCGTCCAGGGAGGTGTAGATTAGGTGGGTTATAGGAGGATGGGTCTGGCTGGGATGCTCTGAGGTTTGGTGTGGACTTGTTGGGCCAAAGAGCCTATTTCCACACTGTAGGGATTCTAATAGGTTCAAGAACAGCTTCTTCTTTGCCGTTATTAGACTGCTGAATGGACCTCTCTAACTTCAAGTAATGCTGATCTTGTTTCACAGACCTCCTTTGCTGCCGTAACCTTGCATGTCTCACTCTGTCCAAACACCCTATGATCAATATGCCCTTGTTTGCTGTGATCTGCCTGTACTTCTCCAAAACAAACCTTCTCACTGTACTTAGGTACATGTGACTACAATAAATCAAATCAAATCAAATCATATACAAGGCTGTCTGTTTGGAAGTGCAAGTCTGTTGACAGTTTTTAAAAATAAACTTATCCAGCCTTAACTGAGGCAAGCAATATCCTCATTGAGCAGGAATGTGCCCAGGAAAGCAGAGTTTTGATGCACACTTATTCTGCCGTGCTGCTCGGACTTGGCTAAGAAGCGTAATAGAACATACAACCTGTGTTGTGACAAGACCACGTGAATTAACACTGTGTTAATCAAGGACTACCTGTAACAGAAACAGCTGTAACAACTTCATTTTATCAGAACTTTTATTTCCTTTGTCATTCATAATGCATTATCTCTGAATATTCTACCGTTCCTCTTTCGAATGTACTAAAGCTTGTACCTGAACTATCACTTCCTGAACAGTTTGTTCTGTAACAAATTTATCCTGTAACAGCCTTTTTCAATCTACTTGTGCTAGGTCCTTTCTTAAATCACTGAAATTAATTCTTCGTCCAGTTATGTTTTGTTGTCTTTAATATTATATAATCTCTTTATTAATTTAAATTGAATATTTTCTGATCAGTGTAAGCTTGATGATCTCCTGGTATAATATGCTCCACTTGCCAGAGCCAATACTACTTCCTTCCTATCGGTCTGGAGACATTTATTTATTTCACTGGTAGAAGGTGGCTGACTAGCATTTATTGCCCATCTCTAATTACCCTTGAGAAAGTAGTGGTGAATTGCCTTCTTGAATCTAGGCAATCCATGTGGGCTAGGCACGCCCACAATGCTGTTAAAAACCTGTTCACAGATCAGAAATTCTTCTCTTTTCCTACTCTTATCACAATGCTTTTTCTGAGTTCATGTTTGTATAATTCATGTCTCTGAACGTTACTGCTCAAATTTGGTTACACACCTTAGTTTAGCTATTTCTTTTACTCTTTAAAAAGTAAAGAGTACTTTTCTTTCAACAGGAAGTTCAACAACATGACAAAATCCCTCTGCGCTATCTTCCTTTTGGTATATTCAGTATAACGGAGGAGATGATGGCCCAATGGTATCATCACTGGACCATTAATCCAGAGACCCAGGTAAATTCCCAAGGCCTGAGTTTGAATCCTGCCATGGCAGATGGTGGAATTTGAATTCAATAAAAATCTGAAATTAAGAGTCTAATGATGACAATGAATCAATTGTTAGGGGGAAAAACCCATCTGGTTCACACATGTCCTTTCAGGAAGCAAATTTCCGTACTTACCTGGTCTGGCTTATGTGTGACTCCAGACACACAGCAATATTGACTCTTAGCTGCCCGATGTGCAATAAATACTGGCCTAGCCAATGATGCCCTCATCCTGTGAATGAATAAAAAAAACTGAGATTAATATCATTGAGATCCTTTATTTTTAAATCTTTTTGTGACTCATGAAACTCTGCTTAGACAACCCCAACACCTTTTCTCCCTATGTCACTACTTCAGCTGTGTCTTCTGCCTGTTTCTCTCTCCCTCACAAGACGAGCTGTATCAGCTGAGTGATGCCCTTTACTCTGGCACCTGGGCAAGCTGTCATTCAAGAATCATATTTGCAGTTACAGAAGTACCTGTCCATTTCCCTAACTCCTGTTCTTTCTATTCCAGCTGCATTCCAGTTCATCCTTTATCCTCCTCATGTGAGGTTTGCTTCTTCCTGCTTTGCGCCATGGAATTTCCCTGGTTTTCAAATCTGAGAGTGGGTTAATGAGTGCCAATGACTTTGGATAGTCCTGTACTATCTGTGCCTTCCTCTTGCCCTATCTGGTGGTGACCAATGTCAGGTTAAAAAGTGAGTTTAGATAATTTTAGATTCGTTTAACATGGTTGAGCTTTATGATTAAATATCTTGAATTCAAACTACTGCTCTTCAAACTGCATAGTTCAAAAGCTTTGGGTTCAACAAAAATACACCATTAGGCAAGAACAGGATGCTGAGTTAATTAATAATACTAAAAATTGATAAATTTAATCACACCAGATGGCACACTGATCCAACAACTGAAAACCATTTAAGTAATAAACAAAAGCGATAATCTCCTTCTTCCTTGAGGCAAAATACCCCAGTTTTCAGGTTATCAGAAATCCCTGATTAACTGTTCCTGAAAACTACAAAAATGAAATAGACAGAAAGTCCTTGACTAACACTTTTAGATTGATCCAAGAGCTGACATGAGGCAGGACCAAACTAAAACCTCTCCCAGGATGCCAGCAAAACTCAAAATCTTGGCGCTCAGACCTCTTAGCTTGTGGCACCTTTGGGAATAACAACTTCAACAACCGTAATTAAAAGTTATTGTTCAAATTCAGTTTGCCAATATTGTGGTAATTGTCGATTTAATTTGTCGTTACAATCTGCATAAATTGCCATAATAATAAAATGGTGGATCGTTTTTGACTGGCTGCCTTATCTCTTAGAATGAAAGGTATCAGTTAATGTGTGGATTCTTGATTATCAAGGGGAACAAGGGTTACAGGGAGAAAGCAGGAGAATGGGGTTGAGGAACTTATCAGCCACGATTGAATGGCGGAGCAGACTCGATGGGCCGAATAGCCTAACTTCCGCTCCTAAGTCTTATGGTCTTGTGGTGTCTATGTCTTTAAGATCCAAGGACAGTTTTAGCTGAAAAGATTCTTGTCTCTCCCATTCCTACAATCCAATCTTACAATACTTATGAAATATAGTTGTTATTAGGATTTATTGGTAAAAAAATAATAAAAATGCAGCCCTAGTTCAGTAATGAGCATTAATTACTCATTTTTCAATTACAATATAATTGAGCTGTTTCGTTTAATGCTGTTGCTGGCATGGCTGTTTGCCAACATCGCATAGCTTCTTTCAAAGAACGTGCATTAAAGCACTTTTCTCTTGTTGAACTAGCAAAATATAGTTGTTCGTAAAATACCAGGTTATTCAAGCCATAAAATCCCTACAGTGCGGAAACAGGTCCCTCAGCCCATACCAACCCTCAGCCCATACCAACTCCATCCTGATCCATAGCCCTACTCTCTCTGTGCAACCCACCTAATCTACATTCCCTATAGATTAGCATGGCTAATCCACCTAGCCTGTACAATTTTGGACTGTGGGAGGAAACCAGAGTCCCCAGCAAAAACCCTGCACAGACACAGGGAGAATGTGCAAACTCAACACAGTCACCTGAGGGTGGAATTGAACGCAGGTCCCTGGTGCTGTGAGGCAGCAGTGCTAACGACTGAGCCATTGTGCTGTTCTGAAACCAAAATCTAAAACCTGGGGTTTACATACTCTGATTCCTCCACCTCCTTCACCTTCTATAATCGTGGGATGACTGTGTCCTGAAATGAACACTCAGGGAAAGTCAGACTCCCCAATACATTATATCGACTCCAGTCACTCCTAAGGCTCCAAGATCTGGAGTTTGTGGTCAGATAAATGGCAGCACTTACTGCACATGTGGTCAGGCTGTCTGTGGAAACATCCCCAGGTGAAACTCAGCTGGTTCCCAGACTAACTAGAAGTGGTACTGGCATGGTGCAAGTCCTACCACATAAGTCTTGAGCAGCAGCATCAGCATTCGGAATAGCTGTTTGTTCAGTATTGCTCCAGGTTATCAAGGACCCTTTTTAATCTTTAAACAGGATTGATTGTAAAACTGTACCATGGCAAATGTAAAATTTCATGATTATTTTCAGCTTTTCAGTCACCAGGCAGAAAGTATGTTGACAATTCTCCGAACCTGTCACCATTATTCCAAACTCACATAATGTCACCATTATTCACCAACTCCTAAACAGGGTCCTAGAGGGAGATCAAAGTTATTCAGGCAGCTCTGGACCAAGAAATGACCAGAGGTTGTGGTGCTTCTTGTGTCACCCAATCCACTGGGTACAAGTTTACAAGCTCTGGATCTCGAAGTAACTAAACCAAATTGCCATTCCTGAAGGATTATTATGGTCAGTTAAAATCCAAAGAAGCATCATATTGAACTCAAAATGTTAAGTCTGTTCTCTCTCCCGACAGATGTTGAGTGTCTTCAGCACTTCTATTTTTAATTTCAATTTTCCAGCATCCGCAGGATTTAGCTTTTATGTTACTGTTACTGTCAGATATGGCTGTGCGCCTGAAATGGCTTTTGATGATGTATTGCAAACAAGTTAGAAGAAAAATTACACAAAGCACTATGTGCAGCAGTAAAGGTTTTTGACGTGAATATTATAAATAGATCCATGAGGCAGCTGTGTGTGCTCCTAGAGAGAGAAATGATTGAAGAATAGGGTGGGCATACTGAGCTTAGGAAAAATCAAAGGGGTCAGCCTTGTTGGTGCTAATGACCCTTTCCTGTTTTAGAACAATTTTCTGCTTTAAATAGATCATATCTCACTGTGAAGATAAGACTGGGAGAGAGCAGACATGTGTGAGCTGGGTGCAGTCGTTGACTGTTCTGACGAAGATTAAAACTGGTAAAGCAAGAAAGAAAGATTTGTATTCACATTTTCAGGACATCCCTAAGTTTGTTCTAGCAAATGAACTGCAAGCTCTCACAAATTACAATATTGCTAATTAATATTAATATTTGTGGTCAGCCAGTCTAATTTAATGATGTTGATTCCGGGATGAATAGCAATTCACCGGTAGAATTTCACTATTGCTCTCCCAGTAACACTCTGGCATTTTTCTGTTTATCTCATGGAGCAGGTTTAACATTCAGATTGAAAGGCAATACATCCAGCAGTGCAGAACTTCCTCAGGACTGCATCCCTGTGCTCCTCTATTCCATTCAGTCTCTTATTTCCCAAGGCAGCTTACCTGTCAACTGTAGTTCAATACATAGCCTGCTTGTCTCTGAGTCAGGGGATTGTGGGTTTGAACACGACTCCAGACACTGGAGTCTGCACACTTACTCCAACATTCCAGACCAGTGCTGAGAGATTGTTGTATTCCCAGAAATGGTACTGATCAGCTGTAGAAGCCCTGCTTAATCTCTCAGGTAGATGTAAAAGATCCTTTGGTATTTAGCCAAAGGAGAGCAGAGCCTGATTCCTAATGAACATTAACCGATATAGCCGCAGATGCTGTCACTCAGAAACAAAAATAGAAATTGCTGGGAAAGCTCAGCATGTCTGGCAACATCCGTGGAGAGAAATGAGTTAACGTTTTGGGTTAAGTGATCCTTCCTCAGTTCTGAGGGCCACTTGACCCAAAATGTTAATTCTGATTTCTCTTCACAGATGCTGCCAGACCTGCTGAGCTTTTCCAGCAATTTCTATTACTAATGAATATTAATCCCTCCATCTACACAACAAAAGATTTTGTGGTCATTATTACATTATTGCTTGCAGGGCCTTGCTGTGCTTCCTACATTATAACATACATCATTAGCTGTAAGGTGTCCCGAGGTTGTCAAGAGTTGCTTATGTACAAAAATATATAAAGTGTTATCCTTCCTCTGACCGTAATGCACCTCACTCTTTTCTATATTAACTTTAAGTTGCCACACACCCATTCTGCAAGTTTAATAACATCTTCCTTCACTCTGTTACAGTCTATTATTATTTCTAATCCTATATTAATACTCTTCACAATTATGTTTCTCTCTGTAAGTGGTGAACAACAGTGACGCCAGCACCCATGTCACTTAGGACAATTTCCCAAACACCACCTTTCAGAGTAAGCTGGCAGCTTTGAAACAAAGAGAATCGTTACAATGGAGCACAGCCCTTGGGAAAAACCTACACCTGGAGTCTCTTAATTTGCACAGGCTCTCATGCTCCAGTTACTATATGGTTCTAGCTAACCAGAAGACTCTCCCATTCATTTCACATGCCACAGGAGAATTAGTAGGCTTTGCTGGTTGACCACGAACCTGTTTGGCCACATCTTGAAGACAGCTTCTGCCGTGTTCAACTCCTAGAGCGTGATTTGAAATCAAAGCTTCTGGATCAGAGGCAAGGACACTACCTACTGGCTGTGCCACAAGATCAGAGCAAGCACCCTGCTTGTGGAAATTACACACTGCGGTCACTTTCTTACTTATTGGGTAAGTCATTGCAGCCAACTCACATGGACTCTGAAATTTGAGGTCTTAATTATTCAGAATTTTACAGGCAATCAACAAATCCCTATGTTCAAAGTATGTAAATCCAGGAGTCACACCTCTGATTATAAAGGTGTGGTCACGAACAGTACAAAGAGAGGGGATCTTTTTGTCACAATTATATTTGATTAATTTTGTTTTGTTTTGTGGCCAGCTTATTATTCATCCTGGTGCTCTTTGTTCTTCAAAATGATCAAAATTTAATATTCGGTAGAAGAACACAGAACCAAAGCTGATGGTTTATTAAACAATGGAACAGCCAGAGATTACATTTTCTCGAAGGAACCTGCTGGTATTGCAGCAAACACAACAGGTACAAGATACTAAACAGTGAATGAGTCCAATAGTATTGCTTCAATAAGATTGCACTAAGCCAAGAGTTGCTGTCTCAAATGGTTATGTGATTATGCTATTTCAATTTCCAGCACAACATTTATTTATGTTATATTTACAATGTTTTGTAGAAATATGATAATAAAACCCTTGTGTAAAGAATTCACTTGAAGTGTTTTCTCATGGTTGTAAATTGGTAGTTATTGTATTCTTTCTACCTTGAATGCAGCACAAAATCCAGACTAACACTTCAAACACTCATGATTTTCGGCCTGTATGAAACCAATCAATTCTCTATCACCTGCTTTCTCCACAAGGGCTGTCCCTCCGAGCCCATTATACACTACACTGTAAGCAAACAGCTGACTCAGAAACACATCATTCTGTGGACTGGGCTTTCTGATTATCCATCATTGCCAAAGGCCAGAATTTTCCATTCAATGACAAGATCACAAAATTGCACTGGAAATGTAATCAAACACAATTTGAGAAAATATCCCCTCTCTTTGTTCTGCTGCTGACAAAACCTATTTTCATCAAAGGTATGGATGGGAGTTCTTGGATTTACTTGCTGAATTACCTACTTGCTGAGATTATTGAAGTGCCTGTGAAAATTCTGAGTAGATAAGGCCTCACATTTTCAGAGTCTATGTGAATTGACTACAATGTTATGCTCAATGAATAAGAAAATGAATCACAGTATCTAATTTCCACACAAAAGAGGCACCGAATGGTCCATTGTGGTGTGTAGTGTGTATGTGTTCATTCAATGTTAATATGGGCCTCTGACTTATTGGCTCAGGCATCCTGAAGTTGTCCAGGGTTTCCACCTGAAACGGGCTTTCGGCTTGTTGCAGATATAAATGTTGAGTTATTTTCAGGTCAGTACCCAAAAATCAAATAAGGACTGACAACAACATATAAACTCAGGTTGGTTTGCTCACGTGAACAAATGGACAAATCAGGAACAAAAACAAAGTTGCTGGAAAAGCTCAGCAGGTCTGG
>JAHRHZ010000048.1:2466557-2480040 GCA_024137785.1 Ginglymostoma cirratum | reverse complement strand
TTGAAGAATTTAGAATAAATCAATAGTTTGTCTTGACTAAATCAAAAGCCACTTCTAAGATGACTATCTTTGGCTTTGCTGGGTAAATTAGTCTGTAATTGATATATTTTTAGAAAGATTCTTATCTAAAGCAACTTATATACATGAAGCTGTTGGTCCTTTGGTGCAAGAATTCCGATGGCTTGGGACTGAGATTAACCTCCAACATCCACAACAATCTTCCTTTTGGAATAAGACCAGAAGTTGCCGGAAGCTCAGCAGGTCTGGCAGCATCTGTGAGGAAAAAAATCAGAGTTAACATTTTGGGTCCGGTGATCCTTCCTCAGAACAGGGTCACCATACCCGAAACATTAACTCTGACTTTTTTTCTACACAAATGCTGCCCGACCTGCTGAGCTTCCAGCAACTTCTGGTTTTGTTCCTGATTTGCAGCATTACAGCAGTTCTTTCAGTTTCTAATCTTCTTTTTGGGTTAAGTATAACTCCAGCTAACGGAAAGACTTCCTACTTCAGTGATGCTTGGGCTCCTTGATGCCACGTTTATTGAAATGCTGCCTGGATATCAAGGGCAGCCACTCTCACCTTTGAAGTTCAGCACTTTTGATATGGTTAAGGACTTTCAGGACAACTCTTGCTCGACTGTATAACTTTGTATCACCACCTCTGGTGGGTCTGCCCTGCCATTTGGACAGGAGATACTTAGGGCTGGTGTTGGAGATTTCTAGTACGTTGTTCGTACAGTACGATTCTGTGATTGTTACAATGTCAGGCTGTTGCTTGGCCAGTTCCTGAGACAACTCTCCCAGTGAGCACAAGCTTCCAGAGATTGGTAAGGAAGGATTTGTAATGTCTACAAGCCTTGGTGCCTAGGTTGAGGCCTTGTGTTCTGCCTGGTTTCATTTCTTTTGTTTCTCAACTTTTTTTAATAAAGGTTCTTCTTAACTGAGTGGCTTGCTCAGCCATTTCAGAGTTACCCATGCTTTTCACCTGGAGTCACATTGAGGGAAGCATGGCAGGTTTGTGAATTCGGTGAGTTTTTATGTAAATAAGATGGGCTGAGCCTTACATTTATGTTTTGACTCAGTCTGAGTTATGTGAGGTGGTTTATTTGTTTTTCTTTTTGAAGGGATTCTTGCCATGTGGCCTAGCGGGTTCTCTCGCTGTATCTTACCTAACTTCCCTCATTAATGACCTTCCTGCACCCCTATGTGGCTTCTCTCACATTGATTCTCGTCCGACCTGACCCCACACTGTCCCCAGAACACCTTACTGCTCAGAAGATATCTCAGAAACCCCCAGCACCCTTTGCCCCCATGCCATCTTTAAAAGTCTGTGTGCACTCAGATAAACACTGTCAGTCTGGAGCTGCCCTGAATGGTTCCTGATGTTTGTCCTGAACATAGCAGACAAGGGAAAATGGGCATTCTGCCGCATGGGCCCGAATCTGGAGCAGCTACTGGACAGGGTGGTGCAGGCAATGGACATCTGCTTCTCTCAGGACCTGTAGCGGAGGTCATGGCACCATAGTCTGCCAGCCTGTTCCAAAGTTGCCACCCAGGAGGAATGCCCATTGTTGTGTGAAGAAGGTCATTGACCTTCTCCACTCCGCCTGCATAAGTGCCATCACTTTCTCTGCCGCAGTACCCACCTTCCATCATGGCTCAAGCTTCATTACACTCACTATTACTTGTAATATCTTCCCTCACTTCTCCTCCCCTACCCCAACCACTGACACCACTAACTCTGCTTCCCTCTGTGCTGCCCACTTACTCACTCCCTCGGGACTCCTCCCCCACCTGCACCAACAGAAATAGCTGTGCCACCCACTTTTGTTTCCTTAAGTACCTACCTCTGTCATTTCAGGAGTAAAACGGTCCATAAATAGGGCAGTAAGAGTCAAGTCAGATGGTGGGCTGCCTGACATTCATCTCCTCACTCCTGATGAGGAAAGAATCCTGATTCTGACTGCCCCAAGTGACTGACTGACCATGTCCTAGCCCCTGGACAGGTATCAGAGGTTGCCCTTGACAGACTATCCTGGGATCCTCAGAGTGAAGGCTATCCCCATTGAATGGGACTCAGGCCTGCTGTGGCTGTGTTAAATGGCACTTTAAGGCAGAAGTATTATGAACCCAGTACCTCTGGCTGCGGGAGCAAAGTGTAAAAAGGCAAAGCATGGATACTGTGAGAATCCAGGTGAATTAACACTATGACAGAGTGAAGATCCCAGAAGTACAGCCTGGTCCAGTCTATGAGCTCAGTGTGTTGCAGCATTACAATGAGAGTCATCAGTGTAGCCCAATGTCAAACATTGAAGTGTAGAAGTGTCCAGTAAGTAGACTGAAGATGTGCTATATGGGTTCATATAGGCTGGCACATATTGGATGCCAACATGCATGGAGTAGAACTGTGTGTGACTAGTGCCTATGGAGCGTACCCTGACTGCTGGTGCCCAGTATCTAACACGGTGACACTTTGGAGCCAGTGATGAGCTGAAATCTCCAAGTAGCTGCTCAAACTTGCACGTCGAATTCTCGACGTCTAGCTTCATTGGAGCATTTGCTAAGATGGGTCACTGAATATTAATGAGGTGATTGAATGTTAATGAGGTGTTTAATAAGCAATAATCCTCTTTAAATAGCAACACTGCCGTTGCCTCACGAGAAACTCAACATACTGTTCAGTAAATGTATAAAAGGTGAAGAGAAACTATTCACAATGGTATCTTCATTTTTTGTCTCACTGTATATGTTTAAAAAAAACCTTGGGTGATTTGAGGGGAAGGGAAGAGAAAGGGAAAAAGATGAAGAGGACCGCCCCTCTTGTGGCACAGTGGTAGTGTCCCTAACCCTAGACCGGGAGGGCTTGGTTCAAGCCCCAACAGCACCAGAGGTGTGTAAAACCATTTCTGAACGAGTTGATTTGAAAAATGGGTTAATTTTAAAAAAAGCTTCAGTGTTGAGGTTGGTTGGCTCGCCGAGCTGGTTTCTTATTTCGCAGCAGTTTCGTTACCATGCTGGGTAACATCCCCAGTTCAGCCTCCGCTGAAGCGTCAGTGTGTTTTCCCGCCTGGTTTTTAAACTCTGGGGTCTGTTGAAATGGATTGCCTCACTTCCGGTTTTCCTTTCTGGTGGAATGTATATTGGGTCGCGTTCAATGTGTTTATTAATAGCCTGCTTCGTGGAGTGCCATGCTTCTACGAATTCTTGTGCCTATCTCTGCCTAGCCTGTCCCAGGGTCTTGGAATCGTCCCAGTCGAAGTGATGGTTCTCCTTGTCCATGTGGATTGAGATGAGTGAGTATTGGTCATGTCTTTTTGCAGCCAGTTGGTGTTCATGTACTCTTGTTGTTAGTTTCCTTCCTGTTTGTCCGATGTAGTGTTTCTCGCAGACTCTGCAGGGGATCTTGTAGATGACATTGGTCCTGTCCATGGTGGGGAGTGGGTCTTTAGTTCGGGTGAGCAGTTCTCGTAGGGTTGACGTGGGCTTGTGTGCCACCCTGATGCCCAGCGATCGTAGGAGTCTTGTGGTGAGTTCTGACTTGTTTCTGATATAGGGTAGTGTGATGAGTGTGTTGGGGCATGTAGTCTCTACACGCCTCAGTGGAGTTCTCATCTGATTGTGCCACAATCTCACCATGGTCTGCATTGCTCAGAGCTCAGTGAGATTCTGTGCAATGGATTTATATTCACTATTACTGGGAATGGTTTGTTTTAATTCCAGCAGTTAAAAGGCGCACAAACACCAAACAACTGAAAACAATAATCATATCAGGGAGGTGATTGGGGTGGGGGGAAATGATCGGAAGGATGCTGTCAAGTCCCTCACCTGTGTCCTTGTGTGCCTCCTACTTTCAGATTTAAAATGAGCAAAAGTGACTTTCCACATTTGTCAGCCCCCAGCCTTCCCTGTGGCAGTCTGTGGAACAATCTCAAAACCTGTCCTTCACATTGTTTGCATCCATTCTTGGCAATGCAGAAGGTTTTGGATTCCAATAGTGTGTTTCCTGAGATTTGACCTTGACAGCTATATGTGACTCAGCGTCGGCATGCACCTGCAAAGGAAGCAGCAAAGGCTCAGTTTGGCCACCTGCCATGATGCTGGAGGCCTCATCTATGGTGTTGAATCAGTTATAAGCTGCAGCAATCCCTCCTTGCAGGGGTGACCTGCAGCATTTTTCTGAAAGTAAACCAGCTTCCTCTCAAATTATGCTGCACTTTGCATCCCAAAGACTCTGCAGTTTCACTGGGAGTTGAATATACTGCTACAAGAGGATTGCTAGGGAAAGAGTGGGGCCCATTAGAGGCTAAAGGAGCAATCCATATGTGGAGTCACAGGACGTGGCTAAGGTCTTAATATTTCTCACCTGTATTCTCAAAAGTTTAATAAGGAGGAGGTATTAGATGTTTTAGTGGGCGGACAGATGCATAAATCCCCATGGCCTAATGTATCCCAGGCTGCTTTGGGATGCAATGGAGGAGATTGCTGGGGCCCCAAAGGAGATATTTAATACTTCACTGGCCACAGGTGAAGTGCCAGATGACAAGAGGATTGCTCCTGTGGTTCCTTTGTTCTAGAAGGCCAGCAGGGATAGGGCCACTAATTTAGTTGGGTTTTTTAAGAAGGTGGATAAATTTATTGATGAGGCTCATGCAGTTGATGTGGTTTACATAGACTTCAGTAAGGCCTTTGATAAGGTCCCACACAGAAGGCTGGTCCAAAAGTTAAGAACCCATGGGATCCAAGGCAGGTCTGCAAACTGTATCCAAAATTGGTTTGCAAATAGGGGACAAGGTGTAATGGTAAAAGGGTGTTTTTTGATTGGAAGCCTGTGGCCAGCAGTGTATCACGGATTGGTGCTAGGACCTTTACTGTTTGTTATGTACATTCATGACTTGGATGTGAACATGGAAAGTTTAATTAGTCAGTTTGCCAATGATGCAAAAATTGAGGAGACTGGTCTTGGGCTACAGTCTAATGTTGATCAGCTGGTAAATTGGGCAGAGCAATGGCAGATGGTATTTAATCTTGATGAGTGTAAGGTGATCGTTGTGGGAGGTCTAAAAGGAGAAGGATTTAAACAATGAATGGGTAGGTCCCTAGGGAGTATTGAGGACCAAAGGGACCTTGGTGTACAAGTCAGTAGATCCCTGAAGGTGGCAGCACAGGGAGACAGTGTGGTGAAGAAGACATTTGGAATACTTGCTTCCATTTGCCAAGGAGTAGAACATAGGAGTAAGGAAGTCGCGTTACAAATTTATAAAATATTGGTGAGGCCACAGATGGAATACTGTGTGCAGTTGTGGTTGCCCCACTATCAGAGGGATGTGATTGCACTGGAGAGGATGCAGAGGAGATTCGCCAGGATCTGATGAAGAGTCATCTAGACCAGAAATATTAATTAGCTTTGTATCCATGGATGCAGACTAACCTGCTGTGATCTCCAGCATTTTTTTTTTGTTTTCAATTCAGATTCCAGTATTTGCAGTAATTTGCTCCTAGGTTCACCAGAATCTTGCCTGGGATAAAAAGTCTCAGTTTTGAGGAGAGACCAGATAGGCTGGATTTGCTTGTTTTTAGAGCAGGGGAGGGTGATGGGGGATCTGATTGAGGTACACAACGTTATGAGAGGCATAAATAAAGTAGATCATGAGAAACTTTTCCCGATGGCACATGTGTCTAAGACCAGAGGGCACATGTTTAAAGTGAGTGGTAAGTGGCTTAGTGGAGATCTGAGGACAAATGTTTTGCCCCAGAGGGTGGTAAAGATATAGAATCTGTTGCCTGAGAGGGTGGTGATGGCAGGTACTCTCTCAACATTTGAAAGCATCTGGATGAGTACTTAAAATGATGGGGCATGGTAGGCTGCAGACCAAGTGCAGGTAAATGGTTTTAGTGTAGTTTGGTGTTTGTTGGTCACCGTAGACCTGGTGGGCCAAAGGGCCTGTTTCTATGCTGCATGACAGTATGACTCTCTGAAAATCCCAGCACTTGTGTCGCAATCCTATTTCAAGACAGGCTTGCTTGTTGTGAGCAAACAAGTAAAGAGCTAATGCAATCACTTTGCTCATTTGAAGCCTGTTGCTTTCATAGTCATTGTGTCTTTGTGCTACCTGGTTTCACAACAGCAATTTTTTTCACACGCACACTCATTACAGACACGTAAATGGTCCTCCTCCTGCCTTCATGTGAGAAGATCAAGTGTCACTATGAGCACCCTCTGAACCATTTTTCCAGTCTTCTGACCTCCCTGCAAGCCCCCGCCCTACTCCCCGGTCCAATGTAATCCTATTTCTGTGCCCAGCCTCAGAATCCTATTCCAAATGGTTAATCCTTATTTCCACTCCACTCTTCCACCCCACCTCCCCGCCTCAACACACACACACCCAGCCCTCACTTATCTGGAGGCTGATATGACATTAGCAGCAGCTCATCTTTTCTTTGCTCAAACCCAATATCAGGGGTGTTTCAAGGACTGGAACCATACCCTGTGTCCCCTGAAACCCCCAAGGAGGGGTTCACTCTAAATCTTGCCTTCTAACAAAGATGATTCTTTGACCCAACTGGCGTATTGGTGGATTAGACGACAACTGATGTGAAGAATAGCACCAGTAGATTGAACAATTGCACCAATCACAGCTGATCGCATGGTAAATCTTGCCAGTTGTGCCAGAATGTGTAGCCCTCTCAGCTCTGAATCAATATGTTTTGGGTTCAATTCCCACTCCAGAGTCTTGAACACAAAATCCAGGTTGAAACTTACAGGGGTGCTGCATTTTGTACCAGATATTAAGCTGAGGCCTCATTTACTTTCTCAGATGGAAGAGAATCCAGCACACTATTCCAAAAAACAGTAGGTGCATTCTCCCTGATATCCTGGACAACATGTCTCTCAACCAGGATCACTAAAACATGATTATCTGGTCATTATCACATTAATGTTTTTAAGAACTTGCAAATTAGTTGTTGCATTTCCTACATGACAACAGTTACCAGACCTCAAACACATTTAATTGGCTGTAGAGGTATATAGGATGGATCAAAGGGCTAAAAACTAATGATGATATTTGACAGCTGCATGACCTTGATTGAGTCCTGTGAACATTCCCGTACATGCCAAAGCCGGCACAATCAATGTGTTTTTCTGTAATTGTTTTTAGGTGCCTGGCTGTTTGTTACACTGTGTAAGACAGAGTTTCAATTCAAGTCGCTGGTCTTCACCTCAGACCGGGATCGTGAACAGTGCCAGCAACAACCTCTGCCTCCAGACCAGCTTCAATCGAAGGGTCCCTGACGGGCAGAAGGGCATGAGGCTTATTGTTTCTTTCCTTTCTTTTTGTTTCTTTTTATTTACTTAATAAATTTTCCTTTATTTTCATCTTTTATTATGTTCAATAAATGTTGGTATTTAAGCAAATTGCTGTTGTTGAGCCTTCTCTTAACTACATTTAATTGAAGCTGAAAAGAACCATTTGGATGCACTCTGTGATCCAAGACATTTTTGATGGTGAGGATGTGATTCAAGAGTATGTGTAAAACAAGGGAGAAGCAACTTGAAGTTCCAGAGACCTTCCTTATTCCAGGGTGGAAGGTGGCAGACTCTAGATTCAGGTCTGTAGCCAATACGTTAGCACAATTAGGACCCCCGCCACCAACCCCCCCGAAAGGAAAGGGGGCAGTTATAACTGGAAAAAGATAGAACTGGAGGCAAGTTTCTGCACTATGCAAATGCACTAAACTGTGTAGAAATGTTAACTCTTTGTGGTCTGGTTTGAATGCACTTTTGTTTGTTGGTTACTAAATGTCGTCCCATAAAATTTGTGTCTTTTTGTTCCCTGGAGCTCGAGATCTGGGGATACTTTTAATTTTTAGTTGCATTTTGGGATTGTGTGGTGATTTGAAAGTGTGCCTGTATCGGTGTGGGACATGTATGGTTAATGCAAAGTTCTTTTAAAGAAACCATAAATGTTTGTGAAAAGTGAAAAAAATCTGCAAAATGTTGATTCAAACATTTGGTTTGTAAAGCTTGGTAAAAATTTACCATTTGGAATTGGCTCTGTGTTGTGTTCGGACTTGGTAAATTTTAATCCCAGAAATTACCATGTTTGGGGCTTCATTTTCTGGCCAGCGTGAACTTCCAAACACTGTTTTAACAGGAGGAAATCTTTAATTCCAATGATAAGATTGACTCATTGTTAATATCCAAGTGATATAGACATTGGAATAATGAAAATCCAGCTCCCTGTGTATGAGGAGTTTAAAAAAGGCAAATTCAACAAAGGATTGGGCTTTTTCTTCCTTCAAGGAGGAGGAGAGATAAATGATATAATTGCATGGAGGAGTTTATGCCCTACCCCCTTTTTGAATCCATTGTAGATTAATACTAATTAACCCATTCTGCTTGACATGGAGTGGACTGAACTTGTTTGTTTTCTTTTAGAAATTGGAGACACTGAAGGCTGAACCTGTTTGCAGAATTTCAACCTCGCAACTCAGTGATGGATAAGGCATCCTCAACCCATCAAGCTATTCATCAATAACACATTCAGCGTTGAGGTAGTACTGTGGAAATATTAATTGTAGTGAGTGTCAGGAATCTCGACCACTGAGCCTGGGTGCACTTAAGCGTATCATGACAAAAACTATATTAAGACTCACATGACCTGGTATTCTAAAACATTTAAATGGAATAGTTACCTGAAAATTTAAAGATTCTGGGAAATTATAAAGTGCATGCACAGAGTGTGATCAGTTTCAATGCATACAAAAATGGTTAGTAACGTTAAGAGAGTAAATAGAATATTGAATTTGGACAAATTTACATAGAAATTTATAAAATATCTAGAACGAGTTATCAATTAACTTTAAACAAAGTGGGTCATCTTAGGAAAAAGAACAAACAAAGTATGCTGTGCCTGAATCAAATGAAAATGTTTGACTTCTGTTTTAAAATATTTGTAAGAATATGTTCCGTGGACTACAAATATCTACAGATCTCTGGAATTAGATATGGTGGGAATAGCTAAGTTGCAAAATTGGATGAGATGAATTAATTAAAGATGGAGACTGGTGGCAGAAGACAAAAAAAATAGAATAATGAGTTGAAGAGGCAATTCAGATTAAAACGTTACAGTAGTGAAAAGGAGGTTTAGTTGAGAGCATAAAACTGATAGCTTTCTCTTGGTGATGTTTGTGTCCTTGTCTCTCCTCTCAAGAGAATTGAATTGGTGATCACACCACTAACTGAGGCATTGGGACCATATGTGGAGAGATAAGTAAAACATCATAAATCATTTGATAAGATCAGGTGAGAGTCAAAAATGCATGACATAGTCTTGGGATACCGATGTATGTGTGTAAAAATGAATGTTACTTTGGAGGTAACAAACAAGAGACAGTAAAAAAAACATGCACTGAAGAACAGGTATCAGACAAGTACACCTACTTGACAAAAGGATTAGTGTGGCTTGGAAGAGCGCAAAATCATAGTTGAAATGATAAGACACTGACACAAAACCCATAGAGAAACTGACTTCAAGGTTGTTGACTTGCTCGCTGAGCTGGCTTGTTCTCATTCAGGCGTTTCATCACCATGAGAGGTGACATCAGTGGAGCCTCCGAAGAAGCGACGTTATTCTACTCCACTTGGATTTTATATTGTATGCTCTGTTATAGCGAGTACTGTCATTTCCAGTGTTGATCTGTATGGATTTGTATATGGGGTCCAATTCTACGTGTTTGTTAATTGCATTACAGGTAGAGAACAATGCCTCCAATTCCAAGCAGAGTAGAATAACATCACTTCATCGGAGGCTCCACTGATGCTGTCACCTAGCATGGTGACGAAACGTCTGAACAAAAACAAGCCGGCTCGGCGAGCAAGTCAACAACCTCATCCACAACCCGAGCTACAGACCTTTGCCAAAACTTTAAACTGACTTTAAAACAATGTAAGTCGTACTAGTGAAAGGGGTATAAAAAGAAGCACAACCAAAATAAAAAGTGTGATTGGCTATTATGTCAAAATGTTACAGAAATGAAAGAATATGGATTCTGGGAGGAGTAATGTGGATGGAGTGAAAGGGCCCATCGGATGACATACAGATCTTGACCATTTGTATGAATAAACCAGTAGGTGAAATTGTAATGTGTTGGGGCAGTTAGTGCATGAGGAAAAAGGCTGAACTAAGAATCAGGTGACGTAGGAGTCTGTGGTATGGGAACCCTGGCAAAAATAAAAGGTGGGAAGCATAAGTTGATGAATGTTAGAGCTGTATTGTTTGATTACCATGTATATTGTAGCTCAAAAGGGAGTACCTGCATTTAGAGGTAGCTACCACTCAATATACAATCAATCATAAAATTGGCAAGGAGGGCAACATATTGAAGAATGTCCTCAAGACAGATACAGATGAAGGCAGCTGGAGAAATTTTGAGTCCATGTATAATGTTATTTTGCTGTTATTGAGTGAAGTGATCCATGGATCGGGAGCTGGAGGATTTTAAAAAAAAGAGAAATTAGGGAACCTGAATCTGGGATATACTGAATTTTAGACCAACTTATGTAAATAGATTAACTGAAAAAAATGTAGATGATATTCTGGATGCCTCAGCTGGGTGGCACAACTTGCTGGTTCTATCACAGCCTTGACCCCCACATCAGGGGTAGCGTATATATATTTAAGGGTCAGTCCCCAAAGGCCACTGCGATCATTAATTTGATGGTACACCCTGTTGTTGCATTCTTTGTATTGATGCTAGTTATTTTCATTGTAGTTTTAATCTTCTAGTGCAGGTTATGTATTCTTATTATACAGTCTTGTGTGGCTGTCTTTGATTTGCGTCTGCTTCTGTGAATGTAACATGCACTGTCCAATATCACCAGGGATGGAATGTATAGGATAGGCCAAAGGGCTAAAATTCAATGATGATATTCGACAGCTGCATGAGAAAATAGATTGTATAGGATGGACTGAAGGGCTAAACTTGTTGATATTTGACAGCTACATGACCTTGATTGAGTTCTGTGAACATTCCTGTACATGCCAAAGCCAGCACAATCAATGTGTTTTTCTGTAGTTGTTTTTCTATGCCTGGCTGTTTGTTACACCATATAAGACAGAGTTTCACTTCCAAGTCGCTGGACTTCACCTCGGACTGGGATCGCAAACGGTGTCAACAATAACATCAGCCTCTAGACCAGCTGTCAATCGAGGGGTCTCTGATGGGCAGAAGGCCGTGAGGCTTAATGTTTCTTTCCTCTCCTTTTGATTCTTTTTATTTACTTAATAAATTTTCCTTTTTTTTTAAATCTTGTATTATTGCTTGATTTAAATGCTGGTATTTAAGCAAATTGCTGTGGTCAAGCCTTCTCTTAACTACATGTAATTAAATCCCAGATCCAAGACAAGAGGAGTATGGGACATGATCAGATCAGGACTATGCTATATAAATTCTTTCTTTTTTAAATACTAAGTCATGAGTCTCCATCATGAAATATATCTGGTGAGGGCAGACATTCCCTACTAATTATGTCTCAGTCTGAAGACATGGATTTTGATCTCTATCCATTAAGTGCTGGCCTTTCAGTATCATTTCTCTTCTGCCTCCAGATACATCATTGCCTTTGGAAGGGTCTTTGGGCACTCCATACTGATCTTTCTGATAAGGAAGCAGCTGACATCAGCAACACTGCTCTGCCAAACAGTCTTGCAGCACGTATCTTAGTACGAATGGCATCAAGAAGGCTCCAAAATTAATCGCAAGACTCCAATACCAAACGACCAAAGGTATTGCAAATAATGATCCTGTTATAACTCATCAATAGTTAAAAACTATATGTCGGAGCTGCAATGTCATAGAACATAGAACATAGAACAATACAGCGCAGAACAGGCCCTTCAGCCCTCGATGTTGCACCGACCTGTGAACTAATCTAAGCCCATGTCCAAAAAAGTTTTCAGATGGTAGGAAGTGCACTGGTGCAGCATATAAGTTGCTTTTCTGTCATATCATGAATTCCAAATAAATTGTGTCAGCTTACTCCTGAAAGAATTCTTTGTGTATTTTCTATGCGGTGTGAAAATTTAACAAAATACAATGGCAGTGAGGAACACAGTATGTAGAACCTGGAAGTAATATCTGGCACATAAGGGTTTCAGCAGCAGATAAGCTGAAGCAGGGAGGGAAACGTGATTTTAAGGACATGGGTGGCAGGCAGTCAGACTGATCAGACGAATGGCTTATTTAATTAAAGGAATTTTTAAAAAAATTCACTCATGGAATGAGGCCGTTGCTGACTAGGCCAGCATTCATCGCACATCCCTAATTGCCCAGAGGGCTGTTAAGAATCAACCACATTGCTGTGGGTCTGGAGTCACATGTAGGCCAGACCAGGTAAGGACGGCTGTTCCCTAAAGGACTTTGGTGAATCGGGGGGTGGGGTGGGGGGGGTGGTTTCCTGACAGTTAACCGTGGTTTCATGGTCATCAATGGACTCTTAAATTTTTAGATTTTGTTTAATTGAATTCAAATTCCACCAACTGCCATGGTGGGATTCAAGCCCGAGTCCCCAGAACATCAACTGAGTTTCTGGATTAATAGTCTAGCAATAACACCACTAGGTTATCACCTCCCCAGTTTCTGCTCCTACAGCACTGCATAGTGGACAAGCATCAAACTTAACTTTTCCATGGCAAATCCATGATAGTGGGGTTAAGAGAGACAATGGAGAGGTACAAACATACATAACATTGGGTGTTGTCAGTGTAACTGTGGCATTTGATGTGCTTTTACATGAGGTTGTCAAGCAGAAATATGTCATGGAGAAATATGAGTGGGCCAAGATCACTCGCCTCTTCGAGCTTTACATGATTGGGAAGAGTTATTCTTTCTTTAATAGATAGGTGGTGATTGGTGCTGACAGCAAGGTTCTGCCTATGGGTATTCACTTCACTGGAGAAAGACGAATGGGAGGTTAGATGGATTCTACCTTACATTAGGGGTGAAGTGCTGCATAGTAATCACTGACACTAGAATGTAATCTCTATTTGACATCACAGAACAAGTCTGTCTACAGAAGAACATGCAATGTTCTGTGATGAAGTACAGTCATTGAGAATAGACATCAACAGTTTTGTTTGAGAGGGCATCAGGCAATAAATGGTATTCCTTTGAATGGAAGCAAAATTGAAAATCTCTCTGCCCTCTGTTGTTTGATCCCAGCAGGTGAAGCTCCAAATCAGAGACATACATTTGTAACTCCTCACCTAAAATTTGATCAAATTTAGAGCTAAGCAATCTTTTTTAAGATAATCGAATAATCTCAAATAACATTATTATTGGTATTCTGAGATTGTCTGAAAGATTATATTCTGTGCATCTTGCACAATGTGCCATTAGCTAAAAGCAGCTGAAAACCAAGGATGAAGTTAAAGGGTTTCAGAGATAGTAGGAACTGCAGATGCTGGAGAATCTGAGACAAC
>JAHRHZ010000048.1:2426698-2462735 GCA_024137785.1 Ginglymostoma cirratum | reverse complement strand
CTGAGTATGTTAATGAATAGACACAGTCTCCAAATCATCCCCTCCCTTCAGTAAGTGTTTTCACACATTAATTTTCCTCATACATGGTTTCAGTGAATGGGCAACATCCAATCCAATCCAGGGTTAGTCTTATGAACAACGTTTAAATAAGAAGGAAAAGATTGCTCTCATCTCCTTTCTAACCTTGAGCTCACTGCTGCAAGTTCACTGCGCTGTCTATAAATAATGAAACTTGCTCTGTGACCCACCCTGCAACTCTATTTTCATCATGTTTCCAGGTACATCATACTGCACAGATCCATGGCTAGTTAGCACTGAATTTGCATATCATCACAGCCAGGAATTCCTTATGACTGTCAAGTCTCATTCACTGCAGACAGTATCACATGTTTCAATTTCATAATAGTAACTACTCCCAGTTATTTTACTTTTACAATTAACGCCTTTGAAGGCATTAATTTTTCACCATGTACCAGATCCAGAGCAGTTCTTGGTTGGCTCAAGGTTTTTGTTATCAATAAATATTTGTAAGATTCCATTATTGCCAATTTTCATTTAATCTCAGCTATCTGCTGACTCCATCAGCACTTTTCCAATACCCCTTGGAACTCGCCGTGCCAGCCTCCTGTGGAAGATGAGAACCGGGGTCATTAAGACCATTAGGGGAAGCACAGTGCCAATTTTGGTAACACTGGATTGCCCATTACATTGATGAGGAGAGGGTAGGATATTGCAACATGACCATATTGCAGAGTCATTAGGTTGCAGTGTTGACTGGATTTATTGCAAGAATATTTAGCAAAATTTTATCTTAAGTTCACTGTTGACTTAATTACTCTGTGCTCCAATTACAGAACAGTGATGGGAGAGGGGTGGGGGTACAGCCAACCTATAAGGTAGGCTCCTCCTCTGCCAGGGTCAGGTTTGCCATCCCAGAGCATCTGTACCCTATCCAGCCAAGTAACTATTAGCTTGCATCATCAGGACCTGTGAATTCCAGAACAGGTCTGGAAAAACATTAATATCACAGCAACCACCAGGCCTCCACAGTTATCCCACGCTCTCCAGCAACAGAAAACTAACTTCCTGAATATTGGAATCAAGTCATTTGGAAAAATCACAGAAAGATTATGTAGTCGTAGTCGGACAATGGTGTCAATTGTGGATCAATAGGTGGGACCCTTGTCTCACAAAGTTAAAGATTCAATCCTTAATCTATGCTGAGCTTTCCACCGTAGATTCAATAATGCACTTCTGGAGGTGTTGGTTTATCATGAGACCCAGTCACTCTTTTTGGATGGGTGTAAAAGATCTCGGGACATTAAGATCAGGCGAATTCTCCCTACTGGCTTGGGCACAGCCACTAAAAGCAAATAGGCACATAAAAAACTTAGAAAATGGGAGCAATAGTAAGACATTTGGCCCTTTGAACCTGTTCTGCTGTTCAATATGATCGTGGGTAAGCATCCAATTCAGTACCCCGGTCCTACGTTCTCCCCATACCTTTCATCCCTTTAGCCCTAAGAACTATATGCAACTCCTTCTTGAAAACATTCAATGTTATTGCTTCAACCACGTTCTGTGGCAGAGAATTCCACAGGCCCACCAAAGATGGAGATGTTTTTCCTCCTCTCAGTCTTATCCATGAGAATTTGAACAGAATCTACTTTATGGGAAGAACAAAATACCAAAGGGATTAACTCCTTCACATAGATTTCACATTGCTGCTTGTGGAAGCTTCCTGTACGCCAACTTGTTTCGCAATTTCCTGCATTACAACAATGACTACACTTCAGAAAAACCCCATAGGCTGTTAAGTGCTTCAGGCTATACTGAGGCTGTGAAAAGTTTTGTGTTAAAATGGAACTGTTCTTTTCCTTTTGATTTTATACTTTTATTTTTTGCCTAAAGCTTTTGAAGCTGGGTTAAAGGCTGACTGACTGACGGGGCAGTTTCAGGTCATGTGAGGAAATCTTCATGAAAACAAATTGGAAACCCTGTGACAGCACTCCCATTATGTTCCAATCATCCTTACAGTTCATGCTAATTCCATGGGCGTTTAATTCAATGCAAGCGGTTGATTGATTTTATTTTCACGTGTACCAAAATACAGTGAAAAGCTTTATTTGCTAGCAGCACAGGCAGATCACAGCAAGCAAAGGATGTACAGATCAAAAAAGACTTAGATGCATACAGGTTACATTGCAGGTTACATTATTTGAGGCTAGAGTCCATTCAACAGTCTGATAATGGCTGGAAAGAAGCTGTTCCTGAACCTGCTTGTGCGTGTGTTCAGGCTTCTGTATCTTCTGCCTGACGGAAGAGGTTGTAGGAGATCATTACCGGGGTGCAATGGGTCTTTGATGATGTTGGCCGCCTTTCTGTGGCAGCGAGCCGTGTAAATAGAGTCCATGGATGGAAGGTTGGCTTCCGTGATGGTCTGGGCTGTGCATACCATCTTCTGTAACTTCTTACGGTTCTGGGCAGAGCAGTTGCCATCAGGCCATTATGCACACGGACAGAATGCTTTCAATGGTGCATCTGTAGAAGTTGGTGAGGAACCTTATGGACATGCCAAATTTCCTGAGCTGCCCGAGGAAGAAGAGGCATTGTTGTACCTTCTTGACTATCGCATTTACATGGCAAGTCCAAGACAGGTCACTGGTTATTGTCACTCCGAGGAACTTAATGCTCTTCATCCTCTCAACCTCAGTTCCGTTCATGTAGATGAGGGCATGTTCTCTTCTTTCTTTTTGAAGTCGATGATCAGTTCTTTAGTTTTGCCGACGTTGAGATACAGATTCTTTTCATTGCACCACACCACTAAGCCCTCTACCTCCCTTCTATATTTTGACTTGTCGTTGTCAGATATCTGTGTCACTGCGGTGGTGTCATCAGCAAACTCGTCGATGGTGTTCGTTCAGAATTTGGCAACACAGTCATAGGTATACAGGTCAGTAGGGGGCTGAGGATGAATCCTTGGGGGTGTTCCAGCGTTGAGTGTTATTGTGGAAGATGTGCAGTTACCTATCCTCACTGATTGTGGCCTATGGGTCAGAAAGCTGAACATCCAGTTGCAGGAGGTGGAGCTGAGACCAAGGTCACACAGTTTTGAGGGGATCATGGTGTTTTCATATCTGAAACCAAGACATAAGTGTCAGAAATTTGGAGCCTCTTCTCTATTACCTGATGGATGTATGTTCTGGGGATGTGGCTAACACAGTGCCCTGGGTCACCTTGTGAAGTTGGGGCTATCTAAATGGACTGGACAGGCAGCAGTGTTAGAATTGGTAAACCTGAGAGCTCTGCCCAATCAGATGATGAAAGGTATCCTGCCAATCGGATGGATACAACACAGGTCCCAGTGAAGAGTTTAGGAAAACTACTACTTCAATTTGATTCTGTCCCTCTTAAGAGCTCATTCATCTTCCTTCTGTTACATCTTCAAACCCAGAAAGTTGTCCACAAGTGGGCGTTTCACATGGAATGTTGAACAAGATCTCTGAGCTGGCTACGGAAAATCACCTCAAATTGGGCAGTGGATCTTGAAGAGGAGGCAAAAATCTTCCCAAATCCCTATTGGGATTAGGATATTGAAGCAAAACCTCAGTGGATACTCTCCATTCAAGCACTCTTCGAATCCTGGTACTACAGAACATAAACATTGCTGAACAGACAGACACAGAGTCAAAGCTTTTAGTTTCAGCTCATCGGGACGAGTATGCAAGAAACAAAATCAGAAAAGGTGCACCAATTTCGTCAGTATGACAGGAGGGTGCTGATTAGTTGGGTCATTGTTAACATTGAAAAGCAGCAGGAGCAATTAACTTTCAATCTTAGTTCTCAGATTATTTATATATGTTATCACAAAGGACCCTGTTTTATGTTGGCAACGGGAATTCAATCTTAATCGCACCTTTTACATTGGAGAAAAGAAAAAGGCTCCTTTCTTTTGGGGAAAAGAAATAGCTCCTTTGCTAAAGCTCCAGGTGTAGTTTTAGGGCTGATGACAGATATGCTGTTGAGCAGATATATTTGATATTTTCTTGATTATGAAATAACTATATATTAATTTTTTAAAAGCGAGCAGCGTGGGTCTTGCAGCTGCTCCTGGGTTTACATTTTGCGCTGTGCTTTTCCACTTTTTTTCACTGACATTCAAAAAAACCAGAAAACCAAACAAACAAACAGGGCATTTTTTCAAATAGAAGTTGTTAAAAACTTTTTAAAGGGTCTACAGTGAACAGCTGAGTTTCTTTTATTCTTAATTAAGAAATTAAAAAAGTCAGTTTGTGTTTTAGAGGGTTTTCTTTTTACACTGCAAAGGTTTTGGTTTTGAAAAACCAAACAGTTTTTTTAGAATAAGGAGAGAGATAATAGGAACTGCAGATGCTGGAGAATCCGAGATAACAAGGTGTGGGGCTGGATGAACACAGCAGGTCAAGCAGCTTCATAGGAGCAGGAAAGCTTGACGTTTCGGGCCTAGACCCTTCATCAGAAAAATGATTTTTAGAATAAGGAGTTGTGTTTTTGTTCCAGAGAGTCCTACACTCGGTCAGCTCCGGAGAAGATCTTTCTTCGAGGAATTTATTGAAGAGGAATTATTTTTATTCAGTTAATTTGCTAGGTGATTGATTTTATTTAATTTTCAAATGTTGAAGTTTTTTTCATTTTAACACTATTTTCTGTAGGTAATGAAAGGTAGTTTATTTTATATATAAGGCGTGATTGAAACATGCTTTTTTTTTCAGGCTTAATGTTACTAAGGCCATATTTATGGTACAGAATGCAATGGCTAGTAGATTTAGAAAAGTTATTACCCAGCAGGATCAGTCAGATAGATGGCTGACTGTCAAGGAAGGTAGGAAAGTAGTTCAAAAGTCTCTGGTGGCTATTTCCCTATCAAATAGATATTTAGTTTTTGGAACAATTGAAGGGGATAGTCTCTCTGAGGAAAATGGAAGGGCCTGTCAGTTATTGTACACTTTGAACAATTCTTATGTTGGGCAGCGTTTGACAAGATTTAATAGAATTATTGTTATAGGGGACTCTCCTGTCAGAGGCACAGACAGGCAATTCTGTGGCAGTGAGCATAATTTTTGGATGGTTTTTTACTCTCCTGGTGCTAGGATTAGGGACATTTCTCAAAGTTTCAAGCATATTGTTAAAGGTGAGGTTGAGAAACCAGAAATTATTGTACACACTGGTAGGAATGACATTTTTTAGGGAAAAGATTAAAGCAGTTCAGAGTGAATTTAAAAGGTTGGGTAGTAGATTAAAAGATAAAACCTTAAAAGTAGTAATCTCTGTTTTGCTCCCAGTGCCAAACTCAAACAAGGGAAGGAACAAAAGTTTAAAGAAGATAAATCAATGGCTGAAGAGCTGGTGCATTGTTCAGGGATTCAGGTTTTTGGACAATTAGAATGTCTTCTGGGATAGAAAATACCTGTTCAAAAAGGATGAGTCTAGCCTAAACTGGAAAGGGACCAATATTGTAGCAGGGGCATTTGCTCACTCTATTAAGGGAGACTTTATACTGATAGAGAAGGCGTGTGAAGGAATTCTATAAGACCATAAGACCATAAGACATAGGAGTGGAAGTAAGGCCATTCGGCCCATCGAGTCCACTCCGCCATTTAATCGTGGCTGATGGGCATTTCAACTCCACTTACCCGCACTCTCCCCGTAGCCCTTGATTCCTTGCGAGATCAAGAATTTATCAATCTCTGCCTTGAAGACATTCAACGTCGCGGCCTCCCCTGCGCTCCGTGGCAATGAATTCCACAGGCCCACCACTCTCTGGCTGAAGAAATGTCTCCTCATTTCCGTTCGAAATTGACCCCCTCTAATTCTAAGGCTGTGCCCACGGGTCCTAGTATCCCCACCTAACAGAAACAACTTCCCAGCGTCCACCCTTTCTAAGCCATGCATTATCTTGTAAGTTTCTATTAGATCTCCCCTCAACTTTCTAAACTCTAATGAATACAATCCCAGGATCCTCAGCCGTTCATCGTATGTTAGGTAGCACTGTAAATGGAAAGATTGATGGGATAGGTTCTGAATGCGAGGGGAGCATGTCAATTAGAAAAGAAAGACAAGAGAGAGTCAGAGTATGTAGTAACTCTGAAGAGCTAAATTGCATTTATTTCAATGCAAGGGGTCTTACAGCTAAGGCTAATGAACATGGGGCATGTTTAAGAACATGGGATTGGGACGACACAGCTATGAGATGGACAAGACTGGCAGCTCAATGTTCCCTGTTTTAGATGCTAATAGGAGAAAAGAAATGGAGGCAAGAAAGGATGGGCTGGAGGTGGAGTTTTTGATTAAGGAATAAATTACTGCTGTGACTAGGGAAGATATTTCTGAAAAATCATCCAGTGAAAATATACCAGTAGAGATTACAAATAAGAAAGGAAAGATCACTTTGATGGGATTGTATTATAGGCCCCCCAGTAATAAGACAGAAATTAAGAAACAAATATGTAGGAACCTTCTTTTGGGCAATAAGGCAGAGCAGGTGACTGAAGTAAAAGTGGGGGCACACTTTGGATCTAACCATCATAATTCTATTAGTTTCAAAATGGTTATGGAAAAGGATAAGCTTTCCATAAAAGTTAAAGTTTTTAATTGGAATAATGCAAATTTTAATGGGATGTGACAAGAAATTTCAAAAGGTGATTGGAGTAGACTGTCCGCAGGTAAAAGGACTTCTGACAAGTGGGAGGTGTTCAAGAATGTGATGATGAGGGCTCAGAGGCATTTTGTTCCTGTTAGAGTAAAAGGTAAGGCTGGTAAGATTAAGGAACAATGGATGAATAAAAATATTGAGGCTCTAGTCACAAATAAAAGGGAATTTTTTTTAGACATCATGGTTCAATTGAATCTCTTAATCAATATAAAGAGTGTGGGGGCATTCTTAAAAGAGAAATCAGGAAGCCAAAGAGGGGATATGAGATAGTATTGACAGATAAGGTTAAAGATGATACAAAGAAATTCTGTAAATACGTTAAGACCAAGAGGGTAACCATAGAGAGGGCTGGGCCTCTTAAAGATCAAGGAGGTTGTCTTTGTGTTGAACCCTAGGAGATGGGAGAGATACTAAATGAATATTTTGTGTCAGTTTTTACTGTGGAGAAAGAAATGGAGCCTAGAGAATGCAGAAAAATAAACTTTGATGTTTTAAAAACTGCTCACATTACAGAAGAGGAAGTTCAGGAGGTCTTAAGAGAATATAAACGTGGATAAATCTCCAGGACCTGATCAAATGTATCCTAGAACATTAAGGGAAGTAAGGGAAGAAATTATGGGACCCCTTGCAGAAATATTTGCATCATCTATAACAACGGGTGAGGTGCCTGATGACTGGAGAGTGGCTAATGTTGTACGTTTGTTTAAGAAAAGTTGCAAGGAGAAACCAGGGAACTATAGACCTGTTAGTCTGACTTTGGTTGTGGGCAAATTGTGGGAGGTGATTATGAAAGATAGGATTTGTGGACATTTAAAGAGGCAAAAATTGCTTAGGGGTAAACAGCATGGTTTTGTGCGAGGAGAATCATGTCTCACAAACTTGATTGAGTTTTTTGAGGAAGTTATCATGAAGTTTGATGATGGCAGAGCAGTAGACATTGTTTACTTGGATTTTAGTAAAGCCTTTGACAAGGTTCCACATGATAGACTAATTAGTAAAGTTAGGTTACATGGGATTCAGGATGAGCTTGCCAATTGGATTCATAATTGGCTTAACAGCAGGAGACAGAGAGTAATGATGGAGGTAACACACTGTGGAGCTGGAGGAACACAGCAGGTCAGGCAGCACCAGAGGAGCAGGAAAGCTGACTTTTCGGGTCGGGACCAAAATGTCAGCTTTCCTGCTCTTCTGATGCTACCTGGCCTGCTGTGTTCCTCCAGCTCCACAGTGTGTTTTCTGTGACTCCAGCATCAACAGTTCTTACTATCTCTGTAATGGTGGAAGATTGCTTTTTGGACTGGAGGCCTGTGACCATCAGTGTTCCACAGGGACTAGTTCTGGGTCCTCTTTTGTTTGTCATTAATGTAAATGATTTGGATGAGAATATAGAAGGCATGGTTAATAAGTTTGTGGATGACACCAAAATTGGTGGCATTCTAGACAGTGAAGAAGGTTTTCTAAGATTACAAAGGGATCTTGATCAAATGGGTCAATGGGCTCAACAATGGCAGATGATTTCAAACTGGATAAATATGAAGCATTGCATTTTGGTAAAACAAATAAGGGTAGAGCTTATCCAAGGTTTTTGAGAAGATTTGAGAAGGGCTTATACAATTTATGGTAGGGCCTTGGGTAGTGTAAAACAGAGGGATGTAGGGGTGCAGGTACATGATTCTTTAAAGCTTGCGTCACATGTAGACAGGGTGGTTAGAAAGGCGTTTGGCATACTTGCCTTCGTTGCTCAGTCCTTTCTGAATTGGGATGTTATATTAAGGTTGTATAGGACATTGATGAGGCCTCTTCTGGAATGGTATGTCCAGTTCTGGTCGCCCAGTTATAGGAAGGATATATCAAGCTTGACTGGGTTCAGAAGAGATTTACCAGGATGTTTCCTGGGTTTGGAAGGTTTGAGTTATAAGGAAAGGCTGGTTAGGCTGGGACTTTTTTCACTGGAGTGTAGGAGGTTGAGAGGTGACCTGATAGAAGTTTATAAAATAATTAGAGGTATAGATAGAGTTGATGGTAGTTGACTTTTCCCTTAGATAGGGAATTTCAAGACAAGAGTGCACATTTTTTAAGGTGAGAGGAGACAAATTTACAAAAGACTTGAGGCAAATTTTTTTGCACAGAGGGTAGTTCGTGTGTGGAATGAATTTCCTGAGGAAATGGTGGGTGCGAGTACAATTACAATGTTTAAAAGACATTTGGATGGATATGTGAATAGGAAACGTTCGGAAGGATGTGGGCCAGGAGCAGGCAAGTGCACTAGTTTAGTTTGGGATAATGTTCGGCATGGGCTGGTTGGACGTTTCTGTGCTGTACGATGCTGTGACTCTATGAAAGCTGCCAATCTCTGCTACAGTCCCATGACAACAGCCTGACCAATCAGAGTTGATGTGTCTAGTCTGTGAAAAATGGTTGTTGGTTAACTGTTCCTGCTGCATCTTCACACCAAAGGTAGCCCAACCAACCAGCACCCTGCTCTCATGCTACATGAATTGGTCTCTCTTTTCTCGTCCGTTTCTTGCACCCTGCCCTGATGAGTGGAAGACAACAACATTTGACATTTTGTCTCTTTTTAGCAATGTTTATACCCTTCAGTGAAATTCCTTCAGTGCTGCCCACATGCAGAATCAAATCCAGAGCTGAACTGAGCTTCAGTAACTCTTGGAACTGGAGCAGGAGTGGGGCTCTGGAATTGTCCAACAAACATTCCTGGGAAAGTGAGCAGCTCTGTCATCTGAAACAATGTGGTGTGAATATCCAAATCTCCCTTGACAATTCCTGTCAGAAAAATGTGGAAATAAATCAAAATGGAAAGTTATTTCATCCCGTTTCTGCAGTGTCTGTTTGATGAAAGAGCTTTTCAATGTGGCTGCTACATGTTACCTGTAAGTGGGACAGTTCCTTTCTCATGACAGCCCAGAGAATTTCTTCAGCTGAGGGGCAAACTCATATTTTATGAGCCTGGGCTTTTGATGGGTATAAGTCAGAATTCCCATCAAGGCTGGAATTGTCAAGTTAATCCCTTTGGCATTATTTTCTTCCCTTAAAGTTGATTCTCTTCAAATTCTCTAGGATGAATGTTTCCATTTAGTTATTTTTGGTTCAATTAAAGCAGTTGATAAAAGAGTCACTTTAGCTGTTGTCAAATCCTAATGGGAAATGGGACATACAGGAATCTTACATCCCAGAGAACTCCCCTTGCAACATATAGTGGAACTCCTTCCAACCTGCATTCCCACAGAGCAGGAGCACATCTCTTCGACATATTGAGAACTGCTCCAAAGCATGAATATGGCTGTTCAGCGAACATTTATTTTGTAGAGAAATATTGTTCAATTTTCTCAGGGTGTTTGAATTTTTACTCGCAGTGTGCAAGATTCAACAGGAATACAACATTAATAATTTAGCATACCTTCAAATTATTTTTCTAATGAAAGATGGAGTGATATGACTGGTGAAATGTAATTTCCTTTCAAATTTTTGACGAGCAAATTTGTTGCTATTGTGGACCTGTCACTTTCTATCCTGAAGTTTTGCACAGATACCCTCAGATTTAAAAGGACCAGTCAGTAGCAGCAAACATAAATTTGTGAGTAATTTTAAGACATGCCAACACTGAAAGAGCTGTTTACATTCAGTTGTATTTATTTTGTGATTAGATACAAAATTGTTCAGCTTATTTAGAATAGATCACAGTTTTCACAGGTAGGATTGCAAGATCTGGACGCGTTTCATATTTCACATTATTGTGATGACAACAGTTGCAGGAAAATTAGCAACCAATATTTCATAATTGCAACCTATGCCATTATCTAACATTCGCGTGTGTCATGAAAATAAGTTGACAAACCCCTACAGATGACAGAGAGCCTCTTACTCCACTTCATATCAATCCAATCAAATGAATCAATTCGAGAAGGCAGTTCACCACCACCACCTTCTCCAGGGGTGAACAATATTTACTGGCCTAGCCAATGACACCCACATCCCGTGAAAGAAGGGAAAATAATGTGAATTGAACGAGATTTGGTTGAGAAATTAACAATTTGGGATAGAGTAGATGAAGATTTTGAGACGCGACACGTGACGAGTGAAAAATGTTTGGGGGCGGAAGTGAGCTTGAACCGACTGTCCTCCTGGCAATTTTGGGTCTGTTCTCGTTTATTTACACAGAGTGATCACTAGGTTTAGTCAATAACACCATCACTACTGTCGAGTGTGACTGCCAGGATGGTGGAATGGGCTTTAAATGGACCTTGATTCATCCCAAAATTCTCTTCTCATCAGTTGCACTACGCCCCTCAGAATGGGTCTCAGAGGTTTGGATGTGCTCCCCATGATTTTCCAATCAAATACAGAGCAATGTATAAAGGTAAATGCATTCCCCCATCCCATGGGCATTGTTTAGTCCAGAAGGATGCCATGCGGCTTTCCAAGGAACATTGTAGAAAGGTCCAAGGAAATGTGGAATGAGTCTTCAGATAGATCCATTCCTATTACTACAATGGAGTACGGAGTCAAATGCCTCATGGGAAAGAGACTGTTAGGCCTTCATATCAATAATGCAAGCAACGGAGAATTGGGCCTCGTTTTGTTGTGAGTTCACTGCTAAGATTTCCTCACGCTACCTGGCTCATGCTTTGAGGTAGAAACTTGCCTCGGACAGTAACACAAAATGGATGGCACGAAGAATGTTCAGAAAATATTGGAGGAGTTCACCACATGCCACAATTTGTGCTACAGAACATATACACCACAAATTCTGTTAGCCTGGCAAAAACCAAAGCGTTTACAATTTTGTTGTGAGCCTCGCCACCATGTCGCAATGTGCATGACAATAGCTGCAGCAGTATCAGGATATACAATCTACAAGGGTCCTGCGAATTAATGATTCTAATACAAAAATTCAATCTTGGAGCTCTAGAACAGGAACTGTTGGAATTGTGGAGTTTTATTCCTGAAGGTAACAAATCATCCCGAGAACTTGTTTTATGTTAATTAGCGTTATGAAACCTTACTGTTCCTTACAGCCTCTTTTCTGTCTCTCAATCCATTCTTCCTCTCCCAATCTTTATTTGTTTCTGTTTAACTAATTTGAATTTAACATACATGTGTTCTGTTTCTTCCTTTATACTTACATTTATTTGCTATGTAAACAGCCTATTAAGCTGACAGTCACCAGGTCTCAATTTCCCCATGCTCTATTTCTCTATTCTGCTATGAATTCACATGTCCAGCAATTAGAGGCACAGAAATAACAAGGTTTAAAGTGTAAGACAACAATACCTAATTCCCTCTCAAGTAAATTCAAGTCTTTATTTATTCCGAACGAGAGCTGCTTAGCTGAAGCTGCAGTCTGAAACTGCTTTCACACTGAGCTGGACAAACCAAAATGTCTATGAAGTTAAATGTTATGCACTGTTTTACTGCCAGGAACTATAGCTTATCTTCTAAGTGATATGTCAGTGGTGCTCAATGACTGTGTTCATGCTGGTTCAATGGGGTTGACTAAGTTTGCACCCAAACCCAGAAGGAGCATGAGCATGGGGACAAAATGAAACTTGTCTTTAGCTTCATCATCCAACTCACATTCTCAGATTGTGGTGTGCTCAACACGTGAACTGGAGGTTTTACGAGAGGCAGAGAAAGAACATAAAAGAAAGAAACAAACAAAACTAAAGAAAGAAATAAAAACAAAAAGTTCTGTGTATATTCAGCAGGTCTTGCCTCATCTGTGGAGACAGAAATAGAGTTAACATTTCGAGTCCAATGTGACTCTTGTTCAGAACTATGGGAGGTAGGAATGTGATGGATTTTGCTGCTGAAAAGGGGCAAGTAAACAAAAATGAAAGGGAAGGTCAGGCAGGTACAAGGTGTGAGAGACTATGTGATAAAGATGTCATGAGACAACAATGGGTGATTTGGAGACTAGGAGACATATTTTTAAGGTGAGAGGATGATTTAGAAAAGACATAATGGGGAATTTCTTTTACACAGAGAATGGTTTGTGTGTGAGGAAGTGGTGGATGCAGATACAGTTACAATGTTTAAAAGACATTCAGATAAGTTTATGAATAAGAAATGTTTGCAGAGATATGGGCCAAATGCAGGCAGGTGGGACTAGTTTAGTTTGGGATTTTGGTTGGCATGGCCTGGTTGGGCCGAAGGGTCTGTTTGTGTGCCATATGACTGTATGACTCTAAATGGAGTGGTGACAGTTGTAAAGAAATAAAACATTGGTACAGAGTAAGCATTAATGGCTTGATAAAGGAGAGTTCTGTGTGACAGCAAAAACATACACAACACGATTCAGATTGGCACATGGTAGTGAAAACGGAACCAAAATGGGGGGCAGAATCCATGGTCTGAGGTTGTTAAACTCAAAGTTGAAACCAAAAGTCTACAACATTTCCCATCGGAAGACGACTGCTTGGCCTTCAGCTTGAATTGAGCTTCACCGGGACACAGGAGCAGGTTGAAAACAGATTTGAGCAAGGTGGTGAAAATTAAAGTGACTCGAAACCAAAAACTCCAGATCCTGCTTGTTTCTCACAAAGCAGTTACTCAATTTGCATTTGGTAGGAGACCAGACTGTGAGCAGTGAATACAGCTGACTAGATTGAAAGAGGTCCGCATAACTTGCTGCTTCACTTGAAGGGATTGTTTGGGGCCCCGAATGGTGAGGACAGAGGTGTTACACTTTGAGGGGAGGCAATGGCCTAGTGGTATTATCACTGGGCTGTCAATCCAGCGACCCAGATATTGTTCTGGGGATCCGGGTTCAAATCCCACCAAGGCTGATGGTGGAGTTTGAATGCATTAAAAATCTTGAAGTAAAAGTCTAACGATGATCATGAATCCATTATTGATTGTTGGAAAAACCCAACTGTATCTCTAATATCCTTTAAGGAAGGAAAATGCCATCCTTACCTGGTCTGGACAACACGTGACTTCAGACCCACAGCAGGTTGACACATTAGGTTGACTCCTAATTGCCCAGAGGGCAGTTCAGGATGGGCAATAAATGTTGACCTAGCTAGCAACGTCCTCATCCTGTGACTGAATTAAACAAAACTCCTATGATTGGATAGGAAGGTGCTATGTGGTCCCTTTAGGAATCTGATGAGGGGGGAAGGGGAAGATATGTTGGATGCTTGAGATGGCAGAAGACAATTTTTTGAAGGTAGTGGTTGGAAGGGCAGGAAGTGAGGACAGAGGAACCTCACTGTGGTTCCGGGAGGGAGAGGATGGGGTGAGCACAGGGATAGAAGGGATGAAGTTGGTCAGTCCTATTAAGAGCCTTGTCAACTTGCAAAATTCCTAGATTGAGGAAGAAGGCTGATATGCTGGAAGCACTATGATGATAGGATCTGTCATTTGAAAAGTTAGAATGGAATCAGAGAAACAGGGAAAGTGGAACTGAGTGCTTACATGAAGCAGGATATGAGGAAATGTACTTGAGGTAGTTGTGGGAGTCAGTAGGCTTACAATGAATATCAGCAGACAGTCTATCCTGGGAAATAGAGATAGAGAAGTCAAGGAAGAGATGGGAAGTTTCAGAGATGGACCTGGTAAAACTGAGAAAAAGGCGGAATATGAAATCAAAGTTTAAGAAGATTTCCAGTCCTGGCTGAAAGCAGGACATGATTCTGGCATCAATGTGCCAGAAAGAGAGTTGGGGGAGGTGGCTTGAATAGACCTGGAACAAGGAATGTTCCACGTGCCCACAAGACCCATGCAGGTTCCCATAGCAATCCCTTTAATTTGGAAGGAGTGGGGCAGGTTTGAGGAGAACAAGTTCTGCCAGAACGAAGAGGCTGGTTTAATTCCTAAAATTCCTGAAACAATCTGAAGTGTCCTATTCGAAATTCCAATCATCAACAAAACATAACTGATCCTCAAATGCTGCTACCTGTATAGTTATTTAACAATGGTTATTTTTCCAATAAACTGTTTTGCTTTTTGCATCGAGTTTGTTTCAAAATGGAACTAACATTTTGACAGTTAGCTCGCTGGATTATTCATTAGGACACTTTTTGTTGTACACTGTTTGGATGGAGTTATGAGTCTGTTCATTTTAAATGATGGCTTTAGAACAGTGCACAGAGGAAGATCGCGCTAGGATTTTAACTAATTGTGCCCCAGCAAAGACTAAAATGCCTGGTGTTTGATCCTGTAAACCCACTTATACAACACATAGAAGGTTCAGAACAATAAGATGAACATCAGCCCCAAATGCACATATTGATTTGAGACTTCAGATATTTATTTGAATATTTGATACAAGAATTATAAAACAATTAAGATTTCATAGTGCAAATTGGCACAACAATAACCAAAACCACAGTGCACACTGCTGCTGCAATTAAGGCAGCCATCTTACAGATCTTTGCTCTCCTGAATTCAGCCTCCTTTCGTTTCAGTAAGGAGTCATATCCCGGAGTGTAAATATCCTCCATCCAGTATTCTAAGTTATTTGGATTTAACGATTCTTGATTCTGAAATGAGACAGAAAGCCATCTTATAATCAGCTGCATCTGGTTGCACAAAGCAAGGGATAAAGACACTCAGGACTGTGACTCAACACCATTCTAAAAAAAAATTGATGGTCATTTGTTTCCTTTTTTTAACTATTATTTCCCTCTGGCCTTGGTTGCTGACAGGAGGTGTGCTGCCACTGCTTACAGAGGAGATTGTTCTTTACATACCCTTTTGGGAGAAAATCTGTCATTGACATGGTTTGGCCTATAGGTGACTCCAGATCTGACTCCTGAAGTAACATTGCAAGCCATTCAGTTCAGGGGCAATTAGTGACGAGCAATAAATACTGGTATTGCTGGGGGCACACACATCCCATGAAAGAATAAAGAAAGAAGAACTAACAAAAATAGAGCTTTAATGATTTATAGCAAATGGGTCTAAACCAGAGGTCATAGGTTAAAAATAATGGTGAAACAATAATGGAGAAATCAAGAGAAATGAGGATCATCAAGATCTGGAAGGTATCCCCAGCATCTGTGGAAGCAGATTCCACTGATGTGTTTAATGATGTGACATTTATTTGAAGAGGAATAATTTACAGGGTTACAGGGAAAAAGCTGAAAAGCTGAGATTAAATTGAACAGGTCCTTCAAAGAACCTCAAAGAGCATGACAGGCAAAATAGCCTCCTTCTGCACTGTAAGACTGATTGATTCTAATCTATAAATTCTGCAAAGATTGTGTTTCATTGTGTCATTCTTAGGAAGAGCCACTGGTCGAACAAATTGCAATGCCAAGGCATATAAGGCTATTGGCCAAGTGCTGGTAAATGGAATTTGAATAGTTAGAATAGCTAAGTGGTTGTTTTCAACTGGTGTAGACATGATGGGCTGAAGGGCCTTCTTCTGTGCTGTAGATATCAGTGACTCTAAATTGAAAGTTGAACTGTTCTTAATAGACTTACCATGGAAGTGATGAGGTGCAGTGCAAGGACAGTTTGAGTACTGTATGAGAGAGTGTTCAGTGAAAGAAAGAGATGGTGGCAAAATGAGAGAGATGGTAGGATTTTGAACAGATCCTTCAAGTTCCCTCACCTGTTTCTTTCTGAAGAGAATGAGTTGGAAACAACAATAGTTGAATCAGAGGATGTCACAGCTGATTACATGACCACATTCTGCCAAAGACGTGGAAATTGTCCATGAAGAATGAGTTGACAGTGAACCTGACTGGAAGGTGAAGGTCAGGTGGAAGAGGGGAGGATCCACCTTGGTCTTTATAGTAGTGAAAGTAGAAGGGGCTTTGCAGTTTACATTATCAAAGTTTACATGTGAAAAATGGTTACTTGTGTAACTCCAGCAATTCTAACTGATCATTCCTTCCCCTGGGTGAATACATAAGAAAGCAAAGACATTCTGATAGGTAGGCCGAGTGATGAGATATAATTAGCGCAGATAAAATCCAGTTGGATTCTGTCAAATACATTTGCAATAAGACTTACTCCAGGCCTTGGTGTTATAAACCCTCCAGATTCCCAGTTCAATCCTTCCCCTCACCCTCCAATCCATTCAAACACATACTTATGGGAAAGTGTATGAATCACATTACAATATACTGAGCTTAAAGCAGTGCGTGTATTCGGTAATTTTGATGCACGGTGCGTTTTACCAGCTCAATACAGGAATAGGAGGAGGCCATTCAACTGCTTGAGCATATTCCGTCATTCAATGAGATCACAAATAATCTGTACCTCAACTCCATTGGTCCGCCTTAGCCCCATCTTCAACCATCCCCTGACACAATAAAACTATCAATCTCAATCTTAGAAATGGAAGTAGTTCCAACCTTCACTGCTCTATATTAAACTGGAGTCTCTGGTTATGGGCTTTGCAGATCATTGTGGTGACATGCCCACGACCTTGTTCCTCTCTTGCCAGCTACCCAGGTAATTTCTCCCTTTCTAATGGTATATCCTCAGTAAACAAGAGGGGAAAAACTGACATTGTCCATCTCTCCCTAAATGATTACTATTGCTATTAACTGAATCACCAGGTTATGTTAATGCCTTCATCCGTAATGGTCTATTCTAGAGCATTACAAATTGCTGTATTTACAACCAGTATCGAAGGAACTGCTGAGATAAAAATGTTTGCTGATATCAATAAACAGCATGATCAGGTGATAAGCATAATGCAGATTGCAAGGAGTCAAAGAGAAATACAGCAATTGGGATTGACAAAGGATAGCAAATGGAATTAAATGGAAATAAGTGTATGGTTTTGTACATCGAAAACAACCATGAAATGTTGAAGGAGCAATAATGCAACAATTTGGCATTTGCATGTATCAGCTCAATGAAATCATACTAAGTCAGAATATTATATTTTCAAAACCTGTTGAGAGACCTGAGCCCATAATTCAACAGTGCAGTACTGGGGACTGATAGACTGTTAGAGATGTCCCTCAGAGAATTTAAACTGAGGGCCCATTTTCCCCTGGAGGAATGTAAAATTTTCTGTAGTACTATTTGAAGAAGAGCAAGGGAGTCTTCCTTAATGCTGTTGTTGATATTTAATCTCTCAGCCAAGATCACCACAAACAAATGATCAGGTCAGTATCTTCTGGCTGTTTGTAAGAGCTTGCTGAGCATAAATTTGTTGACATTACAATAGTGACTTTCCTTCCAAGGTATTCATTGGCCATGATGCACTTTGGGACTCTTGAAGTCCTGATGAAATGGAGGTAATCTTCTTTACAATGACTTTATCATAAAATACATTGTGGGCATTTTATAGAGGAGTGAAGAGGTAGTCGCTGAGAGGCTAGGAGAGGTGGCTGTAAGCCCACTTGAAGATATGGGTTTTCAAGGAGATTTTAAAGGAAGATAGGGCAGCTGAGAGATGGAAGAGTACCAGAGGGACTTCCAGAGTGTCAAGTCAGAAAGGCAAAATACCAAGAGAAGAATCAGAGAAAGGAATAACCGGTAGATCCCAAAGTGAGAGTCCAGAAGAAAGGAAATGTAAGCCAGAGAACATTTTGGGGTTTAGATGGGGCAAGACGCTATGGGATTTGTAGATGAGGATAAAGATTTTAAATTTAATTTGGCTTAATAAGGAATAAGCAGCCAGAATGTATCAATGAAGAAAGAGTTAGAACATAGAACATAGAACAATACAGCGCAGAACAGGCCCTTCGGCCCTCGATGTTGCGCCGACCTGTGAACTAATCTAAGCCCATCCCCCTACACTATCCCATCATCATCCATGTGCTTATCCAAGGACTGGTTAAATGCCCCTAATGTGGCTGAGTTAACTACATTGGCAGGCAGGGCATTCCACGCCCTTACCACTTTCTGAGTAAAGAACCTGCCTCTGACATCTGTCTTACATCTATCACCCCTCAATTTGCAGCTATGCCCCCTCGTACTAGCCGACGTCATCATCCTAGGAAAAAGACTCTCACTGTCCACCCTATCTAATCCTCTGATCATTTTGTATGTCTCTATTAAATCCCCTCTTAGCCTTCTTCTCTCCAATGAGAACAGACCCAAGTCCCTCAGCCTTTCCTCATAAGACCTTCGCTCCAGACCAAGCAACATCCTGGTAAATCTCCTCTGCACCTTTTCCAATGCTTCCACATCCTTCCTGTAATGGGGCGACCAGAACTGTACGCAATATTCCAAGTGAGGCTGCACTAGTGTTTTGTACAGTTGCAGCATGACATCACGGCTCTGGAACTCAATCCCTCTACCAATGAAACCTAACACACCGTATGCCTTCTTAACAGCACTATCAACCTGGGTGGCAACTTTCAGGGATCTATGTACCTGGACACCAAGATCCCTCTGCACATCCACACTACCAAGAATCTTTCCATTGACCCAGTATTCTGCCTTCCTGTTATTCTTCCCAAAGTGAATCACCTCACATTTATCTGCATTGAACTCCATTTGCCACCTTTCAGCCCAATTCTGCAGTTTATCCAAGTCTCCCTGCAACCTGCAACATTCTTCCACACTGTCCACCACTCCACCGACTTTAGTGTCATCTGCAAACTTACTAACCCATCCACCTATGTCTGCGTCCAAGTCATTTATAAAAATGACAAACAGCAGTGGTCCCAAAACAGATCCTTGTGGCACACCACCAGTAACCGGACTCCAGGCTGAATATTTTCCATCAACCACCACTCTTTGCCTTCTTTCAGAAAGCCAGTTTCTAATCCAAACTGCTAAATCTCCCTCAATTTCATGCCTCCGCATTTTCTCCAATAGCCTACCATGTGGAACCTTATCAAAGGCTTTACTGAAGTCCATGTACACCACGTCAACTGCCCTACCTTCATCCAAGTGCTTGGTCACCTTCTCAAAAAACTCAATGAGGTTTGTGAGACACGACCTGCCCTTGACGAATCCATGCTGACTATCTCCAATCAAATTGTTGCTTGCTAGATGATTATAAATCCTATCTCTTATAATCCTTTCCAAAACTTTTCCTACAACAGATGTAAGGCTCACTGGTCGAGAATTACCTGGGTCATCTCTACTGCCCTTCTTGAACAAGGGCACAACATTTGCAATCCTCCAGTCCTCTGGTACTGAACCTATAGCCAATGACGACTCAAAGATCAAGGCCAAAGGCTCCGCCATCTCCTCCCTAGCTTCCCAGAGAATCCTCGGAAAAATCCCATCTGGCCCAGGGGATTTATCTACCTTCACACCTTCTAGGATTGATAACACCTCCTCCTTACTAACCTCAATCCTTTCAAGTCTAATAGCCCATATCTCAGTCTTCTCCTCTACAATATTCTCCTTTTCCTGAGTGAAAACAGATGAGAAATATTAGTTTAGCACCTCTCCGATCTCCACAGGGTCCACACACAACTTCCCACTTCTGTCTTTGACTGGCCCTATTCTTACCCTAGTCATCCTTTTATTCCCCACATACCCATAGAAAGCTTTAGGGTTCTCCTTAATTCTACCTGTTAATGACTGCTCATGTCCCCTCCTTGCTCTTCTTAACTATCCCTTTAAATCCTTCCTAGCTAATCTGTAACTCTCCATCGCCTCATCTGAACCATCTTGTCTTAATGTCGCATAAGCCTCCCTCTTCCGCTTAACAAGAGATACAATTTCTTTTGTAAACCAAGGTTCCCTTACCTTATCACTTCCTCCCTGCCTGACAGGGACATACCTATCAAGGACACGCAATATCTGTTCCTTAAACCAGCTCCACATTTCGATTGTCCCCATCCCCTGCATTTTGCTACCCCATTCTATCCCTCCTAAGTCTTGCTTAATCGCATTATAATTGCCCATCCCCCATCTATAACTCTTGCCTAGTGGCATGTTCCTATCCGTTTCCATCACTAAACTAAACGTAACCGAATTATGGTCACTCTCTCCAAAGTGCTCACCTACCACCAAATCAAACACCTGGCCTGGTTCATTACCAAGTACAAGATCCAGTGTGGCCTCCCCTCTTGTCGGCCCTTCGACATACTGTGTCAGGAAACCCTCCTGCACACATTGGACAAAAACCGATCCATCCGACGTACTAGAGTTATAGCATTTCCAGTCAATGTTGGGGAAGTTAAAGTCTCCCATAATGACCACCTTGTTCCTTTCACTCCTGCCCAGAATCGTTTTGCCGATCCTCTTCTCCACATCCCTGGAACTTTGCGGAGGCCTATAAAAAACTCTCTGCAGTGTGACCTCTCCTCTCCTGTTTCTGACCTCAGCCCATACCACCTCAGTAGACGAGTCCTCGTCAAAAGTTCTTTCAGCCGCCGTTATACTGTCCTTGGCTAACAAAGCCACACCTCCCCCTCTTTTACCACCTTCCCTGATCTTTATGAAAGATCTAAACCCTGGAACCTGCAACATCCATTCCTGACCCTGCTCTATCCACGTCTCCGAAATGGCCATAACATCAAAGTCCCAGGTACCTATCCATGCTGCAATTCAGGGAAACTTTTTTTTATTCATTCACAAGATGAGTGCATTGCTGGCTAGGCTAGCATTTATTGCCCAACTCTAGTTGTTCAGAGAGCAGTTGAGATTCAACCACATTGCTATGGGTCTGGAGTCACATGTAGGCCAGATGAGGTAAGGAAGCCAGTCTCCTTCCCTAAAGGACATGAGTGAACTGTTGCTAATCATATCTGAACAAATCCTGAAATTCCTGACAGGAATAAAAAGAAAGCCCTGGATCTAGTATGGTGTAATCAGGCAGGTTTAATAAATGACCTCAGAGTACAAGATCCCTGAGGAGTTGGAGATCATAATATGAAATAATTTAATATTCAGTCTGAGTGTGAGAAACTTGGGTCGGAAACAATTATGTGTAACTTAAATAAAGGAAATTACAATGAAATGAGGATACAGTTAGCTAAAGTGCATTGTGTACATACATGAGCGGGAAAGGCAGAAAACAAGCAGTGGCAGACATTTAAGGAGGTAATTCAAGATTAACAGCAAAAATACATCCCTGTGAGGAGGAAACATTCTAAGAGAGGGATAAACCAACTATAGCTAACCAAGGAAGTTGAGGAGAGTATAAAGTTAAAAGAAAAAGCCTGAAAAAGTTGTTGCAATGCACTTGGGGAGGTTAACAACACAAGGGATTACACTATGAATGACAGGACCCTGAAAATTACTGAAGATAACAGAGAGCCGGGTGTACATATCCACTGATCCCTGAATGTAACAGGGCAAGTAGATAAGGTGGTTAAGAAAGCAAATGAGATACTTGCTTTTAATAGCCAAGGCATAGAATACCAAAGCAAGGAGGTTACAGTCCAGAACATCGCTGCAGGAATTCCTCGAGACAGTGTCCTAGGCCCAACCATTTTCAGCTTCTTCATCAATGGCATTCCCTCCATCATAAGGTCAGAAGTGAGGATGTTCACTGATGATTGCACAATGTTCAGCACCATTTGTGACTCCGCAGAAACTGAATCGATCCACGTTCAAATGCAACAAAATCTGGGGAATACCTAGGCTTGGGCTGATAGCTAGCAAGTAACATTCAGACCACACACATGCCAGGTTATGACCATCTCCAATAACAGATGATCTAACCATCACCCCTTTATATACAATGGTATTGCCATCATTGAATCCCTCACTATCAACATAATTGGGGTTACCATTGACTCACCACATAAACACAGTGGCTACAAGAGCAGGTCAGAGGCTATGAATGCTGCGGCAAGTGACACACCTCCTGACTCCTCAAAACCTGTCCACCATCTACAAGGCACAAGTCAGGAGTGTGATGGAATACTCCCCACTTGCCTGGATGCATGCAGCTCGAATAACATTCAAGAAGCTTGACACCACCCAGACCAAAGCAGGCACTTGATTGGCACCACATTCACAAGCATTCACTCCCTACACCACTGATGCTCATTCACAGCAGTGTGTACTATCTAAGAGATGAACTGCAGAAATTCACCAAAGATGCTTAGACAGCTCTTTCCAAACCCATGACCACTACCATCTAGCAGCACAACAGCAGCAGATACATAAGAACACCATCTCCTGCAAGTTCCCCTCCAAGCTATTCACCATTCTGACTTGGAAATATATCACGATTCCTTCAGTATCGCTGTGTCAAAATCCTGGAATTCCCTCCCTAATAGCATTGTGGGTCAACCTACAGCATGTGGACTGCAGCAGGTCAAGAAAGCAGCTCACCACCACATTCTCAAGGGCAACTAGGGATGGGCAATAAGCACTGGTCAGCCAGCGACACTCACATCCCATAAATGAATAAAAAAAGCCCTATGTAAAATGGAGGTCAGGATACAGATATGAGCAAATTACTGCAGATGCTGGAATCTGCACTGAAAACAAAATTGCTGGAGATCACAGCAGGTCAGGCAATCCATGGAGAGAGAGCAAGCTAATGTTTCGAGTCTAGATGACCCTTCATCAGAGCTGACGTGAAGTGTGGAGGGGGCAGCATTTATGTAATAGTCAGAGGGGGGAGTGGGGAGGGTGGAGCACTGGGGAGAAAAGATGTTAATAGTTCAGATTAAGTTCAGATCGGAATGTGAGAATGGCAGAACAATGGCGTGTCTAACTGCCAGACTTGAAAGAACAGACAGTTTCCCACTGCAGTGGGGCAAGGGGAGAGAGCACAAGTCAGGATATAGCTGGTGAGCAGTTCTGGGCACCCCATTGTAGGAAGGTTGTGATTGCATTAGAGAGGGTGCAAAGGAGATTCGCCAGGATGCTGTCTAGGTTTGAGGATCTGAGTTGTGAGGAAATATTGGAGAGGCTGATAATGTTATCTTGAAACAGTGAAGGTTAAGAGGGAGCCTGGCATTGGTGTATAAGATTGTGAGGTGAATAGATAGGGTGCATCGGAAGGCACTTTTTCCATTAGTAGAGGGGTCAATAGCCAGGGGATATAGAGTTAAGCTGAGTGGTAGAAGGTAAAGAGTGGAGTCAATGAGAGTTTTGCTTCACTCAGGGGATGGTCGGAGTTTGGAACTCATTGCTTGAAAAAATTGCTGCTTTAGAAACTCTTGTAATATTTAAGCAATATTTCAAGATTCATTTGATGTGACAAAGCCTCCAGGACTATTGGCCAAGAGCTAGAAAATGGGATTTTATTGACAGATCTTTGTTTACTGGCACAAACAGAGTCGGTTGAATGGCCTCCTTTGGTGCTGTAAAGGTCTATAAATCTGAGATCCTGATTATACTTTAAATGAAACTACTTTAACATTGTTTTTAAGTTGTTGAGTGACCACACCGAGAATAGTGTGTTCTGGCCTCACACAGGAGCAGCAATCAATCAGCTCGGAGACCGAAACCACAGTCTTTAGAAGGGCCAATACCTTGGCCTCATTTCGACTGACCAATCAATGACAGGATTGTCCAAATGGACCCCAACATCAAGAAGCAAAAAAGCTGACTGAAGGCTATTTATCACATATCCATACAATGGCACATTGAGATGGGCAGGAGTTCAATTTCATCAATGTTTAGCTGATCAGTGACCAGTGCCATTTCACACTGATCTAGAGCTGCTCCATAAACTGCTCATGCAACATTGCAACAAGCGTTTGTGGCAGGCTTACCATGGCGTATGGACCCTGGGTGACCAACTCTACCCATGCCAGGTCTTTCAACAGCTACACATGAACACCCAGTCTGGGCACTGAGGCCAATTTCAACAGGATCTTGTGGCCACTATTCCGAGGTCTTCAATTAGCACGTAATGAGAATGAAGTATCAGCCTTCTAAAATTTAAGCCTATTTCTCTCCACTGATGCTGGATATTACCAACAATTTCCATTTTTATTAATAGCTTTTCAGCAATTCCTCTCAGCTATTTGAAGAATCCCACAGTACTGTTGAAAGAAGAACAAGAGAGTTTTTCTGGAATCCTGGAAAAGTATTTACCCACTGACAAAGTCAGATGACCTAGTCATTCATCTCACTGCGATATTTGTGGAACCTTTCTATCTGCACTTTGCTGTCATATTTCCTACATTTTGATTGTGAATGTAATTCAAAAGTTCTTCACTGGTCACAAAATATTTTGGGACATTTAAGATGATGCAGGATGACGAGCCACCGAGATTAAGAAATGCAAGAACCTAACCAGAATATGATGCCTTCACTCTACTCTGGTTAGGTTCTTGTTTGTCTTTATCCAGTCGCTCTTTGTGATTTCCTCGTCCTTTGGTTTGACCATGATTGATGAAAACTTGTTGCCTTTTCATTCATGTCAGAAAATTCGGGAAAAGGAGCTGTCAGGTGGTTACAGTTTCATCACAGACATGAGGGTAGGTTGCTTGTTCAAGTCCCCATTCCCCAGAATTGTCATATCAATGAAAAATAATTAAACCTTGTTCCACACTTTATTGAGGTTTGTATTTCATGTTTCAAACTGCAATTTAGCCTCTTTAGCTGAATCAATCTCTTCCTGAGTTCCCTGGATAATATATAGTCAATAGTTCTGAAAGGGTTAATATTCATGTTCCATGGCTCCATTATTCTATTTATGTCATCCACAATCTTTGGTGGAGACAAGGTGCTGAATCTTGGATAAATGTTTTTTTGGTTAAATGCAAGTCAAGTTGATTTACGGGAAGATTTTTGCTCTGAGGGCTGCATTACTGACAGTACCTCACCAAACACACCAACTTCACTGGCATTTCAGTCATGATGAACCATCTGATTTCTGCCCCGTCTTATCACGCACCATTTCCAAAACAATTTGCCACTTACTGGATATCCCGGAATCAGCACAATTCCTCATATTTGCCCCAGACATGGCAGCCAGGGGGAGATCAGTGCCCTACTTTGTGGGCATGGACCTGGAGCTCCTGATGGATGGAATGGTACACTTCCGTTTCCCCCATGAACAACAGTGGAGGGCATGACACGAGACCATGCCAGCCTGGTCTGAGGTTACCACCCAGGATAGGGCAGTGTCAGTTGTCTGGAGGAATACCCATCCTTGTAGGAAGAAGGCTAATATTCTTCTTCACTGTGCTATAGCAAGTGTCATTTCTCTCCAATAGCTCACACTCACTTGATCTCTGTCATCGTAGCCACCTCCCACCACAACCCATGTTCTACTGCATTCACTACTGCTTTCAACATCTTCTCCACTCACCCTCAACTGCCCCAAACTGTGACACCACTAAACCTGCACTCCTTCTGCTCTGCCTACTCACTCGCTCAGTAAATCTCCCCACCTGCACCAATAATAGTAGCTGAGATAACAAGGTGTAAAGCTGGACGAACACAGCAGGCCAAACAACATCAGAGAAGCAGGAAGGCTGACGTTTTGGGCCTAGACCCTTAGCTGTGCCACCCGCTTTTGTCTCCTGTAATTCCTGTTTCTTTCTCATTCCATGAGGAAGACAGGCCCCAGTAAAACAGAAAACATCAAGAAGGTGGTGGGCTGGCCATCATTCAGCACCTTACTTCTTGTCAGCAGAACATCATCACTACATTGCCCCAAACAGGCCCTGGACTAATAACCAGAAATAGATGCCTCGTCTCCAACATATGGTTGTTTTGGATCAAGTGGTGAGTTGAATGCACCAAGAACCCACTCTGGTTTCCTAGTTGGCTAGTTAGAATGATGAGATTGGTAAGATTGCAACATAGGGCAAAATGGGTTGTTAACAATGAGTTTAACAAATAAATATGATTGTCAATTGGGAACTCACTGCTGCCTAGTGAGAAAAGTGAACAAGATATAGTGAGGTGATCTTGACATCGAGATAGTCAAAACCAAACAAGGCAGTGCATCCTCTATCGCTCATCTCTAGACAAAGCAAAGACCGAAGTGGATTGGTGGCAGCAAAAGCCCTCAAAAATCCCTTTCCCAACACCAAATGTGATGGCAGATATGGCAAATACTACAAGGTAGCAGGAGTGCTTATCTAAAAAGTACTGCAATAGATGCCCATCATTTCTGAAGAAGGGTCTAGGCCCGAAACGTCAGCTTTCCTGCTCCTCTGATGCTGCTTGGCCTGCTGTGTTCATCCAGCTCTACACCTCGTTATCTCGTCATTAAGCCAATTTGATTAACTCCACGCCATATTTAAAAAATGGCTGAAGACACTTCATGCTGCAAAGTCTATGGGCCCTGAAGCATTGAAGGCCTGTGCTCCCAGAACTAGCTGCTATTGAGCCAAGTTGTTCCAGTCCAGCTAAAACATCTACTCAACATTGTGGAAACTTGCCCAGGTATGTCCTGTACATAAACATCAGGACAAATCCAAGCCCAAGCGCCCCATCAGTCTATTCTCAGTCAATTGTCGTGATGAAAGGTACCAAAGCAATACATATGACAGGAATTCTCCAGCATCTGCAGTACGTTTTATCTCTGATACAATTTTAACCCCACTGCGAAGCCTCTTCTAAGGATGCCTACCCTGAAGAAGTTACCGTCCTCCCTCCGGACAAACCTCAGGGAATCTCTCTCCCTATTTATTTCAGAACCCTCTTCCCCTCCCCCATTTCTGATGAAGGGTTTAGGCCCGAAGCGTCAAGTTTTCCTGCTCCTATGATGCTGCTTGACCTGCTGTGTTCATCCAGCCCCATGCTTGTTATCTCGGATTCTCCAGCATCTGCAGTATCTTTTATCTCTATATATGACAGGAGAACTGGCTAAGGTTAATTGAGTAAATAGACCAGGCTGTAAATAGACCTGGTTGTAAATAAAAAATGGAAACAGTTAAGAAACAATTCAAAATGCTCAACCAAAATACATTTGATTGTGAAATAAAAGCTTAGAAAGAATGATCAATTCAGGTCTCACTCAAGGAGTCAAGGCCAGTACTAAATTGAAAGAAGAGGCATACATTCTCACACATAATACTTTTGGATCTGAGGGTTTAGGGATCAACAAATGTCTACTAAAGAAGTTGATGAAAAGATAGAAGTTAGAGGATAAACTAGCTTTTACAAATATATAAATCGGAAGAGAGTAACTAAAATAAACATTGGTCCCGAAGAAGCAGACACAGGAGAAATTGTCATGGGGAAGGAGGAATGTAAAGACATTGAACAATATTTTGGAAACATCTTCACAGTAAATGACTCAAGTTGCATATCAGAAAATAGAGTGTAACCGAGGAAATAAAAAATTAGGAAAGGTAGTTCACATTAGCAAAGAATAACAACCAGGTAAGGAGGGATCACAGCTCCCCTCTTACCTTCCTAGTCAGTTGCAGCAAATACAAAATGAAAAAAAAGGTATCAGGTGGCTATCTCCATGCGACTTCAATTAAACTCATTTAGTCAGGTCAAAAATGAAGAAGAATCCCTTTCAAAGTTTTCTTAAGGGAAAGAAGGTGGGTTTTATTGCTCAAATAAAACAACAGAACGTGATTACAATTACACACACAAAACTTGCAAATCTTAGGGGAGAAGGGGTATTTAGTACAGACAAGAAGATAAGATCAATCTGTATACAGGTTCTTAGAGTGTTTGCATTGGAACATTACTCTTCCTCAGGAATGGCAAAGTTTTTCCAATATGCTTGATTTCCACGTAAACAGAGTTTTTCCAAGTTCTCTTTTGGCTGATTGCTTACTAAGATTAAGATTGAGACAGAGTGAGTGAGAGAGAGAGAGGGAGAGAGAGAGAGAGAGAGAAAACCTTTCTGTATCCTTGCATTCAATGCATGTTGCCTTTTCTATCTTGTTCAAAGCAATCTACTCAAACAGGTTTATTTGTATAGTCCCCATCTAGCTCCACTGTCTTTTCCAAACCAAACACTTACAGATAAACTTTACCTCTCAATATGTGAAGTTATCATGCAATTGTGATATAAACAGAAGTTGCAATGTCCAGCCTCTCTGAGTTTCAGAGCTTCCTGATTAAAATACTAGTTGAGAGGCGGTCAGTCTCTTGCATCCCATGTAGATTGATTGGGCTGAACAGGTGATCACAACAGCCATTTTAGCCCAGCAGTGCCCTTTATGACCAATATGACCATGAACTGGGTTCTGAAGAAGAGTCATACTGAGCTCAAAATGTTTAGAGATAACCAGGTGTAGAGCTGGATGAACACAGTACGCAAAGCAGCATCAGAGGAGCAGGAATGCTGACGCTTCGGGTCTAGACCCTTTTTCTGAAGAAGGATCTAGACCTGAAACGTCAGTTTTCCTGCTCCGATGATGCTGCTTGGCGTGCTGTGTTCATCCAGCTCTACACCTTGTTATCTCAGATTCTCCAGCATCTGCAGTTCCTACTATCTCTCAAAATGTTTACCCTGTGTTTCTCTCTCCACAAATGCCACCTGTCCTGCTGAGTTTCTCCAGCACTTTTGCTTTTACTTCAAATTTCCAACATCCATAGTATTTTTCTATTATTAAACTGTTCAAATATTATCCTTTAAGAAATTGAATCTTTTTTGCTTATTTGTTCATGGGATGTGGACATCCCTGACCAACCCAGCATTTATTGTCCATTGCTAACTTCCCTTGAGAAAGTGGTGGTGACCTGATTTCATCAATCACTGCAGTCAATAGGAATGTAGGAATGCCACTAGGGAGAGAGCTCCATGATTTTGATCCAATGACAATGAACGAATTGCGATATATTTCTAAGTCAGGATGGTGAGTGGCTTGTAGGTAGTGGTGTTCCCGTGCATTTGCTGCCCTTGTCTTTCTAGATGGAAGTGGTTGTGGATTTGGAAGGTTCAGTTGAAGGGGCCTTGATGAGTTGCTGCCATGCATTTTGCGGATGGTACACACTGCTGCCACTAAGAATCCGTGGTTGAAGGAGTCAGTGTTGAATGTGATACCAGTGCTTCATAGTGTTGAACTTCTCGAGTGTTGTTGGAGCTGTACTCATCCAGGCAAATGAACAGTATCCCATCACCACTCCTGATTTGTGCCTTGTAGTTGGTGGACAGGCTTTGGGGAGTCAGGAGGTGAATTATTTGTTGCAATCTGAATCAATAAGTTTGCAGATGATATGAAAATTGCTTTGGGATGGTATATAGTGAGGAGTAAGGACAGTAAGGATGTATACAAGCCAGTCAGATGGTCTGGTCAGTGGCAAATAGTTTTCAATCCAGATAAGTGTAAGGTGATGCACTTGTGCAGGACAAACAAGATAAGGGAATTCAGGATGAATGGCAGGAGCCTGGGAAGCTCCGAGATTAGAAGGATCTTGGTGTACATGTACACCAGTCCTTTAAGGTATCAGAGCAGGTGGTTAAAATGGTTAAGAAGGCATTTGAAATACTTGCCTTTACAAAGCGAAATGCACAAAACATTGGCTAGGTCACAGATAGAGTATTGTGTGCAATTCTGAAATCCACATTATAGGAGGGATATGATTACACTGGAAAGTGTGCAGAAGAGATTTACTAAGATATTGCCTGGGTTGAAGAGTTTTGTTTTCCTTGGAGCAGAAGAGACTGAGGGAGGACACAACTGATTGTATAAAATTATGAGGGACATAGATAGGGTAGACAGGACGGACTTTTTTCCCCTTTAGTGGAGGGATCAATGGACGGGGGTACAGACTTAGGTTAAGGGGCAAGAGGTTTAGAGGAGAGGTGAGATGTTGGGAATCTGAAACTCGCCACCTGTAAGGGTGATAAAGACAGGAACTCTCATAATATTTAAGAAGCATTTAGATGTGCACTTGCGACGCCAACGCATACAAGGCTATGGGCCAACTGCTGGAAAATGCAATGAGGATAGTTGTTAGAACAAGTGCTTGTTTAGACCAGCACAGACTTGATACGCTGAAGGGCTTTTCTCTGTGCTGTGACCTCCATGACTCTATGGTTCTAACACAAAGAATGATGGAGAAACTCAGCAGATCTGGCAGCATCTGGAGAGAGAAATAGAGTCGACATTTCAAAACTGGTATGACTCTTCTCCAGAATTTAGCTCAACAATTATTACACTGTTTTTGTTACATGACTCAGCAATTTCTTGCTTAATGCTTTGTCTAACAGTATTAATACATGACCCTTCTAAATGCCACTCCTGCCACAGTTTTTCTGACTATTGCTTTTTCTATTCTCCTCATATACTAATTCTACATCATAATGTTTTGAGTCAAGATCCTTCATCACTAATGCCCCTGTGTCATCCTCAGTATTAGGGACACCTGATTTCCTTTGTCATTCTGTCTTTTGGAAATATTGTAAGTCTTAGCATATTTATTTCTAGTCTTGGTCACCTTGTAACCACGGCCAGAATTGAATCCAAGCAACAGGAACTTGCCAACTTTTTGGAGAAGCCACAAGAGCAATGTATAGCTTTTCATGGGAATCAATGACCACAGGGGCAAGAGTCAAATTCCCTGAGATTTTCTAGCCAATAAGCGATTTTTGCTGTCCATCGAATATTGCACTATCAGGAACAACAATTGTTGCTGATTATTTAGCCACTAGAGGCCCAGAATCACCAAGGACCCAGACTGTAGGTCATTAAGGGTCATTGATAGGGTTCCTGGGATGGGGAGTCATTGGAAAGAGGTGCATAGGTAAGTTGGCAGCCATGCCAATTTTGCCTTTTCCTAATTCTAGGTTCCTCCATTAGACACTGTGTGACTAACAATGAGGACCCCTTCCTTGAAGCTGCTTGGCAAATCCAGCAAAAAGACTTTGGTTTAGTGTGGGTAGCTTGTAATGTGACCTGTAACCGAACACTGATTACCCACTTCAGAGTATCAATTGAACAAACCTTCTCACGGGACATAATTGGGAATGAGGCAAGAAGGCAGTGGTAACCCCAACCCTCCCACCTGGTTAAATGGCCGTCTAGCACCCCATCTCTGAACACACCTTGAGGAAGGCCTTACAGAATCATGGGATTGCTTCCCAAATGAAGTCATGACATCAGAAATACATATTCAACTCTAAGACAACAGTTGAGAACAAGTTTCTTCAGGAACATGCTTTACTCTCGTCACCACAGAAATAACTCTACAAAACCAGTATCCTGTCACCAAGTCACCCTTTATTTACATTTGGAAAGCCCTTGACACTGGTCTGGTTCCCTCGGAGCCAGCTCTCAGTATGTCAGAATGTCTGACACTCCTCTGTTTATCTGTCAGCCAGGGCTCCTTGATTGGACCAGATAAACAGACCCAATCAGATAACTCATATTCTTTGAGGTCCACTTGGCTGACTTTATCACAATCACTACACTTACTTTCAGTAGGTCTGAGCTAACCAGAAACACCTAACCCTTGCTGTATCATTCAACCCATAAACACTCCTACTTATTTTCCACAGCTGCCTTTCTATATATTTTGCATCATTTGGTGTTCTCAAAAATACTTCCTGTTGAAATTTTTCACACTGCAAAAATGCAGCTTGTGTATTGATTGACTTACATTCCCAGGAGCCTGTTGCTAAAACAGCCAAGAAGATTTTTGGTATCTCGAGCCACAATCCCAGCTTTAGCCTTATCTGTCCTAACAGGGATGCTTTGAGCATATTTAGCTATCTGATAAGGTTGACTATCTCCTGTCTACACCAATGTGTACATCAAATTCTTCTCTGCTTCCCAATTCTTTTAGTTTGGCATCTTACATCAAGTTACATCTAAGTTGTCAGTAGCCACTAAATCTCTCAATTGTTCGGGCCTGTTCCATTGTCCTTGTTGAACTATGATTGCTGCTCACCCTTCTACCTAACTCTGGACTATTATCATAAGATTCCCCTCTCCTCTGACCTCAATTTCTTGTGCAAATTTGTGATCATTTCCACATCAATATTTCCCTGGTCACTTCCAGCTCTACTTTCAGAATTTGAACTACATTTTCTGACCTTCTACATCATTTCATACCAGACTCGAAAAATTAATTCTGTTTCTCTCTTGATGGATGCTTCCAGACCCACTGAAATTCTCCAACACTTTCTGCATTTCTTTCACATCTTTACTTCATTTTGCTAGTCCTCTGATCTTGCCTCCTGTCCCTCAGCTTGCACATTTCACCAATGTTTATATTTATTGATGCTATTCCCAGATCTCCCTATAATGTTGGCATTCTTCCATTCCTTGATTGCTTCTGACATATAATTGCTTCGGTCCCTACTTTCGGTTGTGGGTTCCTGGGGTAAATAACCTTGTTTTGACAAAACCAAAGCCATTATTGTTTTCCGTCACAACATTTAACCTTCCCTGGACCTTTCCACTCTTTCTGTCCTTCTCTGAAATGTCAGTCTTCCTTTATGCAGAGCATCTAAATGCTCACAAAAAGTGGAGGTAATGATAATCCTTTCTGAAGCTGGAGAAATATCATTTATTATCAAAGAATTTATTGTTTTTTTTTTCCAAAAGACAACTGACATGGACTGTAGCCTAAACCATTTGCAGTGCCTGTGGCAAGGCAAATGTTAATTTACACCTAGGTTGACCTCCTGGGATTTTATGAAGCATTTTAAGAAATTACCGTGTGATTTCTTTCACATGCACCATTCCTAAAGGGATTTTCTGTTGTTGTTTAAAGGCACAATGTTCATATTTTCATATATATCTCTAAATTCATCATTAGTAAATTCTCTTCATTATCCTCAGTCTGGTCACTAGTTGTAGCGTCAAAGATTCTCATGGATTCTGTTTCATTCAAGATTATTTGAAGGACACAGCAGCCCACTCGATTGGCACAACTTCCACAAACCTCCATCACCAATGCTCAGAACCTGACTCACCAGCCTGTCTTGGGAATATTTCACTGTTCCTTCAATGTCACTGGATAAAATTCATGTTATTTCCTCCCTAACAGCATCATGGGTTTCCCTACATCAAATCGACTGCAGTTTCAATGATAAGAGATAAAAGGTACTGCAGATGCTGGAGAATCCGAGATAATAAGCATGGGGCTGGATGAACACAGCAGGTCAAGCAGCATCATAGGAGCAGGAAAACTTGACGTTTCGGGCCTAGACCTTTCATCAGAAATGTTTTAAAACGTTATGTAGGAAATGTTAGAGGACGAAGGCAGTGTGGTGGCTCTGTGGTTAGCACTGCTGTCTAAAAGTGCCAGGGATCTGGGTTCCATATCACTATTGGACGACTGTCTGTGTGGAGTTTGCACATGCTCCCCGTGTCGGCATGGGTTTCCTCCAGATGCGCCAGTTTCCTTTCACAGTTCAAGGATGTGCAGGTTAGGTGGATTGGCCATGCTAAATTGTCCATGGAGTCCAGGGATGTGCAGTCTAGGTGGATTAGCCATGGGAAACGCAGGGTTACACGGATAGGGCGGGATGATCTTCGGAGGGTTGGTGTGGGCTTGATGGGATCGTATGGATCCTATGATTCTAAAGATCTATTCTAACTCCTTATAACTATTAAACCGAACCACTGAGCGCGACTGACACGCCAACTCCAATTACACACCACCCAACTCCAGGCACCTTCTGATCTGGCCTCAATGGACACATGCCCTCCACCTGACTCCAACCACCCGGCCTCCGCCTTCCCCACCCTTACCCAATATCATAACTCCAAATTTGACTAGGTTGGTCCCAACACCATGACTATGTCCCCACACTCCTTAAGCCAACATCTGCTCACCCTTGCCAAATCCATCCTGACCCCAATGGACCTGATACACACACACACTGAGCTGACTCCTCGACCTACACTTGCCTGCTACCCTAGCTCCCTCACTCACTTGGCACCCTAACTCTGACATCCCATTTCAATATACCACCTTGCTAATATTTGTGTCCTGAGATTACTGCAATATTCCAATGAAGTACAACACAAGCTTGAGGAATAGTACCTCATTCTCCGCTGAGGCACTTCACAGCCTCAAAGCCTCAATGTTGAATTCCGCAACTTCAGAAACTAACAGGATTATGTGTGCTCCCCATTTTTCTTACATTCTCTTCCCCTTCTGCCCAACAGCCTTGTCTTGTCTGTAACTTGTTTACATTGCTCTTAATTGAGAGGACCCATTATCTCTCTTTCACCCATTTTACACCCCCCCCTTTTTGATTTCTCCACCATGAACAACCCTTTGTCTTTTGCCCTCGGCCTCTACACCATGTTCTACGTACTAAAAAATACATTTTCCTATACCTTTCAGTTCTCAACAAGTCATACTGGACTCAATGCATTAACTCTGTTTCTCTCTCCACGGATGTTGCAAGAGCGACTACACTTCTTCAGCATTCTCTCCGTTTCTTTCAGATTTCCAACATCTGCAGTGTTTTGCTTTTATCCTAACCCTCCACCCATCTGCCACCCTAGCCCGATACATATCTCACGTACTTACCCTTTTACAGTCGCTGTCACAGTGCCTGATTGTGCTGTTAGACATTGAAACATGGAATAGCACACACTGAATAGCACACTGGGCGGCATGGTGGCTTAGTGGTTAGCACTGCTGCCTCACAGCACCAGGGACCTGGGTTTGATTCCAGCCTCGGGCATCTGTCTGTGTGGAGTTTGCACATTCTCCCCGTGTCTGCGTGGGTTTGCTCCGGTTTCCTCCCACAGTCCAAAGATGTGCAGGTTAGGTGGACTGGCCGTGCTAGATTGCCTGTAGTGTTCAGGGAGGTGTGGGTTGTTGGGGGGGTGGGTCTGGGTGGGATGCTCTGAGGTTCGGTGTGGACTTGTTGGGCCAAATGGCCTGTTTCCACACTGTGAGGGATTCTATGAACTGTTGTGAAAATGGGTGCCATTTTGACGGTAATTCTCTTTGCTGCTAGCTGCAAGGGTTACTGGGCAAGTTTCAAAACAGAAGGCTCCTACCCAGGAATTCCCAGGGCAGAAGTCATCAAAGCATATATGTGTATTTTATTATCCAACCAGAGTTGGAAATATGGTTTCTGACCCTAACCCTGGATCATTATTAGACACTGTCTCAGTCTATTTATCTTTTCTATGCTGTGCAAGGTAACAATGTGTTTTTTTCTCGATCCTATATTCCCAAGTGGGGGTTGCTTAGCTCAGTTGGTTTGTGAAACCAGTAGCATGGGCTCAATTCCTGCACTAACTGAAGTTACCATAAAGGACCCTCCTTCTCAGCTTCTCCCCTTGCCTGAGATGTAGTGATGCCCAGGTTAAATCACCACCAATTGTCTCTCCCTAATGAGAGAGTGGGACTCTGGCAACTTTACCTTCTAGTCAAAAATCCATCGCCACAAGTTGATTGAAGTTTCTGCTGAATGGGAGACTGACTCTTGGGGCTTTTTTCTTTTTACAGACATCACATTTATCACTAAATTGTTCTATAAACTTGAAGTACCCTTGCACCCCTTAGTAGGGTTTTTAATCTGGAAGCTGATGGATGGGATAATGAGAGATAACAAGCATGGGGCTGGATGAACACAGCAGGTCAAGCAGCATCATAGGAGCAGGAAAACTTGACGTTTCGGGCCTAAACCCAAGGTTT
>JAHRHZ010000048.1:2354958-2416698 GCA_024137785.1 Ginglymostoma cirratum | reverse complement strand
CAGAGAAAATTTTCAACCAGCTACCCTAGGTTGGGGGTTAATGTTTTTGAGAGCATTGTATGGTATTTCTTGAAATGGTTTGTGTGTGCCGACAGAGCCTTGCAATGCATTCTGACCTGTTTCTTAATTGTGGTGAGCCAGAATTATTCAAAATGTTGAAATCTATCAAGATCACAGCACTAGACTAGTAATCCAGGAGCCCAGGCCCCATGTGGTCAAATCCTATCACTGGAGCTGGTGGAAGAGAAATTCAATCAATAAACCTAGAATATAAAATTAACCTCAGTAGTGGTGACTATGACATCTATTATCAATTGTCTTAAAAACCCATTTGGTTCATCGACATCCTTTGGTGAAGGAAATTTGCGATCCTTACCCTGTCTGACCTACATGTGACTCAAGATATGCAGTGTGCAACTTTAAATTACTGGATGAGTCATACATAATATGAGTAAAAGTCAACCACTCAGCTCCTTGAGACTACTCTGTTGTTCAATAAGATCAAGGCTGATCTGAATGTGTTTTGAATTCCAAATTCCAATCTAACACCATTAATCTTTAATTCCCTTGTATAATACAAATTTATCCATCTCTATCTTAAAAATTTTCAATGAGCATAATTCCATTGCCTTCTGAAGCCAAGATTTCTAAAATCACACAATCCTCTGAAAGAAAATGTTTCTCTTCAGCTCCGTCCTGAAAGCCCAACCCTTAATTTTAAAACAATGTTCCTTAGTCCTGACCCACAAGACGGAACATCCTTTGCACATCCACCTTGTCAAGGCCATTCAGGGTCTTATACATTTCAATCAAGTCACTCCTCACTCCAACAGAAACTCATTCCAGGTATGAAATTAGAATGCTGTCAATTTTCCAGTCCCTACTACTGTGGAAATGAAAAGGTGATATCAGACTTAATTGGAATTTCTTCCAGTCTCAATGGCAAAGAGAGGTAGCTACAGGACTGAAGTAGAAAACTGAACAAATAAGTATGGCAGCTGTGTTGTCAGTGCTGGGGAAAGAGCGCTACAAGCTAAATAGCATGTAATTTCTCATGGAGGAGCAGAAGAGCCAAACTAGAGAAGTTCTGGAGGCCTCAAAAATGCAGTTTGAATTCTCTACCAATAAATATTCACAGAAATAGCAGCAGAAAGATAGAGGCCAAATCAATTGTGAAGCAGAATTGAGGGGCTGAATAGCTTATTCTTGCTCTCTGTCCGTATGCTGGTGGAGAGATGTTAGATGATAGAGAGGAGTCAGAGAGGTCTACAGCACAGAAAAAGGCCTTTTGGCCCATCAAGTCTGCACTGGTCAAAAACAGCACCTAACCATTGTAAACCCATTTTCCAGCACTTGGCGTCCCTTTTATGCCTTCACATCTCAAGTGCTTGTCTAAATATTTCTGAAATATAATGAAGATTTCTGCCCCTACCACCCTTCCAGGCATTGAGTTCCAGATTCCCAACACTCTTTGGGAGAAAAAGAAACTCTCACATCCCTTCTAAACCCCTGCCCCTTGCCTTTAATCTCATGCCCTTGGTCATTGACACGTCCAACAGGGGAACATTTCCTTCCTCTGTAATCCATCAATGCCCCCCACAATTTTATAAATCTCAATTGTGTTCCCCTCAGTCTCCTCTGTTCCGACGAAAATAACTCCATTCTGTCCAAACTGAAAGAACTGCGGATGCTGTAAATCAGAAATGTAAACAGAAATTGCTGGAAAAATTCAGCCAGTCTGGCAGCATCTGTGGACAGAAATCAGCGCTAACGTTTCGGGTTGAGTGATCCTTCCTCAGAACCCATTCAGAACCATTCCCGATATTGTCCAATCTCTCTTCATAACTAAAACTCTCCAGCCCAGGCAACAACCTGGTACATCTCCTCTATATCATCGCTAGTGCAGTCACATCCTTCCTACAGTATGGATTCCAGAACCGCACACAATATGTTAGCTGCTTTGAAGCTGTAAAGTTTTATACAGTTCCAGCATCACCTCCCAGCTCTTAAACACTATGCCTCGGATAGTAAAGACAAGTATCCCATATTCTGTCTTAACCACTTTATCCACCTGTCCTGATATCTTAAGGGACCAGTGTGCATTAACACCAAAGTCATTCTGATCCTTCGTGCTTCCCGAGGTTCTACAGTTCTTCATGTATTCCCTTGCCTTGTCTGTCCTGCCCAAGTGCACCACCTATCTTGTAACAAAATATTTTGAGACTTGGGGTTAATTTACAATTTCAAAATTGCAATTGATACTATTTTATTGGTTAAGCATGTTAAAGGTTATGGAACCCTTCCCACTGTCTGCTAGGAAAAAGGAGAGCAATGGAATCCTCCTCACTTGCCTGGATGGGTGCAGCTCCAACAACATTCAACACCATCCAGGATTAAGCAAAGTCAATTGTTTGGCACCACATTCAACATACATTCCCTTGCCACACCAATGTACAGTGGCACCAATGTATAGTACACCATCTACAAGGTGTATTTCAACGATTCCCCACGGCTTTTTTGAAATTATCTTCCAGATCTGTGACATTTACCACACAGAAGGACAAGATCAACAGATCTTTGGGAACGCCAACACCTAAAACCTCCCCTCTGTACCACACACCATCCTGACTTGTTACTATAGGCTGAATCTTATGCTTTCTGGCTAAGTCAAATTACATCAGGGTTTTTCAGAGGGTTTGTCACATGGGACCTCACCATATCTTCTCAAGGTTGCCTCATTATTAGCCTACCACACTCTTCAGGCATCTCTCACATCTGATTTCTGCCCCATATTTACCACATTCCTGGAACAACATGCCAATCAGCAAATACCCTGGAATTCAAGACATTCCTGGCACCCGTGCTAACTTCAAAAACCTGTTGTACACCTGGACAAGCACTGTCAGTCTGGAGGTGCCCTGAACAATTCCTGACATGGCAAACAGAGGGAAACACCTGGGCGTCCTGCTGGATAGGGTGGTACAGAGGTGGGGTCTCCTCCTCTAGGACCAGCAGTGGAGGGTATGATCCCAGACCCTGCCAGCCTGGTCCGAGGTTTCCATCTCAGCAGTCTCAGTGTCTGGAGGAATGTCCAGCACTGTAGGTAGAAGATCAATGTTTTTTCCATTCCACCAGTGTAAGATCCACTATCTTGTCCCAAAAACTTCACTTGCATTCTATCTCTACTATACCCACCTCCTACAAAGTCTTAAGTTCTACCACTCTCACTATTGCCTGCAACATCTTCCTGACTGTCTGTGATTCACCTCAACACCAACAGCATTAACCCTGCATGCCCTCTGTGCTGCCTACTCCCCACCTGTACCAACAGCTGTGCCACCCACTTTCATCTCCTGTAATACCTGCTTCTCTCTTATTCCAGAAGGAAAACAGACCATAATTAGGCAGAAAGAGTCAAGACAGGTGATGTGCTGCCCGTCATTCAGCTCCCCGGACCTTACAAAGAGAGGATCCTATCTCAGGCCACACTTAGCAAGCAATCACAAGTGTCATTTGCCTCACTGCCTGTGAGAATCTTGCCACGCCACTTGTGAGAAGTGTAAAAGATGGAGTGAGTTGCTCCCAATGTTGAAGCGGATCTCATCGCACTTGTTGCCTGATACTGCCACACACTTTGCCAAAAGCCCTTAGACCCCTGTAAGATTCCACATTATATATCTGTTCCTTCACTATTGCTGAGTCAAAACCCTGTATTTTCCTCCCTAACAGCACTATAGATGTACCTACACTAAACGGATTGCAACCAGTTAACATGGAAGCTCACCACCACCTTCTCAAGGACATTTAATCATGGATTTTAAATTCTGGCATTGTCATTAGTTTCCAAATCCCATGAAGTAATTTTTAAAACATCAAAGCAGCAATGCAGAATATAGATACAGATAATACAAAATCTAATTCAGTGCCAGAGCAGTTTGAAGAGGTTGAATGGCTACCTCCTCTCTCTCTTCTAAGTAGATATTTTTAATTAACCTCTTCAGATATGTTATCGATCTGCTTAAGCAGCTAAAGCAATATTTCAAGATGCCTGTGTGGTCAGCACAGTAATGACCTGATGATGAATCTTGCAATTTTGTATTTGTATTCTGCAAAGGTGTCAATTGTCAGGGCAGAGAGATCTGTCCTCCATCTTTTAACGACCATGCCTCCAATCTGCTTCTTCTTCAAGCACTTCATTAGCAAATGAATCATGACTTTTGTGCGAGAAACAGGGACTCACTGATGGGATCGTCCAGAGGTAGATAGCTATTGACTGGTTGAACTTTAAGGGAGAGGGTGTTTCTATGTTGGGTGTCATCTTGGTGCCTGACGTTCCCTTCCCTCTCTCCATTCCCATGGGAACAAGGCCAGGGGCAAATTCCACAGGCATCACTTCTCCCCACTCTGGATCTTGCCTGTTGTCCTTATACGATGGGGTTCTTAAATGGCTGCCTCCTGTAAGACCACGCAAGGGGAAGAGCACAGAGCAGTAGTGGGGTCAAGAGCCAGAAGTAATTCAAAATGTTTGGGATTTTTCTAAGTCTGGAATACTCCTGTCAGTTAATCTAATTGTGTTTAAAACTGTCAAATGAGTTGACAGAAATGACAGAAACTATTTCATTTGGTAGGCTAATGCAGAACATGGAAGCATCATCTTAAAATGAGCGCTGGGCCACGTGGGAGGGCAATCAGGCAGCAGCCTAAACCTATAAAAAATACCTAATATCTGGAGCTGTCACCTGCAAAGAATCAATAGGTGCTTTCTAAGGTTGAGAATGATAGAATTCTGTTTGTTGTGGGTACCAGAGATATGTGCAAAGGAGATGAATGATGATGAGATGCAAGTCAGCAGTGATCCCATTAAATAATGGGATAATTTAAAGGGACTGAGCGGCCTCTTTGTATTCCTGCTTGATTACGTATGGTTGGATGCAATTGCAGATTTCAATGACTAATCTAGAGATTAAGTTTGTGAACTTTACTCAGGTAACTCCACATCTTCAAAATGTTTTAAAATCTCTCATCTAATCTGCTGTTAAATCAGTCATAATGACTGTGACCCGTGACACTTATTACACATGCATGTCCAGGCACTGCTGAGTTTCAGATGGTGCTGTGGGACAGAAAGCTGATTTCAGCAGGTACCAGATTTCAGTGTTTGAGTGGAGTGCTGACCTGAAATCAAATTTGATGATAATAGCCTGTGTTCCCAGCAGGCAGCTCTCTTCCACTTTAATCTGATGTATCATCGTATTACGGTGACAAGAGTTCAAAACTGAGAGAGTTCCTGGGGTTTACTTCTTGTTCTTCCATTGAACAATTAAAAAATTATGACAGCTTCTGCCTGGGCCAGTGGGAAGAATGTCGTATGTAGCAACAAAATTAGGAGAAAAATATAATGACATTCTTGTTGCTATTTTGACGAAGCCATTAGATTTGTTATAGTTTGGTATGTTTTATAACTTATGTTCACGGTATTAGGGATGTTTGCAAAGCCAGATACCCTTTACGTTAAAATGACGCTCTTATTATGGGTCTTGAATGAAATCCCAATCCTTAGGACAGACAGTTATGCTCATCCTTTACTCTGTACTGTTTTGTCTGTTCTGAAATTCATGCAGGATAAGCATGGCATTTTCTCCAGATCTATCACTGAAGGAAATTATCACCTGAAATGCAGCGAAAACACCTGTTTCCATTCAGATTATAGTAGTGGAGTGGGAACAATTCAAGAAAATTCCTGGTCAATTATTTCATTAAAAATTTGTCAAAAGTATAATTAATGAACATTTCCTTGATCATCAATGGGATCTACAATAGAAGGCTATTATTCTCTGGCTAAAATGAATTGTTAAAATTATTTAAATGTGAGATATAACTAAAGGACAGCAGGATACTCATGAAGCAAATATTAGGAACCAATAATGAGAAAGGTAGTTCAGTACAGTTTAGGATAGCTTCCTCAAAATACATGTTTTACACATTGTGTTCATAATACCACAAAATATAGGAGCAGAATTAGATCATCAACCCATTGAGTCTGCTCCACGATTTGATCATAGCAGGTATGTTTTTCAACACCATTCTCCTGCCCTCTCTCTTTTAACCCTTGATCCCCTTACTAAATAAGGACCTGTCTATCTCTGTCTTAAAGACACTCAAATGACTTGACGTTCACAGTCTTCTGTGACAATGAGTTCCACAGATTCACCAGTGAAGAAATTCCTCCTCATCTCAGTTCTGAAGGGTCGCCCCTTAACCCTGAGGCTGTGCCCTCAGGCCCTAGTCTCTCCTATTAAAGAAAACATCTTCTCCATGTCCACTCAATCCAGGCCTCTCAGTATTCTGTAAGTTTCAATGAAATCCGACTCCCTCATCCTTCTAAATTCCCATCAAGTTCAGACACAGAGTTATCAACCACTCATCATATGTCAAGCCATTCATTCCCTGGATCATTTTTATGAACCTCTTCTGGACGCCCTCCAACACCAGCACATCCTTTCTTAGGTACGGGGCCCAAAACAGCTCACAATGTTCCAAATGCAGTCTGGCCAAAGCCTTATACAGCCTCAGCATTACATCCTACTTTTGTATTATATTCCCCTCAAATCGAATGCTAACATTGCTTTTCTAACTGCCAACTGAACTTGTTCCTTCATTCAGATCGTCAGTGTATAATGTGAGTAGTTGTGCTCACAGTACTGATCCTTGTGGAACTCCACTAGTCACCTGCTGTCATTTTGAAAAAGACCCCTTTATCTCCAAACTTCTGCCAGACAGCCAATGCTCTTTCCATGCCGGTACCTTGCCCTTAGCATTATGTTCTCATACCTTATTTGGCAGCCTCCTGTGTGGAAATTCAAATAGATCATGTCCACTGACTTTCCTCTGTCTAACTTGATTGTAATTTCATCAGAGAATTCTAACAGTTTTGTCAGGCATGACCTCCCTTTGGTGAAGCTGTGCTGACTCAGCTCTTTTTTACCATGCACTTCCAAATATTCCACAATCTCATACTTAACAACCTACTCTAAAATCTTATTAGGGACTGAGGCCAAGCTAACCGGCCTACAATTTCCCCTTTTCTGCCTCCCTACCTTCTTAATAAGGGTGCCACATCAGACATTTTGCAGTCCTCCGGGACCCTCCCTGACTCCAGTGATCCCTGAAAGATCACCACCTATGCCTCCACAATCTCCTCAGCTATCTCTTTCAGAAGTCTGCAGTGTAGTCTATCTGGTCCAGGTGATTTTATCCATCTTCAGACCTTCAGCTTCCGCAGGATCTTCTCTTCAGTTATAGCCACTAGACTCACCTCTGCGCTGGTGACTATCTTGAAGGTTGGTATGCTGCTGGTGTCTTACACTGTTAAAACTGATGTATAAAGTACCTATTCAGTTCTTCCATCATTTCTTTGTTCCCCATTACTATTTCTACAGACTCATTTTCCAGCAGTCCAATGTTCACTGTTGCCTCTCCCTTACATTGTATATATCTAAAAATAACTCTTAAGACCTTATTTTATGTTACCAGCCAGTTTGCTCTCATATTTCTTCTTCTCCTACCTATTGCGTTTTTTTGGTTTTTTTTGAATGCTTCACAATCCTCTGGCTTCCCACTGATCTTCATCATGTTGTAGGCTTTTACTTTTGTTTTTATCCTGTCCCTGACTTCCCTTGTCAGCCATGCTTGCCTTGTCCTCCCCTTTCTTCTTCCTTGGGATAAATTTCTGCTGTGCCTCCCAAATTACCCCCATAAACTCTTGCCATTGATGCTCCACAGCCTTCCCTGCTTGGCTCCCCTTCCAATTAACTCTGGCCAGATCCTCCTTTCTATTTTTGTAGTTACTTTTACTCAATTGTAATACCATTATATCTGATTCCAACTTCTCCCTCTCAAACTGAAGGGTGAATTCCATCATATTATTGTCACTGCCCCCTAGGACTGCTTCCTCTTAAGATCCTTAATCAAGTCTGACTCATTAAACATCACCAAATACAGAACTGCCTGTTCTCTATTGGGCTATACCACAAGCTGCTTCAACGTCCTTTTTCTTGGGATCCGTTACAAGCCTGATTTTTCCAGACCACCTGCATATTGAAGCCCCCCATGATTATTGTAGTAGTGCCTTTCTTACCTGCCTTTTCTATCTCCTGATTTATTTACTTCCCCATATCCTGACTACTGTTGGGGGCCTATATGTAACTCCCATCAGAGATGTTTTCTTTTTGCGGTTCCTCAACTCTGCCCAAACAAATCCTATGCCTTCTGAACCTATATTGTTTCCTGCTATCAATTTTACTTCATTTCTTACACACAAGGTTATCCCCCACCCCCACACCTGTCTTTGCAATAGGATGTTAACTATAGATGTTTAGTTTCTAGCCCTGATCCCATTGCAGCCTTGTCTCTGTGATTCCAATAACGTCATACTTGCTAATTTCAGTCAATACTACAACCTTGTATATTGTGTGCATTTAAGTACAATGCTCTCAGCCCTGCGTTGACTGGCCCCTTCTCACAGTTGTTCTCTTATCTGCTGTGCCTGAAGTTAGATTCCTGACCCTTTCCATACTCTTTGTCCTGGATACTTTGTTTAATTGAACAAGGTTTGATGAAACATAACTCACGGGGAAACTAATCTTTGTTAGTTATGAGGTTTGTGTATAGATAGGGTGAAAATTCTGCTCACTGCACATGGTGGAGATGTCAAATTAGATGCAACTGAAACTAAAGCCAAAAAAGCTGGAGAATTTCACAACATTTGTACAATGTTCTGGCATTTCGAAGATGAGTATCCATATCCATAGTCAAAGACACCATGTAAAAAGTCTTCACATGATATATTATTGAGCAAATTGGGTTGTATTATCTGCTTCTCACATGACCATGATCTCAAGTGTTGGGCATAAAGGCATTTGCTAACAGGAAACTCCTCTTAAGTTCTCAATTATCAGACCAGCCACCCTCACCCATTCCCTGACAGTCAAGCTCCCATTTTGAAGTTTAATGGGAAAAGAGAGCTTCTCACTTCATGATATACAATTTGGGGCTAGGCTTTTCAATCCTGAGAGCAATATTTTCTAAATCGTTAAGAACTAGTAACGATCTTGTGAAAATGCCAGTATATTAATCGAATTATAGTTTGCAGGATCATCTCAGTTACATAATTATTCACATCTCCGGGCAGAAAGAGCGAGAAACTGCATTGAGATTAAATTTAAAGCTACCAGGACAACAGCACACAGCTTTTGCAGCATTAACACCCCATCGGCACCTTTCAATAAGACTGCAGGGGACACAGTTAAAAATTAATGGGTAAACACAGTAAGGGCACTGCAAACAGATTCAATAGTAGCATTGCTACAATTGTGAGATTGTAATGCTTGGTGACTTTAATTTAAGGTAAAATAAAAGGGATAATATGATCTATTCTGATGTATGCCCAACAACAAGCCTGGTGGATTGATTATGAGAGATTAAAGAGGGTCCAGATTCTTTTATTTAGAAGAATGTTAAAAGCAGTTACATTTGGAGAATATGGCAATAACCTGGGCAAATAGTGGAAAGAATATGAGACTTCAAAGTGGAGATAGCAAGAACTGTAGATGCTGGAGCCACTCTACGACTCCGTTGTCAGCTCCACACTCCCTACTAACCCCACCACACCCGGCACCTTCCCCTGTAACCACAGGAAGTGCTACACCTGCCCCTACATGACCCCTCACCTCCATCCAAGGGCCAAAACAAACTTTCCATATCCAACAAGGATTCACCTGTACGTCCTCCAACCTGGTCTACTGTATCCGTTGCTCCCAATGTGGCCTCCTCTACACCAGTGAGACCAAGCGCAGACTCAGTGACTGATTTGCAGAGCACCTGTGCCCTGTACATGATAATCAACAACACCTTCGGGCCATCAACCATTTTAACTCTTCCTCCCACTCTGTGGGTCACATGTCCATCCTGGGCCTCCTCCAGTGCCACAATGACACCACACGCAAACCGGAGGAGCAACACCTCATATTCTGCCTCAGGAGCCTACAGCCTGATGGCCTGAACATAGAATTCACCAGGTTCAAAATCTCACCACCCTCGGCCTCAACCCATGTCCAGCCCTCCCTCTTATCCCCACCTCCTTGACTTGACACTACCTGTCCATCTTCTTCCCTACCTATCTAGCCCATCCTTCCCACTGATCAATCCCCACTACCCCCTACCTGCATCGACCTCTTGCCATCCCACCTACCTTCCCCAGCCCCACCCCTCTTCCCTCTATTTATTTTCCAGCTGCCTTCCCCCTCCCCAGCCCTGATGAAGGGCCTGGGCCTGAAACGTCAACCCTCCCGCTCCTCTAATGCTGCCTGACCTGCTGTGTTCTTCCAACTCCACACTGTGTTGTCTTGACAATTCTGAGTTGTGAACAGATGTGCTTTAAACTGTCCATTTGCTTTCAAGATAAAAGCTGAGCTGTCACATAGTGAATCAGCATTTCTAATTGTATTAAAGGCTCGTGTGATTTGCATTGCTACACATTAGTTTTGAAAGGGAAGTGATCTAAGATATCTCTGAAAACAAATTGATAAGGTTATCTTGACTGGTTTTGGTAGCGAGCAAACAACTTAAGGCTGCAAATTTCTGATTAATAATACATAAGAAACCAAATTCAAGACTAGTTAAAGCAACTCAGGAAGATTTATTTAAAATTGGCTGGATCAATAAATCTCCAGGAAAAGTCACACCATGAAAGATAGTTCTGAAGTTAAAAGCTTCTAAACTGAGAGAGGAAATGTTCAGAAGTAAATATTTGAGAATCATTTTGAATTTGTTTAGGGTGAATCGAATATCAGTTAAGCCACATTTGGAATATTGCATACAGTTCTGGTTGCCACACTACCAGAAGGACGTGGAGGAAAATGTATAGGCAAAGCTTACTAGGATGTTGCCTGGTTTGGTTGATTGTAGCTATGAAGAAACATTGGACAAACCTGGTTTGTTTTCACTTGAATATCAAAAAAATGAGGAGGGACCTGATAAAAGTTTACAAAATTATGAGAGGCATGGATAGACTCTTTTCAGAATCAGAGTCTTTTTCCCAGGGATGAAAGGCCAATTAAGGTTTAAGGTGAAAGGGAAAGATTTAAAAGGGACCTATGGGGCAAGTTTTTCACGCAGAGGGTGGTAAGTTCCTGGCATGTGTTGCCAGAGGAGGTGGTGGAAGCTGGTACAATTGAACTTTTAAAAGGCATCTGGATGGGTATATGAACAGGAAGGGTTTAGAGGGATACGGGCCAAATGCTGGCAAATTAAACTAGATTAATGTAGAATATCTAGTCGGCATGGATGAGTTGGACCGAAGAGTCTGTTTCTGTGCTGTATGTCTCTCTGATGCACAGAGTTTGGGTCGGTGAGGCGATCCTGAACAAGCATGTGGACTGCATGAAAGCTGCAAATTCGTAAGTGGGGCCAATGCAAAAAATACTTGGGCCCTCAGAACAGCTGCAAAGGCTGTCAGAACTTATGGGATTATCCCTTCTGTCTAGTGTCAAAGAAACCTTGGAATCTGAGACGGACATGGTGGACATTGCAATATTGATGCCTTTAGCACTTGAAGAAAAGGATAAATTTATTTCGAGATGTGCCAGACGCAAAAAGCAATCTACGGTCTGTTACATGCTGCCTGTATCCAAGGCTGAGTTGGAGGAACTGGACCTGGCGCGAAAATTCCAGGGGAGGCTACAAGGCAAAAAACAGGCCTATGTTTCTGGGCTTAGAGGAGGAGGGATATAATGATTGCAACAAGGTCAAGTACTATACACGTGTAAATAAAGGGTGACTTAGTTATGGAATACTGGCCTCTGTAGAATTATTTCATTCCCTACTTCCTTGCTTTTCCCCGTAACTTTGGAATGTTTCCTTTTTAGGTCAATATCCAAGTCTCTAAGAAAGCTCTTGTTGAATTTGCTTCCACCAACATTATTGACAGTGCATTTCTGATTACAACAATAATTAAGTGTGAAGCTTAAATAGTAATAATTAGATTTGGTTTTAAATTTCAATACCACACTGTTTGAACCTCATTATAAGTTGCCCAGTTTCAATTTAATTATAAAGCTTCATTTCAGCTAACTCTCATCTTTGCTTAACTTGAATTTCAAGCATGTTCATGAACGTATGTAAACTACAACAGGTTTATTGATTGATGCCAAACTTGTTGAACCATGATATATTTCAACCAATACACTCAAGTGACTGATACATATAACTACCAAGATTAATGAAAACCTGTTAATAGGCCAAACAATTCCATCTTGTTGTTTATTCTAAACACAAACATTATTTAAAATCCACTTGCTCATTTTGTTCCCCTCACCCTTTATCCCTATCCTGCCTTTCATATTCTTAAATCATACCATAGTCTTTACATCAACTATTAAGTTTGGTCATCCATTTCACAATCTCATGATTCGCTGCACATTTTTCCCTTTATTTTGTCCTAAATCTCTTCCATGATATTACCTTGTCTATAAAGCCACTGGGACCAATGACCTTCTCCCTACTGTATTCCATCTTCTCATAGTTTGAATAATATTGATCTATCCATCTATTCTCCCTTTTAATCACTTCTATTCAAACAAAACATCGTCAATTTCAAATCAAACCATGTACTTTTCAAGCAACTTACACAGAGCTATCCTAATCTATTTATTGATCCCTCTCTCACAGCTATACAGATACTGCTCACTCGTTGAATGGAGCAGCATTTTAGTATAAAATGTAATCTGTAAATATGTCTAAGACCCAACTGTGAATTAGCTATAACTAAGCTTGCTGACAAAACTAAAATGATGAGGAAGTTTCTAATGGCTTATTAATAAGATGTTAGACCACAGATTGCATTTAGTTACATAATAAATCTTACACATTACATAGAATTATATCATATTGGAGCACAGAAACAGGTCATGCCTCCCACCTTGTCTGTGCTGGTGTTTATATGTGAATATAAACCCATTCCTCTTCATTGCACCTTTACAAGCATATCATTCTATTCCATTCTCCCTTGTGAATTTGTGAATGTAACACATTGTCATGTATTTCAAAGTGAATAGACCCTGGCTCAATCTAAACCTGTCATCTCATTTGTTTGATTTTTTAAAATGTGAAACCCAGAGGAAGCTGTTTGGTTCGACTTAACATTGAAAGTTGCTCGGTGCAGTTCTGCACCAGTTCATCATTTTACATTGATTCGTCTACAAATTCAGCTCTTTGACAAGATATTCTGAATAAATTATCACTTAACATCAAGCGGATGAATGTTAGGTTGTTGAGAGTGCTTGTTCATACGCAGCCATTAAAAAGATTTAATGCCATCCCAAGGGAGATTTTGTAACAAAGATAAGATGCCAAGCATTGTTTTCACAGGTTATCTATTTACCTTTGGGGTGTATGAGCTTTCAATTTTCAGACCAGTCTGAATGTGATACCTGGTCTTGAGACTTGCTCAAATCCATGTAGCCTACATCAAATGCACCAACCTCATTGACACCCCTCACCTAGTTCCCTGCTCATAAAATCCAATTGAGCCAGACATGACCTTAGCTTAACAAGTTTGTGCCAACTGTCCTTGATTAATCCATACCGTTGTGAATATTAAATCCAATCTCATAGAACATTCTCTACTGATTTGCTCACTGCTGAAGTACGGTGGAATGGTTTGTAATTACTCAGGCTAACCCTTCAAACCTTGTAAAACAATCGTGCGAAAATAACAGTTCTCTAGTCCTCCAGCCCCATGTCTGGTGTCAGAAAGATTGAAAAATAAGGGCCTTAACCTATACTATTTACTCCCTTGTTGCTCTTCACACCCTGGAATACATTTAATTATGGCCTCATGATCTTCCACCCCAGAAAACACTGGTTTCTTTCCTCCATTCAACATTGCACGCTCCATCTCCTTAACTGCTATATCTGCATTGTTACTGGCTTTTGTGAAGACAAGAATTCATTAAAAGCATCTGGCACTGGCACATCGGATGCCCAATACCCATTTGTTAACTCTAATCCCAATCATTTTTACCTTAAATTCAATCCCTGCCCTGCTAATGTCAGATGTCTCCTTGCAAGCACAGCCAATTTCCTGCTCTCCTGTTATTGGCAAGCTGTACCAGAGTGCCTGTTGCATGCTCACATTTCACCAGTGAAATTGGACATGTACATGAGTTTTGCATCAGCATAATTGTGAATGTTCCACTTACTTTCTGCCCTTGGTGCAAACTGACCCTTGTTTTCTGAGTAAATTTCATGTTTGGCCACGTAACAACAGTGCCTCCAGTTCAGTCATAATTGATTGGATGCAAAGTACTGAGAATGAGAGAGGTGTTGTATAAATGCAGGCTGTTTCTTTCTACAAACATATTGGAGAGATCATTTTTTGTTGAGCTTCCAATAAGGTTTACGGAAGTGCCTTGGCATCTCCAGAAACTGGAGATTATTCTCCAGGACAAAAAGAATAGAGGAATTTCAAAACAAAACACTCCCTTTCCAATTTTTTTTTGTTAGCCAGAAAATTGCTGAACCTCGTAAAGAAAAGATTGCTTGATGTAAACCTGCAAATCATCCAGTCAGTTCATGGAGTTGAATTACTTTCTGATTGGCGTCACATGAATGAACACATTCAGTGACCAATGGCGTGGGAACATGGGCATGGGGATGGGAGGTGGTAATAGTGATAAATCCTCCAGAATTAAGTCCAGACAGAGTTGGCAACCTTGTCTCTAGAGTGAGTAAGGAGAATAATCTGATTTCTTGACTCTTCCTCAGGAATGAAGCTGATGGTGTTGCCTGTTTTATTTTTTCACGAATAAGAAAAGAAAACCTGGGAAGAAAGGGGATTGGCCAACCTGGCACTCCTAGCCTGCCATGTAAATAGCCTTTACAAACCTCCCTTGACTCAGCTTTTTATGTCACTAGATTGTGATGAAGTGGTAATGCCACTCATCACATAATCCAGAACCCTAAGGCTAATGCTTCAGGGTCATGATTCAAATTCCATCATTTAAAACCAATTTGTGTACAGTTCTGGTCACCACACTACCAGAAGGATGAGGATGCTTTGGAGAGGGTACAGAAAAAATATTACCAGGATGTTGCCTGGTATGGGGGCATTTAGCTATGAAGAAAGGTTGGATAGACTGGCTTTGTTTTCACTGGAATGGAGGAGGTTGAGGGGCAACCTGACAGAAGTTTATAAGGATAGTAGGAACTGCCGATGCTGGAGAATCTGAGATAAAACGTTGTGGAGCTGGATGAACACAGCAGGCCAAGCAGCATCAGAGGAGCAAGAAAGCTGACGTTTCAGGTCGAGACCCTTCTTCAGAAATGGGGGCTTCGCAGTGGGGTTAAAATTGTTACAAAGATACTAGGAACTACCGACGCTGGAGAATCTGAGATAAAACGTTGTGGAGCTGGATGAACACAGCAGGCCAAGCTGTATCAGAGGAGCAGGAAAGTTGACAGAAGTTTATAAGATTGTGAATGGCATGGCTCAAGTGGAAAGTTTGCGGCTTTTTCCCAGGGTGAAGAGGTCCATTACTAGGGGACACAGTTTCAAGGTGCAGGATGGAGCGAGGGGATGTTTAAAAGACGTGTGCGAGGCAAGTTTTCACACAAAATGTTGTGAGTTCCTGGAACGTGCTGCCAGAGGAGGAGGTAGAAACAGACACAATAGCAGCATTCAAGAAGCACCTGGACAAGTACATGAATAGGAATAGAGGGCTACAGACCCTCTAAGTGAAGATAGTTTTAATATGGAATGACAAAATGTGTCAGAGCAGGCTTGGAGGGCAAAATGGCCTGTTCTTATGCCGTATTGTTCTTTGTTCTTGTTCAATTGAAAACTCATTTTGGTCATGGCCACCATGACAACTTTCAATGATATTTATAAAAATCCATCTAACTCACTTTTGTCCTTTAGGGAGGAAAATCTGTTGTCCTGTCCCAGTCTGGCTGACAAGAGACACCAGATACACAACAAAGTGATGGCCTCTTAACTGCCTCTGAATTGGTCAAGCAAGCCATTCGGCTGAAAGACAATTAGAGATGGACAACAGATGTTGACTTTGCCAGCAACACATGCCAGAAGAGAATAGATTAAAAAGACTGAACCCATATCTTTTAGTAATGTTGATACGAGAGGTGGGACAGTTGTAGGGCTGCCATGTACCTACACCTAGCTTAACATGCCCTGACCAGGGCAAAAATGGCAACAAGACAGTTGCACTGATGTAACATTACTTAGTCCTGTTTTCCTGCTCACTGTAGCTGCAGCTGATTAGAAAGCCTATGTGACCAGAGAAGCTGCCTATTTTAGAGAGTAAAACCTGATCATTGTACAATTCAGGATCTCAAGTGCCAATTCATGATTGCATTTTTCCAATTTGATGGCGCCTCAATGGATATGCAGGGTAGTATTTCAACGAGAGGCCTGGACCTGATCAGGTCTCTGCTGCTGCAACTGAAGTAGCTGGTAACAAGACTGGTCAATTAGAAAGAGAGAAGCAAAGGGAACACTGACTTTCAGAAATAATATCCGAAGGAAGAGAGCCATCTGGGAGATCTGATGTGAACAAGACCTGCAGAAGTTGTAGTGCAGATATAGACCAAAAGATCAAAGTTTCCTTGGGACTGTGGCATTATTCTCTTAAAAAAGGATTACTTAAGCAGTTTGGCTGGAGGTAGTACTGGTGGAGACGACCTCACAACATAAGAATATTCAATGTTACAAATGTTTTAATGATCACACTTGATCAGCTAAAGTAAGTAGCAGTGCGACCATTATGGATAAGCTGGGCCACTGCTGGGAGCGGGACTGTCTTGTATTCTGTCAAAGACCACATGGTGTAAGAGAAGAAATGAATGAGATTATTAATAAAAGCAAGAGACTCTGAACACTCCCCTAACCACCTCTCCTAATATTCCATAACCTCACGTGACATTTCCTTTTTAAAGGCCCCAGCCTTTGGAAGTGCTGTTGTTGATAATGTGTGGGTAATAGAGACAGACTTCGCAGGTGGTGCAGGTGATATAATGGTTGGAGGAGTCAGCAACCTCCATTGATGCAATGCAAGAGGACCCTGCTAATTTCATCTGTTCAGTATATCAAGGCAGCCTTGTGACATTGTTGAATACATTTCTTTCCAGGCAGTCGTGCTGTTATCTCTCTGATTTACTGATCAATATTTGGAACTACTCTCTTCCAAACATAATATTCAAGGTCTTACTGACTAGTTAGATGGTATCTTAACGTCATGAAGAGCTTTAGTTTTTTTTTGTCAAAAATATAACTGCAGATGCTTTCCTAAATCCTTTGCAGTTTTTTTTTAATTTACATCAACGTGCTCAGAGATTTTATTACACACCTGTGGCAGTCTTCTACCTTGTAGATATTTTTCATCAGCTTTTTCAGGGCATGTTGGACTTTAACCCAAACTTTTTGACCCATAGGTCAGGACACTACCACTGTTACACAGGAGTCGTCATGAAGAGCTTTATTGTGCAATGCTTATTGGAAATAGTTGTCACTAATCTCTGTGTGGACCATGCTGCTAGGCCCATCTCCTGTCTCCTGGTTATGATTGTCCTGAGCAGTAAGTTACTCTCTAACACATTCTTTCTCTTACATACAACACGGAACTGTGGGTACTCGAAATATGAAACAAAAACAGAAATAGCTGGAGAAACGCAGCAGATCTGGCAGTTTCTGTGGAGACAAAGCAGAGATAATGTTTCGAGTCCAGTGACCTCTCTTCAAGAAAAAGGAATAGGAAAAAATTATTGGCTTTGCTTCCAATTTCCACCCTACTCTCACCTTCACCTAACCCATCTCTGACTCCTCCCTTCCCCTCCTCTTTCTATTTCCGGGGATAGGCTGACCATTGATACCTACAACAAACCCACTGACTATACATCCTCAGACCCTGCTTCCTGTAAAGATGCTATCCCATTCTCCCAGCTTTTCCAAGTCTTTCAGATCTGTTTTGATGATGCCATCTTCTATAACTGAGGATTCCCCATTACTGTCATGGACTGGGTCCTTAGCAATGTCCAGTCCATTTATGGCACTTCTGTCCTTACCCCTTCTCTTCCGTCCCACAATACAGATGGGGTACTCCTAGTCCTCATTTCCCACCTGACCAGCAATCACATCCAAAGGATCATAAGCCACAATTTCCACCACCCCCAGCCACCACCAGATAAATATTCCTCTCCCCTCCTTTGTCAGCATTTCGGAGAGACTATTCTCTCTGAGACACCCTGGTCCACTCATCCTCTATTCCCAACACCACCGCACAACACCATGGCACCTTCCCATTCAATCATAAAAGGTGCAACACCTCCCACCTCACTATCCATGGTTCCAGACATTATGATTCCTACCAAAGGCTAACTGGTATGGACTTGTGATTATACATCAAACATCTGCCACAAACTCTTAGCACAGACTGCCCTCGCTAGTTCTGACAGTAATGTACAGTTTGGCTGATCTGTCAAAAATTTATCAATCATTTTGCCTGTTACAGTATGGAGTTAATGAGTTCAATAATTTTAGGGCTTAAGCACCTTTCCCCATGCTTTCCCCCAGCCCCACACAGCAGGCTTTGTCATCACATGGACTGATAGCACACACAACACATTGTCAGCTACTAATAGTTCCCATTAGCAGCTATTCATTCTCCTAGGCTAGACTTTATCCACACTTTTATCACAAGCTTGGGAAGTGGATACCACTAGTTGTACTTTTTTCAGAGTATTTGAATGCACTGCACACTGGAAGAAAGACTTTCACTCAGCCCAAATTTCAGAAAGAATTCACTGAGTCTTTAGATATATGGTTTCCACTGGAAACCAGTTTCAATCATAGCAATATGATTTATTGTAAGGGAGAGGGGCTTTGAGAATGGATGGGCTTGAGAAAGGTTATTGGTAAAGATGGAAAAGTAATGATTGTATGGCATGGGAAACAGACTGTTCAGATATACACTTCAAGTTTGCTTGGTATTGATTACAAATTTGCAGGTTCTAAAGGGATTACAGAAAATATTAAGGAGGCAGGACCTCTCTTATCCAAATATTCACAGCTCTAAGGATCAATTTGCCATGATTGATAGTTATTCTGATAAAAGGACGATGACCAAATATTTCCAGAAGGGGATAGCCAATGGAGAAACTGAACTATTCTGAGTAGAGCAGGGAAGACCATTGGAAAATATAACAGCTGGATGAATATATAAGATGAGGGGCAGCAAGTTAGGCCCATGGGTTGGGATCTTGAAATACAAAGTTGAAAGGTAAGAAAATGTGGTGTAAGGAACCTTGTCTGTGAGAGTCTTTAATTTGATTTGATTTATTATTGTCACATGTACCTAGATACAGTGAAAAATTTTGTTTTGTATACAGCACAGGCCGATCATATAGTTCAAAGTGCATTAGGGTAATAGAACAGAACAAAGAAAACAAGGTTACACCTGCAGAGAAGGTGCACAAAGAGCAAGATCAACATTAAATTTAAAATTTGAGAGACCCATTCAGAAGTCTAATAACAGCAGAGAAAAAAGCTGTTCTTGAATCTATTCATAGGTTTGTTTAAGCTTTTGCACCTGCTGCCAACAGAAAAGGGTGGAAAAGTGTTTAATCAAGGTGGAAGGGGTCTTTGATTATGTTGGCTGCCTTCCCGAGGCAGCGAGAAGTACGGATGGAGTCAATGGATGGAAGGTTGGCTTGCGTGTCCCCAGTAAGAGATCATGAACTGTTGAACGATCTCCTATTAAAATGAGGAGGGATTTAAAATAATCGCAACCTAGAAAGGGATAGAAGGCAAGATAGGAATATTGTTTAATAAGTACAACAAATATAGTACAAAGCAGGAACACCATCAGGAATACATGCCCATGTGATCAGAAGTCTTAGTGCCCATAAACAAATGAGAAGACAATTTAATAAAGGATGCAAAACAACAAAAACTATAAAGCTGGGGAGAATTTGGAGTGAACACAGAGGAGCCAGGAAAGAGACAAGAGGCCCTATCACACAGGTGGAAATCTGAGATGAGTTATCTCATGGTGGGATGCCTAAGGCTAAAGGAAAACTAATGGCAAGAGGTTTTGAAGAAAAATTGGGGGATCAAGATATAAGAGTAAAGCCATTGATGGCAAGAAAAGCAATTTTGAAAATTTTCTGGGCTTTGCTAGCATTAAATGCGCGGGAATGTGAATCACTAGATATTAAAGCTACATTTCTTCAGGTAGATCAACTCTAGAGGAAAGTGTTTGTTTGCTTTCCAAAAAGAGGTAGCAAATGTAGCAGGGGCAGTGGGGTGTTGGGGAGTGTATGTGGGTGGTGAGGTGTAGAGATTTGGGAGTTAAATAAATGCGTATATGATCTAAATTATACATTTAGATGTGATACCTCTCAACAAGATGTTTCTTCATAAAATCAGGTTGTCTTCATTTAAAAGCAGAATCTGCCATGTTTTAGAATTCCTACAGTGTGGAAACAGGCCCTTTGGCCCAACAAGTCCACACTGAACCTCAGAGCATCCCACCCCCCCAAGAACCCACCTCTCCTTGAGGACTATGGGCAATTTAGCATGGCCAATCCACCTAACCTACACATCTTTGGACTGTGGGAGGAAACTGGAGCAAACTCATGCAGACACAGAGAGAATGTGCAAACTCCACACAGACAGATGCCTGAGGCTGTAATCAAACCTGGGTCCCTGGTGCTGTGAGGCAGCAGTGCTAACCACTGAGCCACCCTGCTGTCCCAATGGACTGTAGCTTCTAGGCATCTTTATGGTGCACGTAAGTGATTTTTTGTTGGGTAGGAGCAGTGAATTTTAAAACTTTGTCATAGATCAGCTTACAGCAGGATTCAAAATTAGAAATCAGGATTCTGGGCATTTAACTGGGCTTTGGATTGTAAATCAGGCAGAATGAATCAAGTGTTGCTTTGCATCAGCAATCTTATTTAGAAAATGTTAGCCTCATTAGGCTAAGTTGAAGTAAGAGTGCACATAAAGATATGATGGCCTCCAAGACTGAAATGGAGGAATTGCAAAGTCTAAATGGACAGCTGAATTCGCTCAGCAGATGTCATTTTTGATGCATTAGAATTGAGTACAGCTATGAAAAATCCTAAAGTGAAAAATGTTACTCAGGCAATCAAAGCATTGAAACAATTTTAAAATGGTGCATTGTGTTTCTAAATGACCATCAATGGGAGATGCTGGAAACTTATAACATGTGTTTAGTGATGTTTCTCATGGAAATCTCTGTTATGGATTCTCTAGTGGAGGAGGCTGTGGGAAAGCCTTTTAGCTTGAAAGATCAGAAAAGTGCAAAAAATGCAGCAGAGACACTTGCTCTTGATGAGATAACAAGGTGTGGGGCTGGATGACAGCAGGCCAAGCAGCATCATAGGAGCAGGAAAGCTTGACGTTTCGGGATCTCTGCTCTTGATGAGAAGTTAGGTTTGGTATTTTTTCTCGGGGAAAATCTATTGTAAAAGGAGTTGGAACAGCTGCAGCCATTTATTGTTACATCAGTAATACGTCCCAGTGAAATAGTGTACATTCAATGAAATGTGTGAATGAAAGAATGGATCAATATGGCAGTTTTAGAACAGATACTGAAGAATTCAGAAATCTCTAAATTGAAGTTGGTAGATAGCAGCAGTCAGCTACCTGATTGTTTTACAAAGAAAGGGGCAAGTTCTAAGAAATTGTTAGATAGGTTGAAAGAAGAATGCTTGGAACTTTCACAGGGTTATGTTCCCAACAGGAGCCTGCAACTATTTATCCAGAACTCTGTGACTCTAACTTTGACACGCTGAGTGAAAAAAAAGGGGCTTATAGTATGTTTTTAGCAATGAATGTACTGTTTGTGGAACTAGGAATTTTGAAGTCTTCCCTGGCATAGATTTGTGGGTTGCACTGGTAATCAAAGTTAGCACACATTGGGTTCATGACCATGCACTCTTGCCAGGGAAGCTGTGCAGGGAATGACTGCATTATTATCAATAGTGGGAACGGAACAACTCAAGAACTAGTACTTTTTTTATTCCAACATTATAATAAATTTGCTTTATTTATTCAAAACTAAAAGCGTAGAAATTGCTCCTCCATCTCCTCCCAAAATCCCCATTTTAATCAATTATAATGCTCACCCAGTTTGGTTCTCTCTGCATGACATCAATGAGTGATTGTGTGTACTGGACACATCATACATCCCTGACAGTGTTGCCTAAATCTATAGAATTAGGTAATTCGAAAAGAAAACCATAACCTCTCCAAAGATCAAAGAAACTGCAACAGGGCCTGGATAATCTGGGCTGGTAACCAATAGCGATATTTGCATGACTTATTCTCCAGCAAGGACCACTCCTACTCTGAAAGAATCCAAACGCCTTTTTTGGATCCTCAACATAAAAACTTAGAATAAGGATAGATTTTTCAGCATCTTCAGCTGTTCTTCAGTTAATTCAGATATTCTATCTCTCAACTCCATTTACTTATCTTTGCTTCATATCCCAATACCTTTATGCAGCAAAGATTAAGTTGTCTTTGTCTGGAAAACTCAACCACCTCTTTCCGACTGACCCCCAGCATCCATAGGCCTGATTTCCAGGATAACTGTTCTGAGGAAGGGTCACTGGACCCGAAACGTTAAGTCTGTTTTTTCCTTCACAGATGCTGCCAGACCTGCTGAGCTTTTCCAGCAACTTTGTTTTTGTTATAAATAAAGGGATTGGGAGGAACGTTTTCCCTCAGAAGTTCATAAGTCTATGGGATTCTCTTCCCCAGAAAGTAGTGGAGTCATTGAATAGTTCTTTTTGGCAGTCCCTCAGGGTCAAGGAAGACTTGCTTCCCTTCTAAGATGGGCGTAGGGGGATTCCTACAGAGGCTGAACAGTCCAATTCTAGAGCGGCAGACTCTGCCACAGGTAGGCGAGCTGGTGTTTGAGGAGGCAGCTAGGTGGATGGGAAATTGTAGATTTGGCATGCTTTTTCTGCTGCTTGCATTTGTCCTCCATGTGCTCCATTTGGTGACACTTGAAGTGGTCGGTGCCTTCATGGATCCTTTTTCTTCAGTTTGTGCATTCTAGCACAAGTGATTCCCATGCATCAGTGGAATGTCACAGTTGTTTAGGGAGGTGTCCTTGTAGCAGTTCCCCTTCTCTCCTAGGGATCGCTTACCATTGTGGAGCTCAGAGTGCAGCACTTGTTTAGTGAGTCTTGTATTGGGAATACGGACAACGTGGCCCACCGATTACAGTTGGTCGTGTATGACCAGTGCCTCAATATCAGGGATATTGGCCTGGGAGAGGAAGGTTACATTGGTATGCCTATTCTGCAAGTGGATTTGTAAGATTTGCGAAGACAGTGTTGGTGATAACTCACAAGTGATTTGAGGTATCTGCCCTACATGGTCATGTTTCTGGTGGATACAGGAGGACTGGGACCACAGTTGCTCTGTAGACCATGAGCTCGGTGCTCAGTTTGAGTTCTCAGAGTTTGAACATTCTGTTCTTCAAGTGTATAAAAGCTGGACTGCTGCATTGGAGTTGATGTTTGATTTCATCTTCAACATCTGCTCACACCAAAAGGAGGTTCCCAAAATCTGGAAAATGATTCATATTGTCCAGGACTTTCATGGTCAGGGTAGTGCTTTGAGATGGAATGGGCTGGACTTTGTTTTTCAGCTCTTTAGTCTGAGGCCCACTCTTTCGTACTACTTGGTGAATATGTCAACAATGTTGTGTAGGTTTGCCTCTGAGTGTGTGCACATGCATGTGCTGTCTGTTTGCTGCAGCTCAATGACAGAACTTAGCACTGTCTTGGCTTTGGCCTGGAGACGTCAAAGTTGAACAGCTTCCTGCTCTTCTGTAAATTAGCTTCGCTCCAGCAGGAATCTTCATGGAGATGAGGTGGAGTACTACAGTGAGGAAGATGGAGAAGATCATTGGTGAGATGTTAAAGTTTATTTCTTGATCCCAGTTTGCACTTGTCATTGGATCTGTGGTGCATCCATTTGTCATTATAGTACAGGTGGAGAATTGGGGTTGGTTTTCAACCAAATTTGAGGGGAATATTCCACAATCCCTCATGGCTACCAGTGTTGAAAGCCGTTCTGAGATCAAAGAAGGCCACGTACAGAAGTTGGTGCTGTTCCCTGCACTTTTCTTGGATTTGTTACACACTAAAGGGGCAGCACGGTGGCTCAGTGGTTAGCACTGCCGCCTCACAGTGCCAGGGAGCCGGGTTCAATTCCACCCTCGGGGTGACTGCCTGTATGGAGTTTGTAGATTCTCCCTGTGTCTGCGTGGGTTTCCTCCCACAGTCCAAATGTGTGCAGGTTAGGTGGATTGGCCATGCTAAATTGCCCATAGTGTTCAGGGAGGTGGGTTATAAGGGGATGGGTCTGGTTGGGATGCTCCAAGGGTTGGTGTGGACTTGTTGGGTTGAAGGACCTGTTTCCACTCTGTGGGGATTCTATGTTCTAAAAATAATGTCTATTATGGCTATTGAAAGACAGATACTTATAAGGCAATGCAAGGTAGACTCTTAACTGCCAAGATGTTGGAGGGATATAGGTAGGAATGTGGATTTGTCACCATGTTCAGATCAGCGATGATTTATTAAATGGTGGAACAGGTTTTAGGGGCTGAATAGTCTACTCCTCCTCCTAATTCAAATGTTGCAGAAATTAGATAGAACTGGCAGAGTCTACACATCTCTGTCTCTTCAAAGACTCTCCATTATATGTAGCAATATCTTGAAGTTTAGAGCACTTACTATTTTCCCGAGTGGCTGCAGCAACATTTAGGAATCTCAATATTATTAAGAACAGATCCATTTACTTGACTGGTGCTCTTGCCACTGGATTTGTGCATCACTGTGTCTGCAGTCTGTTTGATCTACAAAGACCATTGTGACATCTCATCTGGATTCATCTAACAGCCTCTTCCTTTCTCATTTGACCTTTACTGCCAAGATAAATTTGGGCAGAAATGTTCCGGGAACACCACCACTCCTGAGTTTTCTTCTGAGTCTCACTACATCTTGTCTTGGCCCATGTATCAATGTTAGGCAATTGCTGCTGGATCGATACCCAGGTATTCAACATTTAACTCCATTGTGTGAGTCCCTTCAGTATGCAGACTACAGTAGCTCAAGGAGTGGATCTAACAGCTCCTCAGTTCCAAACAATGCATCAGCAATAGATGTAGCCTTGTAAGTTTAATTTGGGAGTTATAACATGATACCAGTAATTTAAAGAGCCTGAATACAGAAGCAGACTGAACCTGAAATTGTTTGTTGTTATCCAATATTTAACCTTTTTGTCTGCTATGTAAAAAAGTGGCTGATGCTCAATATTTTGTTTTTCAGTTTCATGGTGAGTGGATCTATAACTCTCGTAGTGTCATCTAGATGGATTTTGTCTAATCGAACCTTTTGTGGTATAGTAGACAGAATAAGCACAATTTATTTATGATATTAAAATATGCATATTTTCATCAGTAATATATTTAAAGGAGGGATCCGAGCTGTGTGGCCTATTAATCACAAAATATAGTTTACTGCCCACCAAGGCTGACACTGAGAGTTTTACTTTGGGAATACTTTGATTTTTGGACTTCAAAAATGTCAATCCTCCTATATTCTTGAATCTACTCATAAAGAAAATAGGACTAGTTACAGTCATGTTTCTATCCAATCTAATAGATCCCATACCCAGACAAGTTTTCACTAATGGCGTAAATTTATACTTTATAACCAGGAGACTCCTACTGGTGTTACTGTTAACACATAACATTTTTTCTTAACTAAATAAGAAAGTACAAATTAGTATGGATCAGTCAAGCCACCCCATATTTTAGTTATAACAAAATATGCCATTAAAATTCTTCATTCCATCACACTGTGCTGAATTTTTTTTTTATTCATTCATAGGACATGGGTGTCACTGACTGGGCCAGCATTTACTTCTCATCCCTACATGCCCTTGAGAAGGTAATGGTGAACTCCTGCTTAAACTGCTGTAGTCCATGTGCTCTAGGTGGACCATCAATGCTGTTAGAGAGGGAGCTCCAGGATTTTGACCCAATTCCACTATACCTATTACCATTTGTGATTTTATGAGACATAGTAATTGCTTGTGGTGTTTCATTATTCCATGAGGCTGAATGACAGGGAATGCATTACAGGAATGGAGGGGCATGTCAGAACTAGCAATGTGGTACAATAGATCTGGAGCCCACAAAGAATCATGCATGAGCATATCATGCACTACTAAAGATGTGAAATGAAAAGGTACAACTTTGGGACCATGTTATGCAATATCATGGAATTATACAATCATACAGCACAGATGAAGACCATTTGACCCCATCATGCCTCTTTAGCTCTTGAAAAGAGCAACCAATCCATCGCATTAACCTGCTGTCTCCATGTTGCCCTTCAAGCTATCCCATTTTAAGTGTATCATTCACTGATAAATGGAGGTCTTGTGATGCAATGGGCAGCTTTTCTGAGGCTGAAAGCTCTGGGTTCAATCCCAAAACTTGATGGCCAAGGAAGATACATTCGGAATTTGGACAAATGAGGTGAGTATGAATTTGTAAATCCCTTAAATACACACTAATGGCAGGTGGTAAGAGGAGGACAGATTCCTGGTCAAGCCATGTGAAAAAAATAAATTGGAGCTTCAACCATCTCTATCCATAGCTCTGAACTACAACAGGTAGAAGTGCCTGTCTCCACCACAGCATGGATTCTTTAGGGAGCCAGTAGGCTCAGTTGGCTGAACAGTTAATGTAGATGAGTTTGGTGCCAAAAGTATGGATTCAATCCTCATTCCAGTTTGGCTGGATTCAGGACCTGCCTCCTTGGCCAATGGAGTGCTGTATGTTCTCTTTGACTAGGTTGAGTGATATCTATATTCATCAAAATATCCAGATTTAATACATTTTTTTGTTCAGAACAATGTACAAATGGTGATTTTGCTTCTGTGTCTGTTGTCCAGAGAGCTCAATCTTCAGTTCATGGAGATAAATCTTTCTGAAGGTCTCCCTGTACATGTGACATCATACGTACAACATTTTTATTGTTTTAAACTTATACTGGTATTTTTCATGATTGAGAATAAGACCATGTTGAGACTGCAATGACTAGTATACTTATGGACCGACTAGAAGGATTATATTTTGAAATCTCACATTGATTTGTACAATTAGAAGCAACTAGCTGAAAAGAATGATTTGAAGCTGCAACACTTTCTGTCCAAGTGCCAGTTCATGGCAAAGATAAAATGATGCACACCTAGAAATCATGTTTCATCATTTATTCCTCCTTTCCTCAGTCTGGTTCAATCTTCCAAACATCACTCAGACTGCATTATAATACACCTTTCACATCGCTGCAAGGGGTGTGCAATAATCTGTAGCTTGCATTTTGTGCTGCTTGTGGATAAATCTTGAAGTGACTAAATATGATTTAGTTTCACATTTGCTCCAGAGTAATTGTAGTTGTTAAAAGTCAACTCTTCAACTTGAATGTGAAAGTTTTGTAAGAGTTTGATGCACAGCTGGAAATTTCTCAGCTGACAATGGTAAGAAAGAGATGATCGTGCCATTAACATTATGTCTAACGTAAAACATTTCACAACAGAAACAATGCTTAAATCATCTTTTAACTTAACATGTCACTGGTACATGTTTCGATTCCATTTAAAGAAAAGATATTTCTCCTTGTATTTTTGCTGTAAGTTTCATATTTGTGTAAAGTGATCTAAGTGAATTAAATGCATGCGTGTAAGCTATGAATTAAGAATCAACTGCAGGGAGGAGACAAGTTCAATGAAGAATTTGTCTTACGAAGAGAGGTTGAGTAGTTTAGCCCTATACTCTTTGGAGTTTAGAAGAATAAAATTGGGATACAACGGAGGTATATAAGATGCTTAAGGGCATTGACAAAGTAGATGTAGACAGGATGATTCCTGATGTGAGGCAACTTAGAATGAAAGGTCATAGTTTAAGGACAAAAGATAGCAGATTTGAAACAGAGATGAAGAGAAAATTACCTTTCTCAAAGTGTCATAAATCAGTGGAATTCATTACCCTCATAGTGGGGTAGAAGCTGGGACATTGAGTAAATTTAAGAAGGAGATAGACTGTTTTTATTTAGTACTGTATTGAATGATTAGGGAGAGTTGGCAGGAAAGTGGGGTTCTGGCCAAGATGTAATTGGCCAGGAGCAAATCAAATGGTGGAGCAACTTGAAGGGCTGAATTGCCTACGCCTGCTCTTAGTTCTTATGTTTCCCTCTTGAGTCAGGTGGAATCTTAATTTCTGATTTATTCAACACATATTTAGCACCCACCAGCAAGTCATGGTGCCAATTTCTGCCATGCCAGTATGTTGCAAAATCTTATATGGCTTCTTTTTCATTCATGGAATGTGGGCATTGCTGGCAGGCCCAGCTGGTCCATCCCTAATTGCCCAAAGGGCAGTTATGAGTCAACCACATTGCAATGGGTCTGAAGTCACATGTTGACCAGACCAGGTAAGGATGGCAGTTTTCTTCCCTAAAGGACATTAGTGAAACAGATGGGATTTCCCCAACATTTGGCATTTTTTTTTTATTGAATTCAAACTCTGCCGTCTGCCATGCTGGGATTTAAACCTGAGTTCCCAGAACATTACCTGGGTCTCTGGATTACTGGTCTAGTGATAATACTACATATATATATTTATATATATACCTGCTCTTTCGTTTTTAACAGGCCACCCATGGGACTGCTCAGTGACGATCACTATAATCTTATTGTCAATAATATCATGAGTACAGGGATTGTAAAAAGTGCAGTGTGCCATTCAATGTTCTATATGGGGTTGATCCAGACTCTGGATTCAGCTGCATTCACATCCACCATTTATTGCCAATATAGAAATTATTGCTTTGCATTTGTCAAGTGTTTTCTGTAGGTGTGATCTTTGGTTCCGGTCACATATTCCTTCCCAGTTTTTTTTAAACATTGCCTATAGTTTTCAAATTTCCAACACCTTGAAATTAACAGTCAATTATTGTTTTTGACTCATTTGACTTTGATGTTGTTTAATTAGCAGGGAGTATCACCCAATTTAGATTGGATTATCTGAGTCAAACATTCTCAATTCTCTAAAACTCACTCTTTTTTTCCTGCTAAGATGGTTGGTTTGCTATCAGTTGGCAAAGTAACTAGCTTCAGCTGAAACAATTCTCCCAGAAACAAGATGAGAAACAAATGCCATTTTGTCAGAAAGTATTGCAAATACCTCTCTGGTCTTGCGCTGCCAATCCTTGTTGTCTGTTACCACCTGCTGCTTGCCCTCCTCCAGGGTGATGCCAGGCTCGTTGTTGTTGCCCACAACTCTCCAGTCCCGGGGAGAGTTGGAAATGCTGGCGATCTTGGACTCAGTGGCACTGTTTTCCTCCGTTAGGGACTTGGAAGATCTTCTGACGAACAAATTTTTTCTCAGGGCTTTGACTCGGAGACTCTCGTGGTTGCTGGCAGGGGACAACTTTTCCCCTGCTGGCTCTTGGATCTTCTGGTCCAATTTATTGAGTTTGGACAGGACCTGGGAGATCTCATCCCGAACCCCAGACAGGCTTTCCAATTTCTTCTCGATCTCGCCGATCCTTAGCACCAGTTTGCAGACGCTCATCTTGAGTTCCTCATCCCCGGGCTGTTTGGAGAGAAGCCCTTTGCCCTGATCCTTCTGGAGGGCATTGGCTTTCACTGGGGTCCGCTCCAGGCTGCCACTGCCTGATTTGGGCAGGCGGGTCAGGGAACCACTGCTGTTGTAACAGGACTGCAAAAGTCCAGTGGAGCCATTCACACTCATATCATCTAGGAACCTAAATATATCACTGATATCATCACTAAGAGCCTCGGAGTCCTCGTCTGAATGTTTCAGGGGCACTTTCTCCCCATACTTGGGCTGATGCCCATGGCTACCATCCTTACCCTTGCCCCGGACAGACTGTTCAGTCTGGGTGCCCACACTTGTTGTCTTCTCAAAGCTCTGCACCTGCGATGTGCAGTTCACACTTTTATCTTTCACCTTCCTCTGGTTACAGTGCCCGGTCGTGGCCAGTTTTGAGTTGAATGGTTTGCCCACTGACCCCAGTGCCTCCTCGCCGCCGGCAGCCGCCTGTTTGAAGTAAGCCTGTGCCCTGTCCACGGTGCTGATCGCATCCGCTGCTGCAGCAGCCTGTCTCTGGCGAGCCTCGGCCAGCAACTCCTCCTTGACATTGCTCTGATACCTGTGAGTGTTGGGCTTCTCTCCAGCAAAATACTGCTCACAGTCCTGAGCAGTCTCATTGTTCAGACTCCAGCTCTTTAGGAGCCAGGATGTCGGCTTGTTTGGTTTAGAAGAAAGTTTCCGGGGCTCTTGTGATATTGTGCTGGGACCAAAATAGGTGCTACCTTGTAGGTCATCCAAACTTTCATGTTTGACGTATCGTTTCTCTTGACTTGTGAATGGCATTGAATCACAGTACGGACTGTTGTAAGGCATCTCGAAACTGTTACTGAAAAAGGTGGAGAAACGTGACCCATTTTTCCGAACGTGGGAGCCATTGTCTTCATCCTCAGACTCTTTGTCCATTGGCACGAACTTGGCAATGCAAGGAAGCACGTCCTGTAGCTCTCCATTGAACACAGGTCTGCCATGTACACAGGGAGAGATGGTGAATGCTTCATCACTGGAATCAAATGTCCCATTCCTGTCTGTTTTCCTGCTCGGGGAGTCTTGATCTGAGTTTGAATCCTGGCTGGGGTCCATGGGGAAGTATGTGGTCTGCATGACACATGCCTGAGGGTCTATACTGTTAAAAGTTGGCGATGCTTGGAGTCGGTCAAGTGAGGCTGCCCTGCCCTTATTCTCCTCTATCCCTTCATTCCTGAGCCCAAGGAAAAAATTGGGATCTGAAGTGCAAATGAGACGTTGGCAGTCCTTAAAGTCAGCTGTGGGACATATATTCGAGTCTCCTGCTGCCGAGTGTTCACTGCAAACATCTCTGTCTATTGAGTCATGGCTGGATACAGGGGACCGAACCTGACAGATTTCTGTATCTGACTGACAGCCGTCAAAAGACTCGTTTTTTCTCACCTTGTGTTGGTGTCGGTGAGGGAGTTTTTCCTTCGCGACACCCCCGTTCATCTGAATCAGATTAAACATGGTGACGATATCGGCGGCTATCATGATCTTTTTGGACTGGGGGCTATCCACATTGCACCGTAATTTTTCTTTGAAAAGAGTGGCTGGGAAATTCGGGTCCAAGCAGGCGGTGTAAAACAATAGGCTCCTCAGCTTTGCCAAATGAGTTAAATCAAAACGAGCACAAAGCAATTTGCACAGATCCTGATAGGAAACCGTGCTGTGATTCGTATCCAGTTCTTCCAAGATCCGGACGAGAAAAAGCGAGTATTCAGGGGCAGCTTCCATTTTCCTCGTCCGCGATTCTATCGATTGAAAAGAAATTGATTTTCACCCTCTCTCTAACGAAATACAAATCTAATTCTATTGCGTTACTCTGGCTTGGAACCAGCTCACGTGCTTTTGTTAAAACACATTTGGAAGCGATTGTTCTTTTCCTTAAAGTCGTCACAAAATAGACCAAGACAGTCTGAAGGGTCTGTTACCTCTAGAATCGAAGAGCCCAGTGTTGTATATATCCCGCACATCCCTTGTACATACCGTGTGCAGGTGGCTTAGCTGCCTGGAGTCCCGGTTAACAATTAATTTGCAATCAATGATAGAAACGGAGCAATAACTCCCAGAGAGAGAGAGCCAGTTTTTCTATACCTCTCGTCTTTTTATCTTGAACTTCCAATGTTGAAATATACAGTGTTCTGCAACGAAAATGCCGAACCTCTCTGAAAATCCACGGTCGGTCAGTTGCACTTTGGAGGGAGGCGCTGGCCACAGACTGGTGGGAGCAAGTGGTGCAAGAAGGAAGGAGCTCTCTGTCGGCTGGATGGAGTGAGAGGCGCTGAAGGAAAGGAGCTGTCCAAAGGTTTGAGGTGCTGAAAGATTAGGAGCCACTGTATTTCTCTCCAACATTACGTCATTAACATTCAATCCAATGGATCAGCTTCATGGAGAAACATGCCGAGAGGCGCTCAATGTGTCGAGCTGACAGGAACTGTGTGCTGTTTCAAACTTTACTGATTCTTGGACAAGCCAGCCGGGTGTAATTAGAAGTATTGATACTGGAATGGAATGACAATAATCATAAAACAACTGTTTGGTGTATGGGAGACTTACATTTATATAGCGTAATTCCCCAAGGCATCTGAAAGAGTTTTCCAATCAATGAATTATTTTTTAAAGTGCAGTCACTGTCTTGATGCAGGAAACACTGCCAATAATTTGCACACAGAAAGATTCCCCAAACAGGAATGAAATAATGACCAAACAATGGGGATATCATTCAATGCATCCAGAGAATAATCCTCCGTCTAATTAGACTATAGCTGATCAGTATTTTAACATTGGCACTGTATTACTTAAGTTTATTTGCTAGAATGGTGCAAGGGATGAAGTTGCATTAAGAGACTGGAGAAACTAAGTAGTTATCCTCAGAGCAAGCAAGGTTTTTTACTATTAAGATTTTGTTGGGAAAAGCTGTTTCCAGTTTCCAGAAGGGTCATTACAAGTGAAGACAGTTTTAAAGTAACTGAGAAAAGTGTGAGACAAGTTGAAGAGAATGCTTTTTTTACAGTGACTTATTATGACAGGGCAAGATAAAAGAAGCAGGTTCAATAATAAATTAAAAGGGAATTAGATTACAAGAGCAATGAGACCAAGTTGAACTTGTATAAAACACCTATTTAGCCTCAAACTAAAATATTGTGTCCAGCTTTGTGTTCCACACATGAGGAAAGATGTTAAGGAAAAATTACAAATGTGGTTCTAGAGATGAAGAACTTCAGTTATGTAGATAGGACTGTTTTCCTCATGGAACAGAAGGTTGAGAAAAAGTTTGTTTGAGGCAAGAAAAATCTATTCAGGACAGAGTAGATAAGAAACACAGTTTCCACTTGTGGAAGGATCAACATGACTGCACGTGCTCAAGGTAGTTGTCAACAGACACAACAGTGACATGAGAAACCATTTCATACAGTGAGTAATAAGGATTTGGGAAGCATTGCCTGATAGTGCAGTCAAGACAGGTGAAAATTGAGGCTTTGGAGGGAATTGAAAGAATGTTTAGAAGTCAGAGGAGAAAGTTAAGGAATGGCAGTATGTGAGTTACACCTATGAAGAATCAGAACAGATGGAATGAATGGTGTTCTCTGTGCTGTAACAATCCTGTAACAATACATATCTGATCTATATCAGCTGTTCAGCCAATTGGCTGAATGAGATGGGGCTATTTTCCCTGGAGCATCAGAGGCTGCAGGGGACCTTATAGAAGTTTATAAAATTATGAGGGGCATGGATATGGTGAACAGTCAAGGCCTTTCCCCAGGGTAGGGGAGCCAAAACTAGAAGGTATAGGTATAAGGTGAGAGGAGAAAGATTTAAAAGAGACCTAAGGGTCAACCTTTACACACAGAGGTTACAGCATGTATAGAATAAACTGCCAGGGGAAGTGGTGGGGTCTTGTACAATTACACCATTTAAAAGGTATCTGAATGGGTACATGAATAGAAAGAGTTTAAAGGGATATTGACCAAATTCTGAAAAGTGGGACTAGGTTAATTTAGGATATCTGATCAGCATGGATGAGGTGGACATGTTTCTATGCCCTATGTCCCTGTGACTCTATGTCCCCCAAGAAGTCTTAGTTGCTTTGGCTATATCTTCTTTTACATTGGAGCCTGGTGGTATGGATAGTGATGGTAGCGACTCCAATTTATTTGCACCATATGGCTCAACATGAATATTTCTTACTCTTAGTACCTAGCATTGCATATGTTGGGAGGATTTACAATTCATACTCAACCTGAGAGACTGCATTATGAATGTGCGTTCTGGAGTGGGACAAAAACTCATAGATTTTGTCACAGAGGCAGGAATATTATTCACTGTGACAAAATACCTCCCTTATAAATGTATTTTCAATCACTGACAGAGTGATTTAAAGAGCCGTCAACAAAGCAAAGTTTAGTCTGATTTCAGTCATGATGGGTCAGGTTAGAATAGACAAGGAGATGTTAATGGAACATTTAGAAACTCAAAATATTATCAGGCAGTGTTAATGTAATTTCATGAAAGCAAAACATCATTTGATAAATCTACCAGAGTCTTTTGTGAGTGTAACAAGAATGTAACAGAAAAAAGGGTTTTTTCTGAAGAAGGGTCCAGACCTGAAACGTCAGCTTTCCTGCTCCTCTGATGCTGCTTGGCCTGCTGTGTTCATCCAGCTCTACACCTTGTTATCTCAGGTTCTCCAGCGTCGGCAGTTCCTACTATCTCATAATAAGTTTACTGATATTATAAAGCCAGGTGTGAAGGTAAAGGACACAAAGAGATTTTAAAGTGATACAACATGAGTTAATTTATTTGGTGAGAAAGTGGCATACCGAGAATAATGTGAGAATATGTGTGGTTATTCATTTTGCAGGAAATAATAGAAAGACAAAATATTTTTAAGTATTGAAAAGCTATTAAACACTCACTTTTACAGAGATGTAGCTGACCTTTATGATGGGAGTTACAGAAATGTCCAAAAATGATTAGAAACATGGAAACTTTATAGATCTATGGAAGGACATTTGACTCATTGCGCTGATGTTGCCTCGCTAATAACATGAATTCAGAATTTATGCTCATGCGAAATTTAACAAGAAAAATAATTTTAAAAAGTGCTACTCAAATAGTCCTGCTCCCCTGCACTTTCTCCACATTCCTGCTTTTCTTTTTGTCTCAAAAATTTATCCAAATCCCTTTTGAAATCATTGTTGACTCTGCCAGAGTATAACATTTAGACAGTTCATTCCAGGTTGGTACTACATGTTGTGTAAAGTGTTTTTCTTCCTGTCACCTCTAGCTCTTTTACCAGTCAACTGAGATCAGTGCTGTCTACTTCTTGATCTTTCCACTAATGGGAATAGTTTGTCCTTATCTACTCTATCCAGACCCCTCACGATTTTGAACACCATAATCAAATCTCTTTTCAGCTTTCTTTTCTCAAAATAGAATGTCTCCAGCATGGACAATCCATTTTAAAAACTCTTTCATCACCTTTTTTTCGTAAATCTAGACCATTTCCAATGCCTTTAAATTCCTTTTAAAGTGCAGTGCCCAGACTCGATCAGAGTTCTCCAGCTGAGTCTTAAGCAACATTTTATAAAGATTCACCAGATATACAACTCTAACTATTAATCACTGGGTACACAGTTAATAGTTTATAGCTAGGTAAAAAGCACTGTTTTAGCTAGGCAGGCAGTACGAAAAGTTTACAGCTAGGTATACAACAACAACTTACATTTATGTGACACGTTGAACAGAGTACAATTTTTCAGAATGCTTCAGTACAGTATTAGGAAACAGATTTTGACATTGAGACAAATAAAGAGATGTCAGGGCAGGTGACCATTAGCTTGAACCAGAAGGTTAATTTTAGGAAACTCATTGAAAGAAGAGAGAGAGGTAGAGAGGCACAGAGTATAGGGAAAGATTTCCAGATCTTATGACCTTGGCAGCTGAATGCACGGTTACCAATAGTGGTTCAATTAAAGTCAAAGATGTTCACATGCCAGAACAAGGGAAGCACAAAGATCTCAGATCTTGGATAGAGCTGGAGGAGATTACAACTGTTTGAGACCATGGAGGGATTTAACAACTAGGATGGGAATTACAAAACTGAGGCATTGCTGCAGAGTCAATGTAGGCCAATCAGCACAAGGGTGATGTCGGAGGTATGGGGAAGCAACGGGCAGTAGTTTTAGACAAACTAGAGTTTATGTATAGTGCAAAGTGATGGGTTAGTTTTAAGGTCCTTGGGTAGTCAAATTTGGAGCTAACAGAAGACTAGATTAAAGTCTCAGAATCATTTGAGCTGAGGCAGATTAGATGGATGATGTCTCAGAGATGGAAGTAGCCGATCTTAGTGATGCTGCAGATCATCAGCATCTGAGTGATGATCAGAAGATCATCACAGTTGTAACACTGAGGTTGTGAACCATTTGGTTCAACCTTGGACTGCCTCAGACAGTTACCATGGAGTCAGCTGGGATCAATGTTTAAGGACAGAAGTTTGTGGCTAGAATCAAAGACAGCGACTTTGATCTTCTCGCTGTTTATCTGGGGAGACTATTTCTTCTGCTGTTCCAACAATGTGTAAAGAGGTACATTTTAGTCATGATTTATAGCCAATCAAATTAATATAACTGTGGTTTATAGGTCATTAATTTGCCTGACATTAAATTCGGGAAGCAGTTGCTCTGTCCAGAACTTGATCTTGAAAGGAAACTCCCAGGAGGACAACAGAAATGTTTCAGGAAGGCCCTCAAAAGATCCCTGAAGATGTCAACCACCACTGACTCATAAGAATCCAGGCTTGCGACCAAACCAAAACCGAGAAGACTCATTTGGGAAAGCATTGCTTACACTGAGAAATTCAATCAGGAATATCCAGGGAGCATTAGAGGGTGCATACAAACTTCTAAACAACCCCAACTACCAAATCATCAAGCATCAGTTGCCCCAAATGTGGTAGTGTCAGCATATCACACATTGAACTTATCAGCTGTCTCAGAATCCACCAAACTGGAGTAGAAGCAAATCATCCTTAATCTTCAGTGACTGCCTAAGAACGAGAGGAAGATGAATAGAATGGCCCATATTTAGTTGCATAACGCTAACAGTTTAAAACACACCGTTCTAATGTTTATAACTAGGTACACACTATGATTGGTTCCTACTCACAATGATGTTAAACTGGTTTCATAACTCTGGACAGAAATCAGTGTGTAATGTTCCAGAATAAGATTAGACATTCCTTCGGTTTGATAGCTGATCATCATGTATCCAAGGAGAATTTTAAAATAAACCTGTTATGAATTCAAATGTTTATCCAGTGCAACACAACAATTGTTAGAATTTATCAATTGAATCATTGGGAAAGGATGACTGCAAATGTCCAAGCTGGAATGCACAACACTATGTCCTATGTGTAAACAAAATCCTGTCAGTCTGTATTCAACACTGCAGCTGCTGGTGTGAGACTGAGGCTACAATATAAATTCAAAATGAGATACGCAATACAGTGGTGACATTTTCGCACAGTCCAGGCAGAACCTCTGCTCAATATTTATTCAAGAGGGATAGTGGGATACGTATTTCAGTGTGCTTTACATTCCAGGCTGTGTTAGTGGCAGACTAAGCACTGCAGTTCAATCCTGCATTTAAAGAGACATTCCACATGAGCTTCTTGACTGCAAATTTCTCCAAATATGAGGATAACAAAAATCTCAATGTATTTGTTATTTGATGGGTTATATTTTCTTACTCATTTTTAAATAAAACAGGTATAATATCTTTCTTGAGGCAGATTTGTGCAATTCACAAACAAATTACTGGTGCAAACACTTGCAGTAGCCAAGCTGATTTTGTAGGTGGCCATAATACAGACCCTTTAGTCTTCTTAAGCTGCTTACGAGCCACTTGGGTTGGTACAAATAAGGACAGTTTGTTTGTTAGCAGGTCAATATTTCTTTAGCAAACTCAGAATGGGTCTTTCAGCAGCCTTTGAGACTTGGAATCTCTGGGAATGAATTATTGAGCTCTTTCACATTTCTACAAACAATCCAGAATACTAATAATAATGACATTAAAAACAAGCATTCATATTTAGCGAACATTTTCATGTGTTTGTTGCAAAAGTATAAGAGATGGGTAATAGCTATTTGACCAATTGGAATAGTTGAGGCACAACATCATAAGACGAAATAGGAAAGAATTGCAAATGCAATGGAGTCATAGCAGGATCATGTAACTGGGTAAATGTTACAATAACATGCATTTATATTATGGCTAATAACACTATTGTTTGCAACTAAAAAATCAATTGTAAAACACATTGTGCTGGAAGACTGGAGAACTGCAAATGCACTTCCTATCTTCAAAGAGGGAGATAGAATGATTCAAAGAAATAGGCCAAGTTTACTGGCTGATAGGAAATACACTGGATTCATTACCAGAAGATTAGACAATGGAAAATATTACTGAACATAATGAGTGTGGATTTCTCAAAGGAAGACTGGGTTAACCCAATTTCTCAAGTTTTATGAGTGTGATAAAAAAAGCTAGACAAGGGCAAGGCCGTAGATGTGGTCAACATTGACTTTAAAGAGTCTTTGAAAAAGCGCCACCATAGAGACTCAAGACAAAGTTCGGGGGTTATGAAGTATGGGAGCAGATAGTAGAATGGATTGAATGGTGGCGATGCAAGAATGTACATTAGGAAGACTTTTATTTTCCATACACACTATTAATTTTGACCCAGGAATTGATACTGACTGAAAAAAATTGAATGCAAACAGAATGAGAAAGCAAGGGCCCTCAGAGTAGGCCACATAGTATTTCCAGCCACTTCATACTGGTATAGGCTGCATGTGTGTTGGAATCTTCCCAGCTGGCCAGATCATAGTATCAAACAGCTGCAGTGATTGATTTGCCATACAGCTTCCAAATACAGCCATATAGCTTCACTCAGTGTGTTCACTTGCCACTCCCCAAACATTGTTCATACTGTTGCAAGAAGGACTCAGCATTTGTGGTATTCAAAGGACATGACACCTAACCTTCAGAGATGATTTAGACCAACTTTATGCTATTGCAATGTTCTTGGACATATTGTGGAGTGTTCTGGACATGAGTTGTTAGATTTGGCAGGTAACATGGTTGCATGGCCTCAGGCATGAGAAGTGGATGAAGGCTATCGTAGGTATGGGGCAGCAATTGCAATTTCTCAGAAGCAGAGCAAACTGTGGCTTCACCCTCCAGTGAGTTGGCTCACAAGTTTTCCCCTGACCTCCCTGCCTACGCCTGAGTAGTGATTCATGACATGCAAACCCAACTCTACTCTCTAGAGCACAAGCATGGCCAGTATTGGAGCTATTCGAGATATTGGTTGTGAATGTCACATCAAATGATGTGGCCTCTCCATCTGAGCAGTGGTGTTGTTATCGCTCATCTTCCTGTTTGCAGCTGGGAGGCTGCCAGCACTTGGGTGTCTAAAAGTACAAGTCTAGAAAGAGAGAAAGTGGAAAGCAAGTGATCCATGGCACATTATTAGTCATGCTGAAAAGCATGATGAAGGTGAGAGGAGAATTGAGAAGGGCTATAATTCTGTCAGCAATGCTGATTGTCACAGCCAGCAATATAATACAGAGACTCAGCTCCTCATTCAGGTGATACAGCTTTCCTTGCCCTCGTTTGACAGCATTTATGGGTTAATTTTTTCTGCTAGGGGTGGGGTGAAATATCACTGATAAATCACCTTTAGGAAATGTTTTGCCATAGTTGAATAGCTGGAAGTATGTGAGTGTAGCAGGAGTTGATTTTGAGGGTGGCCTCATTGAAATGTGTGTGAGGGTGACTTGGGATATTCGAATGAGTTCCAAGTGCCAGTGCTGATAAACAGAATAGAACCGAGCACAATATAATAGAGTAGAAAGATTGCAGGCCAAAAAGAGGACATCTGGCCCATTGTGCTCTTGCTAGTTCTCCATAGAAGTAATTCAATAAGTGCCACTCCTTTGCCTTCTTCCTGATAGCCCTTCACATTATTCCTTTTCTGATAATAATGGACATCACGTGAATCCACTTCCACCATAGTCTCAGGCAGCATATTTCAAATCCTAACCACGCATTGCATAAAAAATTCCTCATGTCTCCACTGCCTTTTTTTTTGTTATTTAACTTATATTTGTGTCCTCTGGTTCTCAATCCTTCCACCAATCCCTGTTTTTCCGTATCTACTCTGCTCAAATCCTTTTGATGACTGAGTGATGTGGTTTACTTGCATCAATTAGCATGAGAGATTGGTGATGCAATGAGCTTGAAGTTATTTAAAGATGGATTCACTGACCTGGGCTATCCATGTGAGATCAATAAACATCCTGTGATGTTGCTGCCAGATACTCATCGCCAGACTCATTGAAATGTCTTCCCTTGCCACTTGCTTCAATTTCTCTGACTATCTATTGGTCCCCTGCAGAATCATGACTTCTTCTCTTCATCTCCAGCACCACATCTGAAAACTTGAGAACACATTCTCAACTCAAGCACTCCATTTGTATAGTTGCTATGTGCGGCTAATATCAGTACAAGCATCCAGTAATAGTTCCCTTCAACTGAGTGTATCTTCACTTTTAGAGGGACAGGACAGTTTCATCTCGTGAGATCAATTGCACACTCCTTGCACATCATGCTGAGTACTCAGATAGCCAGTCGTGTGGATCCTGGTCACAATAACACAACTGAAGAGATTGCCCCAAGCTTACCTGCCTCAATGACAATTGTGCAGGCAGATCATGAACTGTGACACGTAATCCTGAAAGCCACCCGTTACAAAGTTTATCCCACATTCTCTGAAATTATCAATGCTAGCGAATATTGGGATGTCGACAATAATGTGGAGGTCTGGACAAAATGGTATTATTAACATTATTTAAGTGAAATGTGACTGTAACATGTTTCAGTATGAATGTTACCTGAGTGTCCTTGTAGATCAATCACAAAATGGGAGCATATAGCAATTGCAAGCAATTAAGAAGGCAAATGGAATATTGACTTTTATTGCAAAATGGCTCAGATATTAAAGTACGGATGTCTTGCCTCAAATGAAAAGATCGTTGATATGTTTACTCCCTAAGGAGGGAATATGCATATTGGAAGCAGTTAGAGAAGGTTCACAAAGCTGATAGCTGGGATAAAATAAGATAAGGCCTAAGTGTTTAGAAAAATGAAAGTCGACCTTATTGAAACACTTAAGATCCTGATGAAGATTTTTAGGATTGATTTCCCCACGTAACGAAATTTAAGCCTATGTGTGTCTGTTTCAAAATAAAGGATCTGCTACCTGAGGCTAATATTAGGAGAAATTTCTTCTCTCAGAGGGTTATTAGTGGTTGGAATTTTCTCCCCCAAGCAAGCAGTAGAAGTTAAGCCATTGAATATATTCAAGACTGACTTTTGATTGAGAGTGGAGCCAAGAGTTGATTTGGGGGTGGGGAGGGACAAACAAGAAGGTAAAGATCATAGTCAAATCAACGTTATTAAATCTTCTTAAATGTGGAGCAGGTTCAAAGAGCCAAATGGTGTTCTCCTATTTTATATGTTCATAAAGGATCTAGATCAGAAAGCACATGACACCAGATTATATAGTTCCTTTTGGACTATAACCTGGTGACATGTGTTTTCTGACCTTGTCCACCCCAGCAACCTCCACACCATAAAGGATCTAGATCCAGCAGCCATCCAGTAATGTATTCAATGTGTTGTGTTATGTCTCGGTCAGTGTTTCAGGTTAACTTTAAGAGAAATGCTCATGATATCATTACTGCATTATAATATGAGATCCAGGGTGTAAACGTCTTTGGACTCCATTTTTCCTGAGATTTACCTGAAACATGACATGTTACTGGAAGCATTTTGCTCACTGCTGCTTTACTGTAATCTAGTGTTTGTGCATAATAGCTAGCTATCATAAACGTTTGTTGGATTCTTCAAAACCACAGCATCCACACCCAGTTAGAGGACATAACATAAGCACTGTTGCATTGGATAATGTATCCTGTTGGAGGCAAAATCACACAACATACTTTCAGTAACAGGCAGCTTAGATTAACATGGAATACTGAATCACAGAATAAATTGCTAAATATAGTTCTTACACTTTGATGAATATAATTATAATTTCCCCTTAAGACTAAGTCTTTTGTTAGTAACATATTCCACTGCCAGTAGTTCGTGGGGTTCTGTTTGCCTTTATGCTGTGATCTTCTTAACCTCAGAGCACAACTTAAGCTTAGATCATTACATCAAACGGAGGCAGAATAGTTGTAAGGTTCCTGATATCAAGCATACCGAATTGCAGCAGGAGATCAGGTTAGATCGAGAACATGATTGGAGATTAAATTCATAAACTAAGATAGCTGCCCATTTAACATCTCTGTTACTTGTAATGAGAACAAAACTATCGTTTCCAGTAAATTTGAACAGGACATGATTCGATTTTTCAGCAATTTTCTTCAAGCTACAGTCTGAAACAATAAGTACTAATAAATAAATCATGAGCTATTTTATACAAGGAGAACCTGTAATAGATACATTATGCATTCCACAGATTTCATGGTAAGACTTGTCAATTTCTTGCATAAGTTTATTGCAAACCCTTATCAAAGATCATTTATATAGAAAGAATAGCTTGGAAGGATAAATATTAAGATATACAGTCTTAGACCCAATTTATTTTGCTCCAGAAGAAGGATTTGATATCTGTTTTGAACATTCCGTTTGACATTTCTGACATCCAATATGAAGTCTGTAAAATGTTCGCCATTTGCTCCAGATGTTCTCATTTTAATAGCCTTATTGCAAGAGAATGGTTCCATAAGTGAGGGATTGCAGGAACTGAGAATTCAAATCTCAATGTGACATGCTCAGTTTTGACTTCTGTTTATTGTGTTTTGGGTGAGATATTAAACATTACATGCAGCCCAAGGTGAATGTATAAACTCCAGTGATGCTGTTCATTCAAGTGAGGGTAATGTATTGATAGTATCTTTCTGTACTGTAAGGGGATAGATACTGTTCACTGCAGCGAAGAGGAAGAGTGCACATGGTAGTGTTGCCTGCCCAATGCCTGGATCGGGAATATCTGTAACAAAAACAGAAATTGCAGAAGAAACCCAGCAGGTCTGACAGTATCTACGGAGAGAAACTAGAGTCCATGTTTCGAATCCGAGCTCCTTAATATCTGGTCTGGGGTGGACAACTACTTGCTGTGGGAAAGGAGGGATCTAGTGGTTGTGGTCCACATTGGTATTAATGACATAAATAGAATGAGGAAAGAGGTTCAGCTGAAGTTGAATGCTAAATTAAGAAGCAGAATCTCAAAGGTCATTTACTTTGAATTTCTGTCTGAGAAGCACAAAAATTAATGTAGGAAGAGTAAGATTAGAGAAGTGAATGGCGTAGCTCAAAGGCTGGAGTGAGAGAGGTGGATTCTGGTTCATGAGTCGCTGACAGGTGTCCTGGGAAAGTGAGATCTGTAACTTTGGGACAACCTACACCTGAATTCTCACAGAAAGCATAACTAAGGAAGTAGAGAAGGCTTTAGACAAAGCAAGAAGGCTGAGGAATCAAGCATGAGCAATTGTAAGAGATCAAGGATAGAGTTGAGGCAGGACAGCAAAATCTGAATGGGGAAAATGAAGGTCAGAGAACGGCAGAAATGGGCAGAGAAAAAATTTCTGAGAATAAACCAGCAGCCAAAACTAGATTCTATAAAGATAACAAAAAACTCAAAGCTCTGTATGTGAGTGCACACAGTTAACGAATTGATAGCTCACACTGAAGTGAACAAATAAGATTTAATAGGCATTATGAGAGACACGGCTGCAGGATGACTAGGCTTGAGCCCTGAATATTGAGATGAATGAAAAGCTAGGTAAAGATTATACTCTGCATCAAAGATCATATCAATGCAATAGTTAAAAATGACATAGGTAAAGGAGATCAGTTACAGAATTCAATTGAACGGAGGTAAAGAATAATAACATAAATAAGCCACCAGAGGGAGAGGCCTACAGGCCCCCAAATAGTAACCACAATGTAGAACAAATCATAGAAGAAAAAAGAAATACTTGTGCTTGTGATAAAGTGACATCAAGAATAGTGCGTCATTTTAATCTACATATAAACTGGAGAAATGAGATTGGTAATAGTAGCCTCAATGAGGTGTTCATAGAATAGTTTCAAGACAATTTCTTAACGTACATTCTGGGAACACTAGAGAGCAAGTTCTATTTTACTTAGTATAGTGCAATATGACAAAATTAACGAATGCCCTCAGTGTAAAGGCACCTTTAAATGCCAGCAATTGTAATATGATGGATTTTTATATCCAGTTGGAAGTTAGAAATCGGTCTAACACCAATTCTTTAAACTTCAAAAATGGCATCTATATGAATGAGGAAAGCTGATCTGGCTGGTGAACTGGATTTTAGACTAATAGATCAATATCATAGAATCCCTACAGGGTGGAAGCAGGCCATTCAGTCTATAAAGTTCACACCAACCTTCTGAAGAACATCCCATCCAGACCCACTCCACTCTGTATCTCTGTAACCCTGCATTTTCCACAGCCAATCTACCTAGCCTGCCCAAAGCCTAGGCAGACACATTCTCAAACTACACACACACACACACACACCCCTGAGGCCGGAATTGAACACAGGTCCCTGGCACTATTAGGCAGCAGTGATAACTACTGAGTCACAGTGCTGTCATATGGAAGCAGTGGCAGGAATTTAAAGTGATATTTCAGAATATTCAGAATAAGAACGTACTTACTTTAAAGAAAATATCCAAGGAGGAGGATCTACCTTCCATGATTAACTAAAGAATTTAAGAATAGCATTAAACTTAAGAAGAAGTATACAACTGTGTCAAGCTCAGTGGCAGGTCAAATGACAGGTCAGGATGTAAAGAACAGAAGAAAATGGTTGAATGGCTAACCAAGTCTGATAAATTACAGCATGAGAGAAAGCTAACTAGAAATGCAACAGCAAATAACATGAGTTTCCATAAGTACCTAAAAAAAGAAAAGATTCAGTAAAATAATCACTGGATCTCTAGAATGCAGGAAGTGGAGTTAATTGCTCATTATAAAGCCTTTTTCTATTCAATCATGGGACATGGGCGTCACTGGCTGGGCCAGCATTTATTGCCTTGAGCTTCTCTTGAGAAGGTAGTTGTGAGCGGCCTTGTTGACTCACAAAGCCCCCCGGGAGAGTATTCCAGGATTTTGATCCAGTGTCACTGAAGGAACAGTGATGTATTTCCAAGTCAGGATGGTACATGTCTTGGACGAGATATTACGGGTGGCGATGTTCCCATGTATCTGCTGCCCTTGTCCTCCTGGAATGATGCATTCATGGTTTTGGAAGGACCTGTCTAAGGAGCCATGAGGTTCTGTAGTGCATTTTGTAGATAGTACATACTGCTGTTACCGAGCATCGGTGGTGGGCAGAGTGGATGTGGTGTCAATCAACTGGGATGCCTTATCCTGGGTGCCCAGCTTCTTAAGTATTGTTGGAGCTGCACCCACATTTCTAACTTGTGCTTTGTAGATGATGGACAGGCTCTGGGGAGTCAGGATGTGAGTTATTTGTTCAAGTATTCTGAGCCTCTGACCTGCTTTTGTATCTACTGTGTTTATTTGGTGAGTCCAGTTGAGTTTCTTTTCATAGAATTTTTCATAGAATCCCTATAGTGTGGAAACAGGCCATTCGGCCCAACAGATTCACACTGCCCCTCTGAGGAGCATCCCACCCAGACCCATTTCCCTGATTTCCTGTGTCAAACCCATCTAACCTAAACATCCCTGATCACTATGGGCTATTTAGCATGACCAATCCACCTACCCTACACATCTTTGGACTGTGGGAGGAAACTAGAGCACCCGGAGGAAATGCGCACAGACACAGGGAGAATATGCAAACTCCACACAGACATTTGCCCGAGGCTGGAAATGAACCCAAGTCCCTGGCGCTGTGAGGCGGCAGTGCTGACCACTGAGCCACCTTGCCAAGGTAACCTCAAGAATGTTGATGGTTTGGCTTTTAGTGATGGTGATATGATCAAATGCCAAGGGGCAGTGGTTAGATTGTTTCTTAGTGGAGATGGTCATTGGCTGGCACTTGTGTGGCACAAATGTTATTTGCCACTTGTTGAGGTTGGCATCTCATTTTTAGGTACACCTTGTGCTGCTTCTAGCATGCCCTTTTGCACTCTCCATTGAACTAGAGTTGATCCCCTGGCTTGAATGTAACGGTTGAGTGGGGGATATGCTGAGCCAAGGGGTTGTAGAATGTGCTGGAGTATGATTCTGCTGCTACTGATGGCTTACAGGGCTTCATGGATGCTCAGCCTTGAGTTGCTAGATGTGTTTATAGTCTGAGATAAAAGGTACTGCAGATGCTGGAGAATCCAAGATAACAAGCTGCGGGGCTGGATGAACACAGCAGGCCAAGCAGCATCATAGGAGCAGGAAAGCTTGACGTTTCGGGCCTAGACCCTTCATCAGAAAATGTTTGTAGTCTGTCCCATTTAGTACAATGATAGAGATACACAACACAATTGACATTATTCACAATGTGAATGTGGGACATCTTCTCCATAGGGACTGTGCAGTGGTCACTCTTACCAATACTGTCATGGATAGACGTATCTGCAGCCAGCAGACTGGCAAGGATAAGGTCAAGTATGTTTTTCCTTCTTGTTCGTTCCCTTGCCACCTGCTGCAAACTCAGTCTGACAACTATTTCCTTCTAGACCCAACCAGCTCGATCAGTAGTGCTGCTGCAGAGAAACTTCTTTTGGGGGACTTTGAAATCCCTCACCCAGAGTACATTTTGCTCCCTTGTCATTGTCATTGCTCCCTGCAGGAGTTGTTCAACATGGAGGAGCACTGATTCATTAGCTGAGGGAGGGCAGTATGTAGTAATCAGCAGGAGGTTTCCTTGCCTGAAACCATAAGATTTCATGGGACCCAGATTCAATGTTGAAGACTCGCAGGGCAATTCCTTCCTCACTGTATACCACTGTGCTGCCACCTCTGCTGGCTCTGTCCTGCTGATGGGACAGATCATATCCAGGGATGGTGCTGGTGGTGTTTGAAACATTGTCTAGAAGGTATGATTCTGTGAGCTATCCTAATTTTGGCAGTAGCCCCTGATGTTAGTAAGGAGAACTTTGCAGGGTTGACACAGCTGCTTCTACTGTTGTGTTTTCTGATGCCTAGGTCAATGTGTGATGCTCCATCCAATTTCATTTCTTTGTTGAATCTTCGTAGCAATTGATACAACTGAATGGCTTGCTAGACCATTTCAGAGGGCAGTTGACAGTCAACCATATTGCTCTGGGTCTGGAGTTCCAAGCAGGCCAGACCAGGTGAGAATGGTAGATTTCATCCCCTGAAGGACCGTAGTGAGCCAGATTGTTTTCTTCTGAGAATCTACAATGGTTTCATGGTCATCAGTAGATTCTTAATTCCAGGTATTTTTTATTGATTTCAAATTCCACCATCTGCCATGGCAGGATTCGAATCTGTGATTGTAATTAATATATATTTGCTTCTGTCCTCGCTTTAGAGGATACAAAAAACATTCCAGTAAAATCTGAAATTCTGGAGGTTGATGAGAGGGAGGAACTTGGTGAACTGATGATCGGTAGGGAAGTGGCATTGGGCAAACTCAAGGAGCTGTGGGTTACGTTCTGAGCTCTGATGAACTTCAGTCCAGGGTCTTTAAAGATGTGGAAAATGTGTCAGTATTAATTTTCCAAAATGCATTAGATCCTGGGAAGTTTTCATGAGAATGGAAAGTAGTAAACCCATCTATCCAAGAGGGGAGGAGGACAAAATCAGAAAACTCTAGGCCAGTTATTTTGATGCCTGTCATTGGTAAGCTGTTAGAATTGATTACTAAGGATGTCATAACTGGACGGTTGGGAAAACGCAAGGTAAGAGGTAAACTCAAGGAAAGTTAGAATGGTTTGTGAAAGGGAAATCAGGTTTAACCAATTTATTGAAATTCTTTGAAGAAGTCACAAATGCTGTTATTATAGAGGAGCCAAATAATGTTTTAGAACTTGGGTTTTGAAAAGGCTTTTGATCAAATTCTGCACAAAACATTTTGCTCAAAGTAGGAACTCGTAGCACAGTAATATATTAGCTTGGATGGAAGATTGTCTGGCTGACCAAAAGCAAAGTGTATGCTTAAATTGGTCATTTTCAAATTGACAGGATGTGACAAATGGGGTTTCACCCTGGTCTTTCAGCACCCTCAACATTTTACAATTTATATCAATAATTTAGATGAGGGGATTGAAGGCATGATGTTTGAAGACATAGTTTGCAGATGACACTAGAGATAGATAGGAATGTACATTGTGAATGTGACATAACAAGGATGCAAACTAATATAAATAGATTGAGTGAGTGGCCAAAAATCTGCCAGATGGAGTTTAATGTGAAAAAAATGAAGTTGTTTACTTTGGCAGGAAGAATGAAAACACGGTGTATTATTTAAATGGAGAAAAATTGCAAAATTCTGATGTGCGGAAGAATCTAGTTTTATTAGTGCATGAGTCACAAAAAGTGAATATGCAAGTACAGCATGTAGTCATGAAGACTAATGGGATGTGATCTTTTATTACAAGAAGATTTGATCTGAGACCGCATCTCGAATACTATATGCAGTCCTGGTCTCCTGATTTAAGGGCGAATGTAAATGCATTGGAGGTGATCCAGACGAGATTTACTAAACTGACGCTGGGATGAGCTGGTGGTCTTATGAGGATAAGTTAGGCTGGGTTTGTTTCTATTAGAGTCAGAAGAGCAAAGGGTGATTTGATTGAAATATGGAAGATCCTGAATGGTCAGGAAAGGTTGGATGTGGAAAGGATGTTTCCCGTTATGGCTGATTCCAGAAATAGGAGACACAGATTTAAAATTATGGGGACAGAGATGAATCAAAATTCTTTCTCACAGAAGGTTCTTCAACTTTGGAACTTTGGTTCAGGAGAGATAAAGAATATTTTTATGATGGGGTTGGAGAGATTCTTGTAAGGCAGAGGAATGCAGGATTATCAGGGTAGATGAGAATATGGAATTTGGAAAACAAACTGATATGCCATGAACTTATTGAATGGTAGAGCAGGCTCAAAAGGACAAGTGGCCTATTTCTGCATCCAATTTGTGCATTTGTATTTCGAAGTAGAACAGAGCAGTACTTCTCAACAACATAGCCAATATTTACATCTCAACCAACAACATAATAAGCATAAGTTTCTGATTTACAGTGTCCTCAGTTCTTTTGGTTTTTAACATAATAAGCAACTTTTGTCATCAGGAGGCTAAAGAAATTTTGCATAAGGACTCTCACCAAATTTCACAGATGCTCCATAGAAAGCATTCTATCCGGATGCATCATGGCTTGGTATGGAAACTAATTTTCCCAAGATTGTAAGAAACTACGAACACAGGCCAATCTATCACACAAGCAAACTTCTATCCATTGACTCCATCCATACTTCTCGGTGCCTCAGACAGGCAGCCAACATCATTAAAGACCCTTCCCACCCTGGTTACAATCTCTCCAATCTCTTCCATCAGGCAGAAGATTCAAAAGCTTGAACACAAGTACCAACAGGTTCAAAAACAGCTTCTTTCCCGCTGTATTTGACTTTTGAATGGACCTCTCAAATTTCAAATCTAATGTTGATCTTGCTTTTTGTGCACATTCTTTGCAGCCACACCTTTATATTCCTTGCTCTGTTCTATCAGCCCTATGCACTCTATATGGCATAATCTGCCTGTACATGCAAAACAAAACTTTTCACTGTACCTAGGTACATGTGGCAATAGTAAATCAATCAAATCAAATCAAATTTGCTCCACAACATGTTCTGAGGAAGGGTCACTGGACCCAAAACATTAACTCTGATTTTTTTTCTTCACAGATGCTGCCAGACCTGCTGAGCTTTTCCAGCAACTTCTGTTTTTCTTCCTGATTTACAGTATCTGCAGTTCTTTCAGTTTTTAAATCAAATTTGCCGGTCATTATGGAAAACTCAAAAAAGGTCACTCAACCATGGTTAACATAGGAAGTTAGAGATTGCATGAGATTAAAAGAAAAAGCCTAGAAAGTTGATATGAATAAATCTGAGGAGAGAGAGTTTTTAGAATACAGCAAAAGTGCGATGCCTAGTAGATTTACAGAAGTGATTGCACAGCAGGATCAGTCAGATAGATGGTTGACTATCAGGAAGGGTAAGAAGCTAGTTCATAAGTCTCCTGTAGCTATTCCTCTCTCAAACAGATATTCTCTTCTGGGTACTGTTGAAAAAGATAGCGTCTTAGAAAGTAAAAGTGGTAGTCAGATTTTGGGTATTAAGAATGAATCTTATTTTAAATGAGGTATTGTCAAGATTTAGAAGAATAATTACCAGAAGGGACAATCCTGCCAGGGACACAGAGGGGCGATACTATGGCAATAAGGATAGTATATTGCTTTCCCAGTGCCAAGGTTAAAAATGTCTCAAAATATTTTAAGCATATTGTCTAAGAGGAGAGTGAGAAGCAAAAAATTGTTGTACACTTTGTTAGGAATGACGTAGTTCGGGAAAGGGTTAAGGCTTTGCGGAGTGAACATAAGAAGTTAGGTAAGAAGGTTACAAAAAAGAACATCAGAAATAGTAATCTCTGGTTTACTCCCAGAGCCAAGTTCTAATGAGGTAAGGAATACCAGGATATGGGAAATAAATTAATGGCTAAAGAGGTGGTGCAACGTGCAGGGATTCAGTTTCTAGAATCATTGGGATCCCTTCTGTGACAGAAAAGACTGCTCAAAAAGCATGGGTTTCACTTGGACTGGAAATGGACCAATAACCTAGTCAGGAGAGCCTGTAAACTTTTAGAGAAGTGGGATGGGGGCTTCCTATGTAGCAGTGAAAATAGAAAGAAAAGTGAGGATGTTTCTGAGTCAGAAAAGAGCAAGTTGATTAGAAAAGACAAGCAAGAGCAAGTCAAGGAGCAAAGTAACTCTGAAGAATTAAACTGCATTTATTTTAATGCAAGAGATCTTACAAGTAAGGCTGATGAACTCAGACATCTATGGGAACATGGGATTGGGATGTCATAGCCACTACAGAAACTTGGCTGAGGGAAGGACGGGATTGGCAGCTCAATGTATTGGGTTTTAGATGCTACAGGAAGGATAGAAAGACAGGTAAGAGAGGAGGGGGATTGGCATTTTTGGTTAATAAGTTTATGGACGACGCCAAAATTGGAGGTATAATGGACAGTGAAGAAGGTTATATAAGATTCCAAAGAGATCTTGATCAATTGGGTCAATGGCTGAGAAGTGGCAGGTGGAGTTTAATTTGGATATATGAGAGGTATTGCATCTTGCTAATACAAACAAGGACAGGACATATGCAATTAATGGAAGGGCCCTAGGCAGCGTTGTAGAACAGAGAGACCAAGGGATTCAGATACTTAATTCTTTGAAATTTGCATCATAGGTAGACAGGGTGCTTAAGAAGGCATTTAGCATGCTTGCCTGCATTACTCAGACCTTTGAGCATAGCAGTTGGGATGTGATGTTGAGGTTGTACAGGACATTGATGAGGCCTTTTCTGGAGTACAGTGCGCAGTTCTGATTGCCCTGCTACGGGAAGGATATTACTAAACTGCAGAGTGTTCAGAAAAGATTCATCAGAATGTTGTCAAGAATGGAAGGTTTGAGATATAAAATCTGACTGGATAAGCTGGGACTTTTTTTACTGGAGCGTGGGAGGTTGAGAGGTGACCTTATTGAGGTTTATCAAAACATGATGGGCACGGATAAGGTGAATGACACGTGTATTTTCCCTCGGGTGGGGGAGTTCAAAACTAGGGGGCATATTTTTAAGGTGAGAGCAGAAAGATTTAAAAACGGTATGAGAGACAATAATCTTACACAGAGAGTTCGTGTGTGGAATGAACTACCAGAGAATTGGTAGATACAGGTACAATACAACGTTTAAAAGACTTTTGGAAAAGTTCATGAACAGGAAAAGTTTGGAGGGATATGGGCCAAGTGCAGGAAGGTGGGACTAGTTTAGTTCGGAATCATGATCAGTGTGGTCTGGTTAGAGAGGCGTTTGTTTCCATGCTGTATGACTCTAAGAGAAACAAGAACTAATAAAGAACCGATAATACAATACAATCCAGCAAAACAAAAAACGGACTGTAAACATTTCTATAGATATATTAAAAGGAAACGTTTGGCTAAAACAGATTTGGGTCCGTAATAGACAATTTGCTGTGCAGAACAGAGAAATGACAGAGAATCTAAATGATTATCTTGAGTTTCCTTCCATTGAAAAAGATGCAATAAATCTCCCAGAAACAGAGATCTAAGTGGCTATGCAGAGTGGGTAGTGAAGGAAATTAATACTAGAAAGAAAATTGTGTTGGGGAAATTAATGGAGCTGAAAGATAATAAATCCACAGAACCTGACATTCTACATTGCAGTGTGTTGATGGAGGTGTCTATAAAGATAATCAATGCATGGGTGATTATCGTCCAAAGTCCTGTAGATTTTGGGATAATTCCAACAGATTGGAAGGTACCAAATGTTACCCCACTATTTAAGAAAGGAGTGAGAGAGAAAACAAGACCTGTTAGCTTTACATCAGTAGTAGAGGAAGTGCTTGCACCTATTATTAAAGCTGTGATAAATAGACACTTGGATGATTGGACTAATCAAACAATATCTATTTGTGAATGGGGAATCAAGTTTGTCAAACTTGTTGGAGTATTTTGAAGATATCATCAACAAAATTGATAAAGGAGAGTTGATGGACGTAATATACTCAGAGTTTAAGAAGGCTTTTGATAAAGTCCACCACAGGTGGCTGGATAAAAGATTAATGCATATGAAATCGGAGCTACTATCCTGGATTAATGATTGGCCAACAGCCAGAAAACAGAAAGTAAGGGTAAATCTCAAGTTAGCAGGCTGCAAGTAGTGGGGAACAGCAAGGATTAGCACTTATGCCCTAGCTGTTCACAACATATATCAATGATTTGGAAGTGAGGTAAAATAAAATATTTCCAAATTTGTCAATGATACAAAGCTAAGTAGGAATGAATGTCGTGAAGCAGACATAAAGTAGCTTAGGAGGGTTTAGACAGACTTTTAATGAATGGGCTAGAATATGACAGGTGGAATATAATGTGGAAACATGTGAGGTTATCCACTTTGGTAGAAATAAAACAGATGGGCAGAGTATTTCTTAAATGGTGAGAGGCTGGAAAATGCAGATGTAAAAAGGGACCTAGATGACTTTGTTAATGAGTCACTGAAGGGTGACATATTAGGAAGGACAATAGAATGTTACTCTTCATTGCAAGAGGATTTGGAGTAATGAAGTGTGGTTTTAATGCAAAGGGTCTTCATTAGACTGCCCCTAGAGTATTGTGTGTTGAGAAGATACTATTGCCAAAGAGGGAGTGCAACAAAGGTTGACCAGGCCTATTCTTGGGATGGCAAGACTGACCAATGAAGAGAAACTGCCAAACTGGGATTCTTTTCTCTGGAGTTTCAAGGAATAAGAGGTCATTTCATTGAAGAATACAACATACTTAAAGAGCTGCACAAGGTAGATGCAGGTAAGATGTTACCCCCAGTTGGGAATCTAGAACCACGGGACACAATTTAAAAATAAAGTGGATGCTACTTTGATCCAAAGGCAGGAGAAGTTCTTAAGTTAGGGATTAATAGATTTCTGCGTCCCAATGGTGTACAAGATTATGAGATGAGGTGGGTAAAAGGCATTGAAGGATTCGAATAGCCACAATCATATTGAAAGCAAGGCAGGCTTGATGGGCTGAATCGTTTACTCCTGTTCTTTTGTTCCTATATTTATCACTTTGTTGTCTGTGAAAGTTTGCTGTGCACAAATTAGCAATCACATTTCCTCCATTACAAAACTAAATTGCACTTGAAAAGTACTTCATTAAGTGAAGAGAGCATTGATCCGTCAGGTGATTGTGAAAAATCCTATGTAAACACAAGTAAGTCTTCAGTTTCTCATTATAATTAATCACATATCAAAATGTTAGAGGTACAATTGCATTTATATCTTTTTCATTTTAGCTACTGGGTCTGTGATTCAGGAAATGTGCTGGATTTTTATTTGAGGTTCAACTCAATTAGATGCTGTCTAATCAATCTGTTCAGGGATGTTATTGCACACCTCTGGAGCAGGTTAGGACTTGACCCCAGGGACAGTACCACTGTGTCACAAGATCCCCTCTCAATTTGCTGGATCTGATTCAACCAAGTACACTTGGGTGAACACACACTCTTGGTTGCCTTCTAGGAAGTGAGCCAGTTATGAATAATGGAGTCTAAATCATTTAATTTCTAAAGGCCGTATGGTATAATTGAACTCATGTTTTATAAAGGTCGCAAATCCTGATCCACTTTCATTTAGCTCAGCATAACTGAACCTCACAGGAGAAAAAAAATGAACAATACCTAGAATCTTAAAAATAGCAGCTCGTATGTTGCCCCAGAGTCCTGCAGCAAAAAGTTAAACAGCTCTTCATCCTTGGCTGACCTGCTTAATTTCACGCTTTTAAGCGGCTAACACTCTTTTCCTGTCAGAGTACAAGGAAAAATGAAAACAACAGTTTTTTTTATCAGCATACATCATTCTGCAAACACACTTCAGCAAAACCTGCACTTAATGAGGTTCATAACCATTTCAAGGATATTTGGTCTCAATTAGTTCCTGCCCAAACCTCGTCCAATGTTGTTTCACTGAAGCATGCAAGTTCCAGGTATAAAAATAGATCAAAATGTTGACACCAATTAAAAAAGACGAAATGTAATTTCGGCTGGTCTAGACACATACTTTTGAAATAAGATATTACTTGCATTTCATGTCAGGAGCGGCGCCAGGCACACCTAAAAATGAAATGTGAATCTAGTAAAGCTACCGAATGAGACTACTTGTGTGTCAGACAGTATAGGCAACAAATGATTGGCAGAGCTAAGTGATCCCACAATGAATGGATCTGATCTAACTTCTACAGCTCTGCCACATCCAGTTGTGAATGGTGGGGGATAATTAAACTGGAGGAGGAGGCTCCTCAAAATTTCCCATGCTCAATAACGAGAGAATCCTGTACATCAGTGCAAGAGATAAGGCTGAAGTATTCACAGCATCTTTAGCCAGAAGTGTTGAGTAGATAACCAGCTCGGCCTTGTAAGGTTGGTAGAAGCAGAAGCCCTCATAGCATTTAACTAGTATTTAGGTATATACTTGCAATACCAAAACATTCATTCCTATGGGCCAAGTGCTGGAAAATGAGATTGGAATAGTTAGGTGGTTGTTTCTGACTGGTGAAGATTTTTTTGTGCTGTAGATCTATAACTCTGGTGGAACCTAGAATCACGGCTGCCAATCTTCATCCAGTTCAATTTATGCCACGTGATATCAAGGGATGGATGAAGGCTCTGGAAAATGCAAAGATTATGGGCTCTGAGAATATTCTCGCAATAGTACTGAAGTCATGTGCTTCAGAACTTGCTGCTCCCCTAGCCATCAATTTCAGTACATCTACAACTTCGGCATCTACCGGAAAATGTTATGAACTGTACACAAAAAGCAGGACCAATTGAACCTGGCCAATTACCGTTCCATCAGTTTACTCTCAGTCATCAGTAAAGTAATGGAAGGTGTCATCTGCAGTGTTATCAAACAGCAGCTGCTCAGCAATAACCTGGCTTCTGATACACGGTTTGGGTTCCACCAAGGCCATTCAGCCCCTGATCTCATTACAGCCTTTGTTCAAACATGGACAATAGAGCTGCATTCCAGAGTTGAGAGTGACAGCCATTAACATCAAAACTACAGTTGACTGAGTGTGGCATTAAGGAGCCCTAGCAAAACTAGAGTCAGTGGGAATCAGGCAGAAATGTCTCCATTGGTTGAAGTCATGCCTGGCACATACGAAGACGGTCATGGTTGTTGGAGGTCAGTCATCACAGCTTCAGGACACCTCTACAGGAGTTCCTCAGGGTAGTGTCCTCAATCCAACCACTGCATCATCAATGACCTTCCCTCCATCATTAGTTTAGAAGTAGGGATGTTTTCTGATGATTGCACAATGTTCAACACCATTCGCGACTCCTTGGATACTGAAGCAGTCCATGCCCAAATGTAGCAAGACCTGGATAACAGCCAGGCTTGGGACATTCACACCACACAAATGCCAGGCAATGACCATCTCCAAACAAATCTAAACATTGTCCCACAACAGTCAATGGCATTACAATCACTGCATCCTTCAACATCCTAGGGTTTACCATTGACCAGCAACTGAACTGGACTAGGCATACAAATACTGAGGCTACAAAAACAACTCAGAGGCTAGGAATTCTGCAGTGAATAATTAATAGTGAATCTTAGAGAATCACCTCCTGACTTTCCAAATCCTGTCCACCATCTACAAGGTACAAGTCAGGACTGTGACTCCCCACTTTTCCTGGATGAGTGCAGCTCCAACAACAACCAAGAAGCTTGACACCATCCAGGACAAAGCAACCAGCCTGATTGGCACCACATCCACAAACATCTATTCCTTCTGCGAGTGATTTTTAGTACCAGGAGGGCGTATCATCTACAGGATGCATTGCATTAATTTTCCAACACTCCTTAGACCATATCTTCCAAACCCGTGACCATTACCATCTAGAAGAACAATGACAGCAGAACAATGGGAACAACGCAGCCTCAAAGCCACTCTCCATCCTGACTTGGACATACATTGTTGTTCCTTCACTGTCACTCGGTCAAAATCCTGGAGTTCTCTTCCTCAACATCATTGTGGATCATTATACAGATTATGGATTGTAGCAGTTCAAGAAGGCAGATCACCACCATCTTCTCAAAGGCAAACAGAGATGGGCAACAAATGTTGGCCCATCAAATGATGCCCAAATCCCTGAGTGAATAAATTGAAAAAGAAATGTTATTGATCATGTTAAAAGTTGATGAAGATAAAGTTTTTTTTGTTATTTGCTACTTTAATATTCAATTTTTTTTGGGACAAAGAATTCACTTCCACTGGGGCTTACAGGATATCACAGCATTGTTGCCAGGTTCAACTATTGTCAGCTTCCATTATATGGCTGGACAAGATGATAACATTAAAATAAAACAAAGAAGTGCAGATGCTGGAAATCTGAAACAAAAACAGAAATTGCTGGAGGAACACAGCAAGTCTAGCAACATCTGTGGACAGAAAGCACACTGAACATTTCCGGTCCAGCGACCCGGGCTTTGAAGAAGGACAAAAATGTTAATTTTGCTTTCTGCCTGCGGATGCTGCCAGACCTGCTGAGCTTCTCCAGCAATTTCAGTTTTTGTGATAATTTCACTGTTCAGTGTTATTTGGAATTCCACAGATAATGAAGCAGTCCAAGTAATCAAGCAGCAAGACCTAAACAATATGTGGTCTTTGCCTGAGAATACAAATTACCTCTGTGGTAACCGAGAGTCAGGCAACGATCATTTTCAAAAAGTAAGGATCTAACACCCATCATTTTCCACCCCTTCCTCATTGTTGATATTCCTATCATCAGCAGCCTGGTGGAAGGTCACAGTAAACAAAAAGCTGAAATGCATAAGCTATATAATTGTGTTGCTCAGTGCACAGCTTGGTAGTCTGTGTAGAGTGGTACATTTCCCAATTTCTGAAAGTAGCTCAAGTCACAAGTCACGAGTGGTGAAATGTTCTCCTCTTGACTGGAAAACTCTAAGCAACCTCAATATTATCTCTGCAAACTGGGCAGTTTGATTTGCATTCTGTGGTTACGATTTACAAGATACTCGGCACTCACCAACACTTCTTTGACAGCTCTGCCCAAACATGAAATAAAGGGTAGCTGGCATGACACCATTGCTGGTGGTAAATGTCCAAGAAAGGATGTTGTTAGATGGGGATGGGATTTCCCTTGAGCAGATTTCAGACAGTAGTCCTGTATTCTTATTAATGTGGTCTGGGCCTCTTTAACATTTGTACAGTGAGTTGCAGCCAGAAATGTGGCCACAGATTAATTGGAGGGTGGGGTCGGGGGTCTACATCCTGATTTTGGAAAATGGGGAATGGGATGTTAGGCTGTGGCTCAGGCTGGATATAATGAGCCAGGAAGAAGCCTTTAAGAAGTAGCCCATTACGGAAACATCCCTTATTTGCTTTGAAAGGGGGACAAAATACTTCGACTCACGTACACCCCTATTGTACCTTGCTGATATCTTCACCCAAATAAAATCCTTATTTAGACTCCCAACACAACTTGCCAGATAATTTCCCAAATTCCATTCTGCACGATGATATTTCCGATCTGAAAAGACCCTTGACCTTGATGCACTTTATCAACAGCGAAGTAAATGGGTAGACCAATCAGACAGTGAATTATGCAGCTCAAGCTGGACCAGCAAGTATAAAGGAAAAACTCAAAGGGGTTGGTTTAGTTTTTTAGCAGGTTGGTTTGTGGAGTCTTCTTGTTCCCTTAACACTGGCAATGTGGATTTTGAAAGGGGCCCACCACCGCGTATCCAAATTGCCTGCCTGTTTGAGGTGATGCCTCCATTTTACTATGAAAATCGGGATCCTCACATGCCTGAAGAGTTGATAAGCAAAGGACACAAATTCAAAGTAATTGGCAAAACATCCAGTGAGCACACAAGAAAAAACAATTTTCATGAGTACTTAGGATTTGGATAGAATAGCAAAAACAGACTCAGTTAGCTTTCTAACGGGAATTAGAAAAATAATTGAAGCAGAAAAAAGTTGAACCAAATTCCTTCATAAACCTTCAAGATCGCTCCAACATCTTCACTCAGCCTACTTAGCTGGTCAGATTCCCTTTGGTATCCTTGTGTCTGGCCTGGTAAATATGTATTGGAGTGAGGGCCCTCAAGATCACATGGAGTCATTGGGGTGCCTCTTCCTAGGTCAATCTTGATGGTCCCCCATCTCCACTTCCTTCAAATACCATAGTCCCAAAGCAATTGACTAAAAGTCAAAATCAAATGAAAATCAGTTAGTAAAGGATATCTGAGATAACAAGATGTAGAGCTGGATGAACACAGCAGGCCAAGCAGCATCAGAGGAGCAGAAGGCCGACGTTTCGGGCCTAGACCCTTCTTCAGAAAAGGATATCTGACTTGATCTTTAGTTCACAAAAGATTACTTGCAATGACATAATATTAAATAATTGTGCCACTCAACAGTAAAATAACAGTTTGGCTATAAGTTTGTGATCTTATCCATTTTGGGGGGTATTTTCCCATAAAATCCAGGGTTCTTTACAGTGATTGTATTACTGTAAAAACAAAATAACAGGAAAATATCAAATTAGGGTTCAGTCAAAAGTGGGAAACAAATATTCATTAAATCATAATTTACAGGGTTGAGACATCCAGAGATTAATTTACACTGAGAGGCAATTTGTTAGATAGAATGATTGAACAAATACCATTCATGAACTGCATATTCCAGCAAGTTGTATGATGATTAAAGCAATTAAACGACTCTCTGGTGACATGCATGTGAGGCCCTATCATTCCCATCTACCGTATATTGAAAAGACCAGAAGAAACAAATTAGGCATTGACTAGTGTATGCTGAAACAAAGAAATCAAACAGTCGTGCTTTAATCCTTCAATCAATATACAAGAAAATTTATATAAACGTTAATGACTCCATCTGTATGGAATTATAGAGATTGCAACACAGCAAGAGCTCATTAGTATCAGTAATAGTCCTACTCATATTTGTTATATTTAGATATCATGATATCTGTTGAAACAGAGTCTACTTTTTTTGAATCAATTGGAACTTGTTTGTGGAGCTCAAATGGTTGACATAGATGGAGTTAGTTTATGCTGATAACCAGTAGATGGCACTCATTCCTATCTCTTGGATCTTGTTAGCACTGGTTTATTGAGTTATCGTAATATTTTGCCAATAATCACAATGTTTGAATTATGCTTTAATTATGGAGTGATTTTCATGCTATCGCTATGTGGTTTGTACCTAACCTCCACATCACAGAGGCCCAAAATAGACATGGAAACAGGACTGTGAATCAAATTCAACTCCCACCTGTCATGACTTACAGACAGTCCATGATTTTACCAGCCAGGTCTCTGTGTGTCCAGGTTTATAAGTGGGTATTGGAAAAATCTCAATGTTCTACGCTAGAAATCTATCAACAAATTGCCATAAGTATAAGATTTCTAAATGTTGTCAAGACTGTGTAGAGTTTAGAGCTAGCTATTTTTAGAAGAACTATTTTAAAGACTATTATTGTTTTTTGAAACAAATCCTTGTAAAAGACTATTTTGAAATGGCTGCATAGCCAGACAGAATTGTAGATTTCTGACTGGGTCTCCACTTCAGAGAATACAAAAGACAATGCTCAGTTTAATTATGTTTCACCATCATCTTGTCCAGGGGATAATAAAATTTCATTGACAACTCATTGAGAGAATGTCAATTAGGCATCAACCAGAACAAAAGCTAAGAACCACAGTTGGAAGACGAGATTTTTGAAATACCAGTGCCTTAAATTGGACTTGACATAGCTTTTTGCATAGTCTTTTATTCACTTGTGGCACATGGACGTCACTGGCTGGTCTGCATTTATTCCCCATCCCTAGTTGCCCTTCAGAAGGTGGCGATGAGCTGCCTTTTTGAAATACTGCAGTCCACTTGCTGTAGGTTAATCCACAATGCTGGAGGGAATTCCAAGATTTTGACCCAGTGACATTGAAGGAACAGTGATATATTTCCAAGTCAGAATGGTGAGTGGCTTAGAGGGGAATTTGCAGGTGGTGGTGTTCCCATATATCTGCTGCCCTTGTCCCCCTCAATGGGATTTAGAAGGTGCTGCCTAAGGAACCTTGGTGAGTAACTGCACTGCATCTTGCAGATGGTGCACACTGCTATTGCTGAATGTTGTTGGTAGAGAGAATGGATGTTTGTGGATGTGGTACCAACCAAGTGGAATGCTTTGTCCTGTCAAGATTTTTGAGCATTGTTGAAGCAACCCATCCAGACAAATGGAGAACACTCTTGACTTATATCTTGTAAATGTTGGATAGCATCTGGGGAGTCAGTAAGTAAGTTATGTGACAGAGTATTCCAAGCCTCTGACCTGCTGTAGTAGCCATCGTATTTACATGGCGAGTTCATTTGAGTTTCTGGTCAATGGTAACAAGGTCATATGATAATAGGTGTCAGATTTGTTTGCCAGACAGGCAGGCAAGCTGCCTGTACAGACAGACATTCCATCTTGATCTATCTGAAAGAAACTTCTCTTCACAGAGGGAGGGAGAAAGATGTTTCAGAGTAGCTAATGGTCTGCTGTAGAGAAACTGACCAGATAAAAGTACCATACGCGAAGGGGCAGAAACCAAAAATCTTCTCTCTCATCCAAAATCTGTCCTGCTGAGTAAACATGTACAAGTAATTACCCACAATCACAGCCATTTAAGTTGCTGAAGTCTGTTTTGAAGAAGGGTCACTGGACCCGAAACATTAACTCTGATTTTTTTCCACAGATGCTGCCAGACCTGCTGAGTTTTCCTAGAAATTCCTGTTTTTGTTTAAGCTTTCCTTTGATTCTTGATTTAAAAATAAATCTTTGCTACTGGCTATTATTAGATCGTAATACTAAAGAAAAAATAAAAGGAACTGAATGAAATGTAAATGAGCTATATTAATTGGTAACAAGCATGGGGCTGGATGTACACAGCAGATCAAGCAGCATCATAGGAGCAGGAAAACTTGACGTTTCGGGCCTAGACCCTTCATCAGAAAAT
>JAHRHZ010000048.1:2327953-2354558 GCA_024137785.1 Ginglymostoma cirratum | reverse complement strand
ATTTTCTGATGAAGGGTCTAGGCCCGAAACGTCAAGTTTTCCTGCTCCTATGATGCTGCTTGACCTGCTGTGTTCATCCAGCCCCATGCTTGTTATTTCGGATTCTCCAGCATCTGCAGTACCTTTTATCTCTATATTAATTGGTAGTTCACTGACAATGCTGTAGACACATTGGCAGTGGTGACACTGTTGAACAACCTTGGACATTGAGTATAACTTCTTTTGTAAGCGTGATGCTCTTGTTCTATGATGTGCCTGTGCCAATTTAGACTCTGTCAGTTCATGTCATCTACTTTGGTACTTATGGTACTTCCAATGAGTTACCTTTCCATCGTGATAAACAAATTGTCAGAGAAATGTGAGTGGCTGTGAATTTGACAAGCTTCTAAAATGAGATGAAAAGGAATCACTTCTTCTCTCAAAGGGCTGTGAATCTATGGATTTCATTATCACAGAGTAAGTTGGATACTAGAACACTGAATAAATTTGAGGAGGAGGTAGACAGCTTTTTTAATTAGTAATGGTTTAAAGGGTTATGGGAAGTGGGCAGAAAAAGTGGAATTGAAGCTGAGATGAGATCAGCCCTGATTGTATTAAACAGCAGGAAAGGCTTGAGGGCTAAATTGAATACTGCTGGCCCTAATTCCAGCGTACTTACATTCTTATGCACTGATTGGGTGAACAATATGGGCCATGGGCTGTACCCAGCAGTGGGCATAAATCGTGGCCTTATGAGATCGTGTACAATGGGTAAAGTTGATAGTCTGTTTCAGACTTCTGTCCGTGCTCATTCTTTTTGTGCCAGGCTATGGGGAAATGACAAGGGAGAGGGGCTAGCTGGATAGAATTGACAGAGATTTTCCTTTTGATATATTTGGCTGGATATTCTCCTCCTGTGTTGTGTTACACTATGTTTTAGTCATGAAACTTGCCTTTTCCTTTTACTCTGAATTAGAACATAAGAAATAAGTACAGGAGTAGGCCATTCAGCCTTCTATTCAATAAGATCATGGATGATCTGCCCCAGGCCTAAACTTAACTTACGTGCCAGCTTACATAGCTGCAACTTCCTGATATTTCAAAAATCTACCAATCTGTTCGACTAAAGAATTGATTGAATGCTGTGAGTTTCACATCCAAGATAAGTGTTCCTATAACACACTTCAGATAAGCAGTACAGTTACCTTGTCTTCAGTCATTTTAAAACATACCAGTGAATAGTGCTACATTACCCAGTCCAATACTTTAACAAACACATCAATCATAATAGGAACATATTATGACTGAACAAAATGATCAATTACCAGACACGTCACATCTGAACTAGACACACAGAGCTACAGTAGCTAGCACTGCCTCACTCACATTTCTCTGCCACAATGAAAAGGTTAAACACTGGAAGAACCAAAAGTATTCACCGGATATTATGAGCAGACAGAGTTTAAAGACAGAAGAAGAGCATCAGTAATGCTTAATGTTGAAGATCATTGTACAGTTAGAAAGTTTACATTTACAGATACATTCAATAATTTGCAGATAAATATCTGCCAGTACATTCAGATTATTCGGCTAAAATAAAACAAAATATAAAAAAGAATTGTGGACGCTGGAGATCCAAAACAAAAACAGAAATTGCTGGTGAAAGTCAGCAGGTCTAGCAGCATCTGTGAGAAGAAAGCAGAGTTAATGTTTCCGCTGACTCTTCATCAGAAGAATTAACTCTGTTTTCTTTCCAAAGATACTGATAGACTTGCTAAGTTTTAAAACAATTTCTGTTTTCATCCCAGATTATTGTGCTGCCCTTTTATAAGCCTGGATACATGGTCAAGCTAATAAGTTGCAATGCCATTACTGCTACAGAAGAAATCAGAACAGGAGTAGGCGCTCCAGCCCCTTAAGCTTGCTGTGTCATTAAATAGGATCATGGCTGATCCAACACTCTTCACATCCACTTTTCTGCCCTTTCTCTGTAACCCTTGATTCACTGCCTGATCAAAAATGTAACTCAGCCTTAAATACACACAAGGATTCTGCCCTCACAGGTCTCTGTGGCAAGGAGTTCCAAAGACTCACAAGCCTTTGAGAGAAGAAATTCCTCATCATCTCAGTCTTAAATTGGCAACCCTTTGTTCTGAGACTATACACTCTGGCCCTAGACTCTCCCACGAGGGGAAACATCATCTCAGCATTTACCCTCTCAAGCCTCTTAAGAATCCTATATATTTCAATGAGATCACCTCTCATTCTTCTAAATTCCAGTAAGTGGAGCCCCAATATGTTAGGCTTTGCTCACAAGACAGTCTTCCACATACCAGGAATCATCCTAGTGAAACATCTCTGAACCACCTCCAATGAAATAATATCTATTTTAAAATAAGGGGACCAAGAATACTGCTCACAACACTCAGTTCTGAAGAAGGGTTGCTGGACTCAAAATATTAATCGTGTTTTCTCTTTGCAGACGCTGCCAGACCTGCTGAGTTTTTGCAGCAATTTATTTATTTCAGATCTCCAGCATTTGCAGTTCTTTGTTTTATTTTATCACAGTACACTAGATGTGGTCTCAGCAATTGTAGTAAGATTTCCCTACTCTTGTTCTCCAATCCCCTTGAAATAAGGGCCAACATTCCACTAGTCTTCCTGATTACCTATTACACCGGTATGCTAGCTGTGTTTCGTGTACAATGCCCCAAATCCCTTTGTGTTGCAGCTTTCTGCAATTTTCCTGCACTTAAATAAGACTCTGTTCTTTTGTTCTTGCCTCCAAAATGAACAACTTCACATTTTCCCACATTATATTTGATTTGCCAACATTATACTAACTTACTTAATCTATCAAATTTCTATGTAATCTGTATCCCTCTCACAACTTGCCTTTCCATCTATTGTTGTGTCATCTGCAAAGTTAACTGCAGTACATTCACTTCCTTCCTCCGAGTCATTGGTATATATTGCAAACAGTTATGGTCCCAGCACTGATTCCTGTGGAGCCCACTGGTCATGGGTTGCCAACCTGAATAAGAACTCCTTATCCCCATTTGCGGTTTCCTGCCCATTAGCCAATTCCCTGTCCATGCCAATGTGCTATCTCCAACACCATTCAATTTCCTCAGCTCCACCATCTTGGGCAGATATGAAGCTATACGCCTGCTATTGCTTTATGGTGGTTTATAATCAACTCTCTATCTCCCATTTTCTATGACTTGAGCTCATATCCCAGAGTGTGATATAATTTGTAAGTGACCTTAGATTGAAAAATGCAAATTTTCTTCTTAAACTCTTCAAAAATTTTCTCTGAATCTTCTGCAATTTGATTATTTGGCTTTAAGCAACTTTAGTGTAATAATAGAATCACAGAGTGTACCCGTTGTGGCTTCCTCTACATCGGGGAAACCAAGCAGAGGCTTGGGGACCGCTTTGCAGAACACCTGCGCTCCGGTCGCAACAAACAACTGCACCTCCCAGTCGCGAACCATTTCAACTCCCCCTCCCATTCTTCAGACGACATGTCCATCCTGGGCCTCCTGCAATGCCACAGTGATGCCACCCGAAGGCTGCTGGGACAGCAATTCATATTCAGCCTGGGAACCCTGCAGCCCAATGGCATCAATGTGGATTTCACAAGCTTCAAAATCTCCCCTCCCCCAACCGCATCCCAAAAACAGCCCAGCTCATCTCCACCTCCCTAACCTGTTTTTCCACTCACCTATCCCTTCCTTCCACCTCAAGCCCCACCCCCATCTCCTATCTACTAACATCATCCCGCCCCCTTGACCTGTCCGTCCTCCCTGGACTGACCTATCTCCTCCCTACCCCCCCACCTACACTCACCTTTACTGGCTCCATCCCCGCCTCTTTGACTTGTCTGCCTCCTCTCCACCTATCCTCTCCTCTGTCCATCCTCTATCCGCCTCCCCCTCTCTCCCTATTTATTTCAGAACCCTCTTCCCCTCCCCCATTTCTGATGAAGGGTCTAGGCCCGAAACGTCAAGCTTTCCTGCTCCTATGATGCTGCTTGGCCTGCTGTGTTCATCCAGCCCCACACCTTGTTATCTCAGAGTCACGTGAGTAGGTAGTGAAAGGTGGAAGGGAGTAGAGGCTTGAACCTCATGTGCGGATACTGTGCGCATAGATCAAGCTGTAAACAAAAAGTTCTTACGGAATTTGCCAGTTTGAATTTGTCCTTTTTTTTGTGAACAGGACATACTTGGGCAATTTTCCTTATTGTCTTGGAGATGCCAGTGTTGTAACCATACTGGAACAGCTTGGCTAGGGAGCACAAGTCTTCAGTACTGTGGTCAGAATGCTGTCAGGGCCCATTGTCTGTGCAGTATCCAGTGCCTCTAACTTTTTCTTGCTATCACATGGAGTGAATCGAATTGGCTGAAGGTTGGCACAATGCTGCAGACCAGTGGAGGAAGCCGAGGTGGATCATTCACTTGGCATTTTTGATGTAAAATTGTTGTGAATGCTTCAGCCTTATCCATTGCACTGTTGTGCCAGGCTCTTCCATCATTGAGGATGAGAATATTTGTGGAGTCTCATCCTCTAGTGAGTTACTCAATTGTCCACCACCACTCACTACTGCATGTGGCAATATTGCGGAGCTTAGATCTCATCCGTTGGCTGTGGGATCTCTTAATTGTCTCTCACTTGCTGATTCCACTGTTAGTTAGCAGCAGCAAAATTGTACTCTAATAGCATGTGCAACCCCATGGCCTGGCAAATCCCCAATCTGTCATTCACATCAAGCTAGGGCATCGACCCAGATTCAATGCAAGTAGTCCAGTATGCCCAGCAATGTAATCCTGTAGCAGTAGGCTGAACAGCTCAAACATCTCACTATTATCAATAACTTGTTAATCTTTAATGAGAAATTAATAATAACAACATCTCTCTGACTTGAGATTTTTCAAAGATTTGACCAAGGATATTTAAAGATGACAAAATGAGGGCACAACAATCAGTCTGGTGGCCCGGTATCACTGTAAAAAGAAATGATTGTTAACTACATTCCTTGCATTTTAAACAGCCAGGAGAAGAGTAATAATTGTCACCGACAACTTTTCTATCAAGACCATGTGAACACATGAGAATGGATTTATTTGAGAGCTAAGAGAAAAATCTATATTATTGCAACAGATTATTAGTCAGGATGGATTGAACCAATTGTCTGCACAGTTTCATATCAGATAAAATAATAATCACTTAGACCACAATCTGTAAATGAGCAGATCAGGAGATTTGCTTGTGAATGTGATTTCATTCATGTTTCCAGGTCACCTCACTGTCCTCAAGCAAATGGAGAAAGTAAGTGAGGCGCTTGAACAATAAAGAGAAACTACTGAGGAAAAGTTCAGATCTAAATCTTGCTCTATTGAGTTATCAATCCTCACTACACAGTATTATCAATAATTTATTGATGTGGAGGAGATTGAGAACATTGCTTCCACTTCTGTACTCTGTGTTAAAACCTCTACATCACTGAGAAAGATCTCAACAGAGTGAAACAACAGGAGGATGGGCAAATGAACAATCAAAGTCAAAACTTCAATTAAAGGTACACACCACAAAAGTTGCTAGTGATGAACTCTAGGGAGAGAGTATGGGATGGTGATAGAATAAACACCAGAACCAAGATGGTACATAGTTACAACAAATGATAGGATCATAAGGGGAAGTTGTAATGCATTGATATTACTAAGCAAAAAGAATCATAGAATTCCTACGGTGTGGAAGCAGGCCATTTGGCCCATCAAATCCACACTGAACTTCCGAAGAGTATCTTACCCAGACCCCCATCCCAATCCCTGTAACCCTGCATTTTCCTGTGATTAATTCACCTAATCTGCATATTCCTGGATACTAGAGGCAATTTAGCATGGGCAACCCACTTAACCTGCTCTTCTTTGGACGGTAGAAGGAAACTGGAGTACAGATGCTGTCAGGGAAGAGCACTATTGAAATGTGGAGATTGTTTAAGGAATGCATACTGCGTGTGCTCAATATGTTTGTCCCTAGCAGGCAGGGAAGATGCGGTCAAGTGAGGAAGCCTTGGTTCTCAAGAGAGGTCGAACGACTGGTTAAGAGGAAGAAGCTTGCCAATGTAAGGTTTAGGAAACATGGAACGGAAAAGGCACAAGAGGGATACAAGTTATCCAGGAAGGCGCTGAAGAAAGGGCTTAGGAGAGCTATAGGGGGCATGAGAAAACCTTGGCAGATAGGATCAAGGAAAACTCCAAGGCTTTTTACACGTATGTGAGGAATAAGAGAATGACCAGAGAAAGGGTAGGGCTGATCAAGAATTGTAAAGGGAATTTGTGCACGGAGCCTAAAGAGATAGGAGAGGTCCTTAATGAATACTTTTCTTCAGTGTTCACAACTGAGAGGGACCTAGTTGTAGAGGAGGACAGTGTGAAGCAGGCTGGTAGGCTAGAGGAGGTTGCTGTTAGTAAGGAAGATGTACTGGGAATTTAGAGGAACTTGAAGATAGATAAGTCCTCAGGCCTGATGGGATTTATCCAAGGATTCTATGGGAAATGAGGGAAGAGATCACAGGGCCTTTGGTGATGATCTTTTATCCTCACTGCCCATGGGTATAGTGCCGGAAGATTGGAGAGAGGCAAACACCATTCCCTTGTTCAAAAAAGGGAATGAGGATAACCCCGGAAATTACAGGCCAGTTAGTCTTACGTCAGTGGTGGGCAAATTATTGGAAAGGGCTCTGAGAGATAGCATTTATGATCACTTGGAAAGGCACAGTTTGATTCGTGATAGGCAGCATGGATTTGTGAGGGGTAGATCATGCCTCACAAACCTTATTGAATTCTTTGAAGAGGTGACCGAACATGTGGATGAAGGTAGAGCAGTGGATGTGGTATACATGGATTTAAGTAAGCCGTTTGATAAGGTTCCCCATGGTAGGCTCATGCAGAAGGTAAGGAGGCATGGGATGGGGGGAAATGTGGCAGATTGGATTCAGAATTGGCTGACCGTTAGAAGACAAAGGGTGGTAGTGGACAGAAAATATTCAACATGGTGCTCAGTTATGAGTGGTGTACCACAAGGATCTGTTCTGGGTCCTCTTCTATTTGTGATTTTTGTAAATGATTTGGATGAAGGAGTGAAAGGGTGGATTTGTAAGTTCACGGACGATATGAAGTGGGTCACATTGTGGACAGTGCGGAGGGCTGTTCTAGGGACATTCTAGTTACAAAGGGACATTGATAGGATGCAGAGCTGGGCTGAGAATTGGCAGATGGAATATAACCCTGAAAAGTGTGAGGTGATTCATTTTGGAAGGACAAATTTGAAAGCAGAATACAAGGTTAACGGGAAAATTCTTGGCATTATGAAGGAGCAGAGGGATCTTGGGGTTCATGTCCACAGTTCCCTGAAAGCTGCCACCCAGGTGGATAGAGTTGTTAAGAAGGCTCATGGTGTGTTAGCTTTCATTAATAGAGGGATTGAGTTCAAGAGCTGTGAAGTTATGCTCCAGCTATACAAAAGCCTGGTTCGGCCACCTCAGGAGTATTGTGTCAAGTTCTGGTTGCCTCATTACTGGAAAGATGTGGAAGTGTTGGAAAAGGTGCAGAGGAGATCTACCAGGATGTTGCCTGGAATAGAGTGAAGGTCTTACGAGGAAATGTTGAGAAAGCTAGGGCTTTTCTCTTTAGAACGACGAAGGATGAGAGGTGACTTGATAGAGGTGTACAAAATGATCAGAGGTATAGACAGAGTAGACAGCCAGACACTTTTTCCTAGGGTGGAGGTAGCTAGTATGAGGGGGCATAGTTTTAAAGTGAGTGGAGGTAGATATAGGGGAGACATCAGAGGTAGGTTCTTTACTCAGAGAGTGGTCGAGGCATGGAATGCATTGCCAGAGAGGGTAGCGGAGTCGGCCTCAGTAGGGGCATTTAAGCAGCTATTAGATAGGCACATGGATGATAGTATAATGTAGGGGTGGAGGTTAGACCTTAGGATTAGGGTAAAAGTGTGGCACAACATTGTGGGCCGAAGGGCCTGTACTGTGCTCTACTGTTCTATGTTCTACCTGGAGGAAACCCACACAGACACGGGGAGAATATGCAAACCTCTATACCGAAGGTGGAACTGAACCCGGGTCCCTGGCACTGTGAGGCAGCAGTGCTAGCCTCTGAGCCACCATAGAAAGAAGTAGGCTGCACGATCAAGTTCTGAATTGAGTGGTGGCTTTGGGATTCTGGGATCCACTGTCCTCTAGTTTCTGCTGCAGGGACTCGGACAAATAGCAAACACTTCAAAATACTGGAAAAGTACCAGCTAGTGAGGTCTTCATGAGCCCCTTCAAGCCTGGTGGGAAGAAAGATGTTACAAATAGAGCATCCTTTCTCAAGCATTGAGATGTTAACCAGATGTTAGCCAAAAATGCTGCAGCTGAAGGGGTTTCTTCTCCATTCTAAGGGGGCCTTCCACTTGTCCCCTCTGAATTTTTATTATGAAGTTAGGCCTCTCAGGATGTCTCTGATTTGAGGTGCCCTCACAGTTTCTACCTGCCTCAGAAGCACCCCAATCTTTCAATGGGGAGGCCATGTTTGGGAAAATAATACCATCATCTATCTTCCAATAAGTGCGGGGTCGGAACACCCCTTTTAGGACTGATGTCAGGGTCCCAAAGCCTGTAAGAAAATCCTGCCCAATGTGTCCACAGAGAAATTGATTTTGTCAATGTTGAACTTCTTTCATATTAATACAAAGGCAGGTTAGGACAGCATCTGTGCAGACAGAAACAGAGTTAATGTTTCCAGTCCGCTTTTGTTAACAGGAATTCTCCGCTGTTAAAATTAAAAATGTTAACGTTAACATTTTGGGATTCATTTTCACTTAAATACTTAAATTATTCTCACCTCCTGTAGTAAACAGTTCCCAACAGACAATGGTATTGGAGAACAGTACATTTTGTTTGCCCTCTTGATAGTGGTTTGAAATGATAATTAGCTGATCCCATTGGGACACCATTATTTATGATCTCAATTATTCATTAGGTTTGGCTTCCTGTTTAAGACACCATTCTATTCAATTTACACAATGTACCACACAATGTGCTAAAATTCTGGGAGCACGATCATAAATCTTAAAACTGAACTCCAGCCTTTGGAGTAGTGTCTGATCAGCCACTATTTCTGAACATTTTTGATTAATTGTCAGGATGCTTGTTGGACTGAAGTTCTCTGCAACTGAAAGCTAAATGTGCAGATAGCACATATTATAGAATGGTATTAGCAGTTCACAGTAAAAGACAGAGTGGTGTGTTCAATAGCAGCCACAGACTTCATACAAACGCACTTACAACAAACATAGAGGTCATCAGGGGGAAATGGTGGAGCAGTAAGAGCGTCACTGAATTAGTAATACAGAACCCCAGGATACTGTTCTGAAGATATGGGCATGAATCCACATGGCAGATGGTGAAATGTGAATTTAGTAAAAATGTCTCGAACTAAAAGTCACAACGACAACCATGCAGTTGGAAAATCCTATCAGAGAGAGGAGCAAATAGCTTCAAGGTGAGCATACCTGGAAGAGTTATGGCAGTGAGTTAAACACTAAAATAAAACAGAGAACTGCAGATGCTGGAAATATGAAACAACGACACAAAGTGCTGGAGAAACTCAGCAGGTCTGGCAATATCAATGGAGAGATAAACAGAATGAATGTTTCAAGTCCAATAACGTTCATCAGAACTGAAAGCAGCTGGGAAAGGGTGTGGTAGGGAATGAGGGGAGGCAATGGCCCAGTCGTATTATTGCTGGACTGTAAATCCAGAGACTCAGGTAATGTGCTGGGAATCTGGGTTTGAATCCCACTATGGCAGATCGTGGAATTTGAATTAAAAGCGAAATCATGACCATGAATCCATTCTTAATTGTTGAGGAAAAGCCCATCCTTCAGGGATGGAAATTGCTAGTCTGGTCTACATGGGAGTCCCAAATGCCGTCTGGGCAATTAATGATCAGCAATAAATGCTAGCTTAGCCAGTGACACCCTCATCCTGTGAATGAATAAAAAGAAAAAAAAGTCAATAGAATACACAGAGACAGTGCCAAGACAAAGAAAAATGGAAGAGGCAAACAAAGGCATTGCTGATGATAAGCCAAGAGGGGGATAAATGCTGGGTAGAGTGCTAATGAAAATGTCAATGGTTGAAAATTGTTTGGCTCTGCTGGGAGCAGCCCATACAAAACAGAACCTAAGGGTGTGGGAGTGGGTAATGAACAGGGAGGAGGCAATTTGTGTTGTGAAATTATTAAACTCAAGATCTTATATGTTTCAATATTCTTACTTCTAAACTCCAATGGGTATAGGCCAAACCTGCTCAACCTTTCCTCTTCAAGAATCAACTTCTTCTGAACTGCTGCCAGTACTATGTATGTCCCTCATTAAATAAGATCGGATCAGCATACAGCAGTGGAGATGCAGTTTCACCAAGGCAGTTCATACTTGTAGCTAAATTCCCTACTTTAATATTCTATCCCACTTGCAAAAAAGGTGAGTATTCCATTTGCCTTTCTAATTGCTAGTTGAACCTGCATGCACACTTTTTGTGATTTAAGTATAAGGATAAGCAAATTCCTCTAAAGTTCAACATTCTGCAGTCAGTCCATGTAAATAATATTCCGCTTTTTTATGTTTCCTACTTAAGAGGACAATGTCACATTTTTGCACATTATTCTCTATCTGTCAACATCTTGCCCATTCACTTAACCTACCTGTATTCCTTTGCAGAATCTGTATCATCCTCATGATCCGCTGTCCTCCCTGTGTTGGCATTGTCAACAAATTTGGCTGCACTGCAGCCTGTCCCTTTATCTAAGTCATTAATATAGATTATACATAGTTCAGGTCCTAGCATGGATCCTTGTAATATGCCACTAACTGCAGTTTGCCGAGTTGAAAATGACTCATTCATCTGTTTCCTATTCATGAGCCAGTCCTCTGCCCATGCTGAAATAGCAACCAACACTATTAGCTTTTATTTTGAGTGGTAACATTTTAGGTGACACGTTATGAGACACCTTTTGGAAATCCATATGTACTATGTTGACTTGTTCCTCTTTTTTCATTGTTGGTTACATCCTCAGAGAACTCAATAAATTTGTCAGCCACAATTTCCCTTTTGCCATTATTTAGCTGGATACTTGGCAAGCAAAGGTGCCCATATCATAAGGGATACAAGATCCAGCTGTGGGAGTAACTGGCAGTTGTGAACTCAATAAAATATCAATCAAGTAGCTCCCAAAAATGTCAATGTCATTATAAATGGGTACTGTGTTCTGTATCTGGTGATGGAATTGAAATTTGTCCCCTATATACCCAAAATTGTTAAAAGGAATTTAGTGCTTGCTGGTGGTTCTTGTCTCCCAGTCTGAAATCGTTTTAATTTACCCAGTTGTGACTGACTCATGCAGTGACTTTCAATGGGCTTTTGCTTTGTAAAGTCATTCATATTTTATCTTCATTTTACTTCCATTCACTTGTATGAAACTAAATAGCATTTTGGGAAAAAGTTGAGACATTATTTGCAGTGGAAAGTAGTCATAAAAGCCAATTGTAGGAGAAACAATTAATATAGCCATAAAATCAAGGAATTCAATCTAGGACTATATATGGATTAAAAATACCATGAAGCTGTTAAATCATATAAGATTCTCATTATTGTTGGAAAACAATTGTTCAATGGATTGGCAGGTTTAATTTTTCTTTGTAATAAGATTGTCTGTTTGACTGCAGTTTGCCCCGCAACTGGCTTACAACGTGACCCGAATCCACATGAGACTTACTTGGGTTATATTTCATGTGTCACCTAACCTCTGTTGACCAGAAGCAATCCATCTAACCCCACTAATTGGTCCCACTGCCTCCCACAATCACATTCAGGTCAATATAATTAACAGCCCATTTCAAACCACATAGGTCTACTCGTCCGCATTATCACAGTAAACCGATTGCCACGGGCTGTCTCTGTTGACTTCTACAAACTACAGTAAAACCAATCGGAAAATTTACACAGTCCAGACATTTCACAGAATCCACTCAGGTCAGACGAGACATTATTGCATGGGTCGGCCAAAATCTTTGAGAGGCCCTTCAAAAGGACAGGATGGTTGAAATACACAATTAACCTGTGCCTCTTCAACGTAATGCAAGTTAGCACCCAAATTCCATCCCCCAATCCCTGCCCTCACCAACCCCACTCCTGTGACATACTGCCCAGGACTGGATATGCAGCTGAGTGACCAAATGCTTGCAGTGAACCCAGGCTCATGTGATAGTAGCAGTACTTAAAGCTAAACTACAACACTCAAAAATATTCTCCTTATTCCAGGATTGAAACTGCTTAAAGAAAATTGGACAATAAGGAGTGAGTTCCAAAGCTAAGGGAGCCGCGGGTATGGTGGTGATGATTAAAAGCTAGCCATAACACCATGGTCGATTATTGTAAAAGTTCATCTAATGTCCGTTAGGGAAAGAAATCTACCATCCTTACCTGGAGTGGTGTGCATTTGATTCCAGTACCCCAACTGCCAAACTTCAGCCAATTTAATTACCTCTACGTGATATCAAGAAATGACGATGCACTGGATACTACAAAGGCCATAGGCCCTGACAACATTCCTTCAATACCAAGAGCCAGAATTTGTTGTAACTGTAGCTCTGATATGCACAGTTGCAACACTGGCATCTATCTGGTATTGTAGAAAATTTCAAAAGATCACAACCCTCTGGGTAAGATAATAACTCCTCATCTTACCACCCTGGGACCAAGTCTGGGAACCTATATTGTGCTCCCTCCATGGTAATAATAACTTTCCTGAGATAAGGAGACCAAAACTACACACAGGTGTGGTTTAACCAAGCTCCCACACAAATGAAGCAAGCACTACTCCTGTACTCAAATCCTGTTGTGATAAAGGTGAGCATTCTATTAACCTTCCTAACAGCTTGCTGTACCTGCATATTAACCAGTGACTTTTCAACAAGGACACCTTTGCACATCTCCTATTTCTAATCTCTTCCGATTTAAGAAATATTTTGCACACCTGTTTCTGTTATGAAAGTGGATAGCCCCACATTTTTCTGTATTATATTCCATTTGCCATGTTCTTACCCATTCACTAAGCCTATCCAAATCTTCCTGAAGCCGCTTTACATTACCTTCACAACACATACTCTGACTTAGCTTTGCATCATCTGCAAATTTAGCAATATTTCATTTGGTCCCTGCCTCCAAATCATTGATATATATTGTGAAGAGCTAGAGCTCAAGTACTGATCCCTGCAGTACCCCACCAGTCATAGCCTGCCAACCTAAGAAAGACCCATTTATTCCCACTCTCAATATTCTGTCTGTTAACCAATCATTAATCCATGCCAACCTTTCTAACCAGCCTCCTGTGGGGGACTTTATCAAATCTATTAACAAATAAGGGGTGGCTCAGTAGTTAGGACTGCTACCTCACAGCACCGGGGTCTTGGGTTCAATCACGTCCTCGGGCGACTGCGCAGAGTTTGCGTATTCTACCCGTGTCTGCGTGAGTTTCCCCTGGGTGTTCCGATTTCCTCCCAAAGTCCAAAGATGTGCAGAGTAGATGGAATGGCCAGGATAAATTGCCCATAGCGTCCAGAGATGTGCAGGCTAGGTGGGTTAGCCATGGGAAATGCAGGGTCACGGGGATAGGGTAGGGGGATACTCTTTGGAGAATCAGTGCAGACCTGATGGGTTGAATGGCCTGCTTCCATGCTGTAATGATTCTATTCTATAAAAATAAATCTCAGTACAGTACATTACATCAATTAGCTTTTCTTAAGTGATTTTGCCAGGGACATCTTCAAAAAACTCCAACTGGTTTGTCAAACATGATTTCCCATTTGCAAATCAATGTTGACTGTACCCAATCAGATCATTATCAACAAGGTATCAGGAAGGGGGAGTTATGCTTGCTAAATTTATTAGAATTCTTGGAGAACAGTTTTCTTCATCTTATCCAAGGAAAGATAGTCTGGAATTGGAGGAGGACTATATAAAGATTCTCTAGGCTGATTGCAGGTATGGAGGGATTTTCCTATGTGGAGAGGTTGAGTAGGTTGGGCTGTTCTCATAGGAGTTTAGAAGAATGAGGAGTGATCTCATTCCAACATGTAAGTTTCTTAGAGTGCTTGGCAGGGTAGATGCTGAATAGTTGTTTCCCCTAGTGAGAGAGTCTAGGACGAGAGGACATAATCTCAGAGTAAGACCCAGTTAAGACAGAGATGAAGAGGGATTTCTTTGCTTAGAGAGCAGGTAATCTGTGGAATTCTTTACTACAGAGTGCTGTAGAGACTACAGATAGATTTTCAATCAGCAAGTTATGGGTAAAAGGCAGAAAAGTGGAGTTGAGAATGATCAGATCAGGCATGATCTCATTGAATGGCAGAACAGACTCAATGGGCCAAATGGCCAACTTCTGCTCTTATGTTTCTTATGATCTTAAGGAGAAATCCTGTAGTGTTAATGGATCAAATGTTTATATTGTTAAGTTTATCTATTGATTCAATGAGGGCATCGCTGGCCAGGTCAGCATTTATTGACCTTCACTAATTGGTCTGAAGCTGAGTTACTTGCTGGAGCCATTTTAGAGGGTATTTAAAAGTCAACCATGCTGACATGGGTCTGGGAGTCACGTGTCGGCTGGACCAGGTAAGGCCAGCAGATTTCCTTGCTTACATCCCATTAGTGATTCGGTTTCATTGTTATGACAATTGGCAGTGGATAAGACAAAGGAAATAAGTCACAGTATCCCATTGGGCTGCTTTTTCACTATAAAAGGAAAGCATTGGGGAACAGGTTGAAGTTTTGTTTTGATGTTTGTGCAAAAATCTTTCTATGAGCCTTCTATATTTATATATAGCTTTGTTTTATTTTCCTTCTTTTGTGTAATAAACTTTTGTGTTGTTGTTAAGGAATATCTGCAGTCTCATGTGAATATGTTTCAGTGACTAACCATCATATTGACCAACTTCAGCAGTTAAAAAGATTCTGGGATCTAACTTGTCCAATATTACCACTGGCTGGTTTTATTATTACTGAGAGTAGACTGATATGACAGTAATTGGCTGGGTTGAACTTCCCTGCCTTTTGTTTAAGGGACAATGTTCTATATTGCTGCCAGTGTTATAGCTGTGCTAGAACAGTGTGGCCTGAGCAGGTAGCTAGTTCTGAAGCAAAAGTCTTTAGCACTATTATTGGAATATTGTCAGGGCCCATTGCCTTTGCAGTATTATTTACATTCATCTACTTCTCGACGTATGTGGAGTAAACCATACTGGCTGAAGATCGATATGTGTAATGCTGGGGACCACTGGAGCAGGCTGAAATGGATCATCCGCTCGGCACTTCTGGCTGAAAGTAGATGCAGACATTTCAGTCTTATCTTTTGCCCTGATGTGTTGGGTTCAGGTCAATACTTGGTGGTCAGCTTAGTTCCAGTCCTTTCTTTAGACTTTGCTGCGATTTGATACAACTGAGTAGCTTGTTTGGCCGTTTCATAGGTCAGTTAAGCATCTACCACAATGTTGTGATTCTGGAGTCACAATAGGTCATACCAGGTGAGAATGGCAGATTTATTTCCTTAAAATACATTATCGATCTAAAATTTTTTATGACTATTGACAATGGTCATTTGGTTACCATTAGACCTGCTTTTAATTCCAGATTTTTATTGAATTCAAATTTCACCATTTGTCATGCATGAGTTTCAAAATCGAGTCCCCAGGACATAACCCTGGAGCTCTGGATTAACAATTCCAGTGACAGTCCAGTTGGAGTTATATGAGACATTCTGATGCCATGACCTGTCTACTCCACATCCCAGTGGTCACACATGTTATTACTCAAACCTAACATGGCATCAATGGATATGTTGGAAAGTAATTCTATTGGCATTTTCTAACCCAGTAACATCAAAACTACCACAATATAACAATGTATTTTGTAGACAAAGAGTATTATTCAGTTAGAAACATGATACACAACAGCTAAAAAATATGGTAATGCCCTTTTACAATCGAAAGGAGATTTTTGTCTTTAACTTGGGCTGGCTTGTAATCATAGAGTAAGAAATAGAAAAAAAATGAAAATTTTGTAAATAAGTGTAAATAGCATTTCACTATCCATTAAGCTAAATGGTTGGAATAAGTACCTTCTCTCCAAACAGAAATGTTGACTAGGAGTGACAAATAATGAAAAAAATCCAGGAAATGAAACAATATTGAATGAACAAATCAATTGATTTTAGAGTGAAAGTTAATGGCCCATACTTTTCTCCATTTCATATTTCAGTTTAGATGATGGATATTTAGGGAGGGACCCAACCACTGGTTCTCAGCCAATCATCTCCAGATTCAGCTTATTACCAGAAGGGACACTGGGTGCTGATAACAATCAACATTTTCTCAATTTATCAATCCCTATTTGAATGTTAATGATGACAAATAGAGCATTACCTAAAAATTCATTATCATGGTTGCTGTGGTGAAGTTGGATGGTAGCGACACTAACATGTTACTGAGATCCATACTTACCAAGAGATCCTTTTTTCATTAACGGGATGAGGATGTCACTGGCTAGGCAGCTTTTATTGTTTATCCCTAATTGCCCAGAAGGCAATTCAGAGTCAACCACATTGCTGGGTCTGGAGAAACATGTAGGTCAGACCTGGTAAGGATTGCAGTTTCCCTCCCTAAAGGACATTAGTGATCCAGGTAGGTATTTCCAACAATTGACAATGGATTCATGGTCGTCATTAGATTCTTAACTCCAGATATTTTGTTGAATTCAAATTCCACTATCTGCCGTGGCGGGATTCGAACCCAGGTCCCCAGAATGTTATCCAGGTCTCAGCATTTATAGTCCAACGACAATACCACAAGAACATTGCCTCCCCATAATGATGGAAGATATAGTGATTATAATGAGAACAGCCAGGTGGACCCCATAGAATATGAGTTCCCTAATTGGGGCTGTTAATCTGGCCCAATCAGAGAGTCTTGGCTGACAGATAAGAACAGGAGAGTCAGACATCCTGTTCCCTCTGTCAGCTGGTTCTAAGGATGCTGGATTGGTGTCAAGGACCACCCATGTGTAAATAAAGGGAGACTTGGTGACTGAATATCAGCCTCATTGGAGTTATTTCAGAAGACCCTTTAAATTCCAAACTCTAACGTGTGGAATTAAATTGAATTGGGTACAAAACAATCCACTCACTCATTTTGACTATGATTCTTTGGACCTCTATTCTGTGGGTTTCGGGGCTTCTACACTCCCGTCTGCCTATGGCCTCAAGTAGCCACTTCCACCCCCAATAGGCTGACCCAAGGAGATGCTCAAGGGTCAACTTCTGGTTGATCAGTGGATGTGAGGCCAAACCAAGCAAGGTCCCTGCAGCAAATCAATTTCTGGGAATACCCTGGACCATTCAGAGTTTTATCGCTCGTCAACCTACCCACTCTACCAACTCTCTTACATCTTATCCATTAGTAGACAGCAACTAAATTCAAATAACCCCACATTTTCAGGAAAAGTCTCATTTGAGAAATTACATCAGAAATTGTGGTGCAAGATCATAGAACTAATTGTCTTAACGGCTTTAATAGAATGACCAGACTGTCACTGAACTAATCCTGTGTCTTTATAGGACATTGTTAATTTGGTTATTATCTGAAACAAACAGGCTTTATATTAATGGTCCAGTGTATAATATCTTTTGATGTCTCAACTCAACTGCCTCCCCTGAAAAATATGAACGTGCAATATCGGCATGGGGCAGTGAGTAATGATTGCAGTGTCCTTGTGTGATTAACATCAAACACTGAAAATTTATTAAGAAGGAATAAAATCAACAACAAATTTAAGGTTTAAATTCTCAAAGCACTTCACAACAGCATTTTAAAACCAAATTTGACACAGCGACATAAGATGACATCAGGAGAGATGAGCTAAAGCTTGACCAGACAAGTAGGTTTTAAGGCTCATTTTAAAAGAGGAAAGTGGAGTAGAGGGGTGAATAGATTTAGGGAGGGAATTCCAGGGTTTAGGACCCAGGCATCTGAAGCTGATAATGGAGAGGCAAAAGAAAAGATGTCACAGATGGATGAATGTATAGATCTCTTTGGATTGTAGAACTGGAGTAGATTTTAAGTGCGGAGAGTCAGGGAGGAATTGAAGTTTCAAAAGCAAGGCCCATGCTGAACCAGGAATTAATGTTTCCTCAAGAATGAACACAGCTCCAGAGATGTCCATCAGATGAGATCAAAACGAATCAATTTCAATAAAAGTTAGCAACATGACAACAGGCCTGGAGATTAGGAGAAGAAAGTGCTCAACAAACTGCCTAGTCATATCAAATGTACATCGATGAACATATTTGACTGTGAAGGTAAGTTATCCGAAACACTTCCTTAGGTCTGTGCTTAGTAAAACTGACAACTCCCCTGTTTAACTCATGCAGGATTTGAGACATTCTTGTAATTCCTCTGATTGGTGAGTGGGATTATTGCTTCCAGATTGTGCAGAAGGTAATCTACTTGTGGGAAGAAAGTATCTCAATAACCACAGGAGACATACGAGAGTAAAGATTCCACTCACAGGGCAAGGGAAATCAGATCTGCTCTCTGTGAAAATCAGAGATAGAGTCTTCTTGATCTCATTGAAATCATAAGTAATAATCTTGTCACAGAGATCAGTCTCTGCAGGCAAAGACAGTAAATGAACACCACATGGCAGCAGAGTAGGACTCCTGGTGATGCCCAGGGTGAAAGCCAGTGCAGACACCCAGCTTCAGTGTGAACTCAGACTCCCGGCCTCAAACCCCCAACCTCAGCGTGGGCTCGAACTCCTGGCCTCAGTGGGGATTCAAACCCCTGGCCTAAGCATGGACTCGAATTCCCGTCCTCAGCGTGGACTCGGACTCCCAGGCTCAGAGTGAGCTCAAACTACCAGCCTCAGCGTGGACTCAAACTCCCAGCCTCAGCGTGGCCTCAGACTCCAGACCTCAACGTGGACTCAAACTCCCAGCCTCAGCGTGGACTCGAACTCCCAGCCTCAGCACGGACTCGAACTCCCAGCCTCAGTATGGACTCGAACTCCCGGCCTCAGCATGGACTCGAACTCCCAGCCTCAGTGTGGACTCGGACTCCTGGCGTCGAGGTAAAGCTCAGTGTGTCTGGTTTGGAAGGACTGTTGTTCTGAACTCCGCTTTCTCTAATTTTATTATTTATTTCTTGACTTTGTACTACTTTATTTTTCTAATTGTTTTCCTTACGTATTTGTACATAAGAATCTGTACCTAGGTACCTTGGTATCTAAGATGGTGCTGTAAGAGGCAACTGATAAACTTTTTACTGGACTCATGTGAGTATATGTAACAATAAAGCTAATTCTAATTCTATTTCTAAACTCCTGTGGTCACAATGTTGCTTCCTAAACTAATAGATATACCAGGATGTGTGTGCAAAAAGCAACTTTCTAACAAGAAGGAAATTTCAGTGCCAATCATTTCAGAAATTCAAGTTTTAGTCAGGTCAGGGTTATCAGAGCACCATTGAAACATTGTGGAGAAGGTGAGTTACTATTTTGCCCATTAGACCAAAATGTCCTGCCATGAAATAAGAATAGTTATGGGATAATTACAATATCATTCAGCAACTTCTTCACTCAGTAGGTCAAAATGTTGCAGTCAACAAAGACTTTTCACGTTTTATCTTGTGCTTTAAGTAAATACTGCTGCCTGCATAATGGGATACAGATCCGGGATATCTCAGGCTGTGGTGTCTGCACATACACTATCCCTGAAGCTGCCTGTTCCATTTCACTAAGTAATGTTCTTCCACTCCTTGTATATTGCAAGACTGTTTAATTTACATGTGTATTTTGTAGATTATCAAATGCAGCTCTCCAGTATAATGTCTAAAACCTCTGTCAATGCGCAGCCTGGACTGGTGTCTTCTACCTTGTTGATCTCAGAGTAATGTGATCAGCTATGCATATGATCTTGATTTGTGTGAACCTGATTATACTACATCTCCCCACAAGTTTTGCTCGACTGGTCTACATTATTCCAGTAGTTTGCATTACTTAGTTACATTGCCATTGTCTTCATGAACATGATTATGACTATCGTCATTACCATAATCAATGTTATCACCATTATAGGAACATAGGAACAGAGGTGGGCCATTCAGCCTAGCGGGCCTCCCTCATCATTCAACATGATCATAGCTGAACAAACACTTCAATTGCTTTCACCAAACACATCCCCATAACCCAGTACATCATTGGTAATCGGAAATTTATTAATCTCTACCTTAAATATACTCCAAGACTAAGCTGCCACAGCCCTCTCTGTGGTACAGAATTCCAAAGGATCACAACCTTCTGAGTAAACAAAATCTCCTCAGATCTGAGTGACATCCCCTTTATTTTTAAATTGTGTCCTGAGTCTAGACTCCCCAACCAGACTGTCTTGCCATCCCAGGAACACCACCTTCTTCAAAGTCTGAATCTTTCTTGGGATGTGGTGTTCATTGGCAGGTCCAGTATGTGCTCTCCATCCCTAATTGCCCTTGAACTGAACGGCATACTAGATCATTTCAGAGGGTAGTCAGAATCAACCACATTGCTGTGGCTCTGGAAGGATGGAGGATTTCCTTCCCTGAAGGAACATTAGTGAATCACATGTATATTTACAATGTTGTCAGGGTCACTATCCTTCCAATTAAATTTGTTTTCTAGATTTAGGAATTGAATTCAAATTCTGTTTTGCTGTGGTAGAGTTTGAGTCCATGTCCCTAGAGCATTAGTCTGCTTCTGGATTACTAGGCAAGTAACATCGTCACTGTTTTCACATTTCTCAGCAGCACAACTGGGGAAACAGTGCCTTCTTCTTGATGTACACTTCCTAGAGTGCCAGGATCATATTACGAACCAGGCCGCAAAAATAATGTCCTCAATTGGTAGCATTTTTGTGATTTGTCAAGTCAGATTTCAGTCTGGGATCTGACTTGTCCACTAGTAACATAAGCTGGAAGAATTACACATGGAAAAACGCCTGTCGCCACGACAATATAGGCAGTTTAGGGTAATGGTTGGCTCAATTGGATGGTGAGGATTAGATTGTGGCCAACAGCAGGAGGCACAATCAATGTTTCAGGTGGAGACAGCATGGGTCCTGTCTCGAAATTACATGTGATGTCATGAAACCATCATGGTAATGTAGGTTGAGCCTACCTTCAGATGGATAAATGGAGAAAAAATAAGGGTTTCAAATAAATAGACCTGACATGAAGAATGGGTACCTTTTCCATAATCATTTCCAAATTGGGTTTATCTTGGAACAAGAAGACAGATTGATCATGCACTTAAGCACATTTCTAAACTATCACATGGAGGAAAAGAATCATGCAAATGAAGATAACAACAATAATTAGTCAGAACATTTTTAATCTATGAAACAATGAAAATAAATCTTTAAATCAGCCTCCACTCAGATTGCATGGGTTTACTTTTATACAGCTCTCTCTATATCCTCACAATGTTCCAAGTGATTTATACCAATGAGGTGTTGTCACTATCGTAACATTGGGAAATGTGGCAGCCAATTTGTGCTCAGAGCTCCATCATAACTGCTGGGTAAAATAAACAAACTGTCTGTATTTGCTGGTCAAGTTTTTATTCACGCAAGTGATAACTGTTGGCTGAGCCAGTATTTATCATTACCTTTGAGATGGTAATGGAGAACTGCCTTCTTGAACTGTTGCAACCCTTGGAGTGCAGGCACACTCACAATGCTGTCAAGGAGGGAATCCACAAATTTGACCCAGTGATACTGAAAGAATGGTGATATATTTGACATGTTGTGACATGCCTCAGGATCAGATGAGACTTGAACCTGGGTTTTCTAGGCCAAAGACAGGGCCACTATCATTGTGCTACAAAAGCTAACGATGCTTTTCAATCTAGCTACATCATTTAGCATAGAATTTGTGATATAAGTCTAGGTTTATGAATACTAATAATGGTTCAGGCCAATTCTCATTCTGGTTAATATCACAAAGATTAAAAATGAATAATATAAAAATGTGAGTTAAAGAAATGTATAAATTAACATATTTAAGATATCAGACATACATAACAACCTGAGAGAGGCAAAGAGTTGAGCTAGAATCCTAATTTATTCAGAAGATTAAACATGCATCAAGCCACTTTCAGAACAAAACTGGAAAAGAGCCCCCACACCGAGGGACATGACCAAATTATGGCAACAAAAGCAATAAATGCTAAACATGGAAAATATATTTGAATACATCTTATACTGGCACGAGGCTTTTAGAGAGAAAAAGGAAATCTTTTTGCACATCTCTGTATTCTTTATCTTTGTGAATAAACTGTATCCAAGACAACCTTGATCAGTCGAAAAATATTCATGGAGGGGAGGTGATGGTGTTGGTGCTGACTGATAATCCAGAGCCCAGGTTATGTCCTGGGAGAGGGTGAAATTTGAATGCAATTTTAAAAAGTCTGGATTCAAAACCATTGTCGTAAAATTCCATTTAGTTCATTCATGTCCACTGTACTTTACAGAAGGAAATTTGCAGTCCTTACATGTCTGACCAACATGTGGCTCCAGACCCTCAGAATGAGGTTGACTCTCAACTGCCTCCTGAAATACTGGCCCAGGCAACTTGACCACATAGCTAGAGGAAACTTTTTTAAAATACTCTCCTTCTTGTGATCTGAACTGTGATCTACAAAAGTTTGATAGTCTCAGTCAAAATTTTGATAAACCCAGTTTATGCAAGTGAATCCAAAGAGAGGCCCTAGAAAATTGCTGTAAGCAGATTCTATTCCCTCAACAATTCTTTCTTGTTTATCTTTTCTGTCAACTTGTTAATCAGCAGATTTGGGAGTAATTAGTAAGGAACAGCCACTTATTAGATAACTGAGCAGAATGGATCCCCATAGGAATCATCCTGTACTTTTTCAAACAAAAGGAAGAAGAAAGACAAAAGAAAAAAATTGAAGTAGCTGGGATTGCACCAGAAACAGCCTGCATCACTTGTGCATACCCCGATATTCTTGTTACAAAGAAAGGTAAAGATGCTTCAGTCTAAAAGAGGAGTAGGGCCCATGAAGGCTGAAGTTCACAAAATGGTGGCACAGTGGCTCAGTGATTAGCACTGCTGCCTCACAGCGCCAGGGACCTGGTTTCAATTCAACCCTCGGGCGACTATTTGTGTGAAGTTTGCACATTCTCCCTGTGACTGCGTGGGTTTCCTCCGGGTGCTCTGGTTTCCTTCCACAGTCCAAAGATGTGCAAGCTCAGTGGATTGACCATACTAAATTGCCCATTGTGTCCAGGGGTCTGTAGGTTAGGTGTGTTAGCCATGGGAAATGCAAGGTTACAGGGAAAGGGTAGGGGGATGGGTCTGGGTGGGGTGCTCTTCAGAGGGTCGGTGGAACTTGTTGGGCTGAAGGGCCTGTCCCCACACTGTAGGCACTCTATGAAAAGGGAGACGCTGTGCCTGAGCAGTGTTGTTTGTTGAAATCTGACATGTAGACAGAAGCTGTCAAGGTCATAAGAACTCACAATAGTTACAGATCAAATGCCAATGTGTACTTCAGGAACTTAAGTTAGTCAGCAGTCCATTGACATTAAAAATTTCTGCGACAATGTGTTTGCTCAAGCAAATTATCTCTAATTATTCTTCACAATCAGCAGCAGAACAAGAAGCTGTAGCATTTTTATAGTCCCAGGAGTTCCAAAGACCTAGAAGGCAATAAATAACTGCTTGTCTCTAAACCTCTTTCACCTTTCCAACATTTTCATCTTTAAAGCCATCCTTTTGACCAACCTTTTGGCTGTTCCTTATTCTATGGCTGATTACACCTCTGTGAAGCACTTTGCTATGATTTCCTACATTAAAGGATGATATGAATGTTTTGCTGTTGTTGAATGATTTCTCTCTGTAGCCTTTTTACAGTAGAAACTCAAATTGTTGTATTTAGTACAAGAATCTGAACTGGATGTGGTTTCTAAACTGCAATTAAGATTTAAAAGAACAGGAAATGACCAAACCAAGCAATATTTTTGTCCTTAACTGAAACAGAAATATATGGTAGTGTAGGGAGATACAAATATTCATTTTGAGTTACAAATAAGAAAATGAAAGTTGGATACTTGCAAATCAAATGAAATTGTGTGGAGCACATCTTTAGCTGTACAAGACTGTTATTTTTGGAGCAGTGAGGTTGTTACATCATTGAGACAAAGCATTGGTAGTCTTTGAGTTAATCAAAAACTGCCTAAAAATAACATTCGATTTGTCCAGCTGCAGATTGGTACAGACCTGTGGGGACTGTACAGCCAGAGCCAGCAAACAGAAATCTTTGCTCTCTGCCTTCCCTCTGTACGAGTAAAAAGGAAAAAAAAAACAAGAAACTCAAAAGAAAGAATTCTAACACAAGAAAAGACTTCAGTCCAACCCAATCAGCTGTTGAATCAATACTTGACAATTATACAAACAATATTGGGTCATCATTAAAGATAGATTTCTGGGTCAACATCCTTCCCAAACAGCATTGTAGATCTACATATAGCGCATAGACTGCAGCAGTTCAAGAAGGCAGCTCATCACCACCTTCTCAAGGGCAACTAGGGATGGTCAATAAAAACTGGCCTAGCCAACATTGCCTGTATAGCAAGAGTGAACTCTTTTTACAAAGAAAACTCTCCACTTTGTGACCTGGAATGTGATCTACAAAATTTTGATTGTTCCAGTCATAATATTTGTGCCAAAGCATCTGTCTTTTCTTTGTTATTCATAAATTATTCATAAATGAAGGTTTGTGTGCTTGAGGCTTTGAAGTGGAATAGTTAACATCGCAGAGTATTAAATTAGTGATCTTTTCCCTCTCTGCCATTTGTTAAAGGATATGTTTGTTTACAATAAATTGTTAGTTTTTGTTAATGGTGAAGCCTGGTATGAATGACCATTGCCCCAAGTAGTAATCAGTCAGTCAAACTGATCACCTTGATATTTAATTGTTTCATTACACATTTGTGACAATGGTAGAATAGTGGAACTCAATTATTAGTGCAATGTCCCCAATTAACTCATGACCAAAGATTCATCAGAGTAAAAGCAAGATGAATATTTCAGGTGCAATTCTTTCTCAATCTTACAATTTGTTTTCCATCTCTGAGTGCTGCAACTCATTCTAAAATGTTGTGCTCAATGTTCTTCTATTTCTAGCACTGTAAGTAAAAGTAGATTGTTACTATTTCCACATTTTTTCCCCTAAGGTTATTTTTGTTAATCTGAATTATTTTTCTCAAAACAAAAGCAGAAGGAACAAGGGTCATTGATCAGGTTAATGCCTTTGTGGTGTAGCCTGACCACATATTAATGTTCCAGACAAGATAAAAAGACAACAAATTATTGCCTTCCAGATTACACTTCAGCCTAGATTTTACGACCTGTATTACTTCAACTTACGAAGGATACAGTGAACAGAATTGTAGACTGCAAGCTTGGGCAGACTACCCATGAGAGTAAATGTAGATGAAGAAAGTTTACTTAGAGATAAGGTCAAACACACTCACTCACAGACTTTCTTTGCACTTTCCTTTTGAGTAGACTTGGCAGAGGCCAAAGACCAGATGAGATGGGTTAAAATACATGTTTAAGCTATAGAATAAAACCCCATGCTCTGCAGAAAACAAATAGTTAAAATATTCCAATCAAGGAAGGTAGGTACAAATGATATATGAGGTGGGATATGGTTTGCAATGTTGGTGTTCCTCTCCATTACTCCAAGAACACTATGACTGCAAAAATATTGCTGATCAAAATTGGCACTTGCTAGTGCAACAAACCATTCAGGCAAATCCAAGTCTTATTTGCAACATTAATGTTTTTTGTGATTTGGGAGACAATGTAGCTTCAGGAAAACAAAAACAAAATCCAAGGCTCTCATATTTTTGGTGGTATCTTCAAATTAGCTACGCATAAACTGTAAGATTCAACACTGAACTGTGCTGCTTATTCAATACTTATTCTAGTTTTAACTATAAAACAGATAATGATATTCTACAATTTAGTGAGGCTCTCTTCTGTTATGATAACTGTGTTGAATCTCATTAGATTAATGCTGTTCCACTGATGTATAAAAAAGCAATCTGTTTGCACTCTGTTATTTAATGAGGGTAGGGATGCTCAACTCCAGCTGCTGTCGTAGATATGCACATCCAGCATTCCTCTTTTTGAGCTGACTTGAATTCAGGACATTGGATCAGCATTGTGGCAACAATACTTTTCCTCTCACTGAATAAAAGTCAAATGGTACAAAATTTATCTTGTCCATTAAGTGCTCCCTGGGTGAGAGGAATACAAATACCTTGAAAGGCAGCAACCATTCAAATTTTTCATTTGGATATCTTCCACTTATTTCTTTCCAGCACACTGACTTTCTTACAGATTCTAGCTTTCACAACAGGAGCTCCTATGGACGCTCTAACTCAATGATAACTGA
>JAHRHZ010000048.1:2292022-2322953 GCA_024137785.1 Ginglymostoma cirratum | reverse complement strand
CCATCCAGGCAAGTGGGGAGTATTCCATCACACTCCTGACTTGTACTTTGCCTGGTTACCTTCCCATCTGGTTCACTAATGTCCTTGAGGGAAGGAAATCTGCCATCATTACCTGGTCTGGCCTACATGTGACTCCAGACCCACAGCAATGTTATTGACTCTTAACTGCCCTCTGGGCTATTAGGGATGGGCAACACATGCTGGTTTAGCCAGCGATGCCCACATCACATGAATGAATGAAAAGGAACTGTAGATAGTAGATAGGCTTTGGTGAGTCAGGAGGTGAGTTACTTGCCTCAGGGTTCCTGGCCTCTGACTTGTATTTATACCCACAATATTTATAAGGCTAGTCCTGTTCAGTTTCTGGTCAATGGTAACCCCCAGGATGCTTATTGTGGGCAATTCACCATTGGTAACACTATTGAATATCAAAGGACAATGGTTAGATTATCTCTTGTTGAAGACAGTCATTGCTTGGCACTTGTGTAGCACGAATGTTATGTGCCACTTGTCAGCGCCAGCCTGAATATTGCCCAGGTCTGTATTTGAATATAGACTCATTCAGTATCTGAGGTGTAAGTATTGCAACAGTCACTGAATCCTGCCCCTTCAACAAAAAAGTTGCCTACTTGATTAATGTTCTCTGAGCAGCATATTCCCAATCTCTGTTTCATATTTATAATTATTTTCACTTTAATACAATCATATCAACCTAGCTGCAGATTAAACAGGGTACAACACAGGCTTAGCTGTACTTTTTAAATCTCTTAGTTTATTCAGACATTTCTACGGTCTTGTTAATCTCTGTTACTATTCGTAGTCATTTTTGTGTGAATTCTTTTCTTTGATCCCACTTAGATTTTTATTTTCTAAGTACACTCATTTTTCTTGACAAAGTATAATTCCTCTAATTTATCTAACTTGAAATTAATTTGCTCATTGTATGTTAATTTTGCAACTTAATAATATTTTCTTGCGATGTGTCTTCCTCGCGAATGACTATTCATCCCAACCCTCAATTTAATGTCATCTGCACATGTCTTGATATTGTACCTTTGATTCCAAAGTTCAAGTCGTTAATATAAACTGTGAACAGCAGTGGTCCCAGTACCAATCCTCATGGAGCACCACTTTCTACATTCTGCCATTGTGAGAAAACAGCCTGACTCTATGACTTTCTGCCTTCAGTCTGCTAGCAATCCATTCTTCCACTTATCCCCTAATCCAGTATTCCTTGATCACATTCATTAGGTAAAATGATGTGATATTTTATCAAAGGCCTTTTGAAAGTACGCATAAATTACATTTATTACATTACCCATATCCATTCTCTCTGTTACATGTTTTACAATGTCAAAGAGGTTAGTCACGTAAAATAGGAGGCTTGGAGACCGCTTTGTGGAACACCCACATTTGATTCGCAACAAATGACTGCACCTCCCAGTCGCAAACCACTTCAACTACCCTCCCACTCCTTGGACAGCATGTCCATCCTGGGCCTCCTCCAGTACCACAATAATGCCACCTGAAGGTTGCAGGAACAGCACCTCATATTTCGCTTGGGAACCCTGCAGCCCAATGGGATCAATGTGGATTTCACAAACTTCAAAATCTCCCCGCCCCTGACCGCATCCAAAACCAGCCCAGCTCGTCCCCACCTCCCTAACCTGTCCTTCCCCCCACAGATTCACTCCTCCCACCTCAAGCCCCACCCCCATCTCCTACCTATCAGCCTCATCCTGCCTCCTTGACCTGTCTGCCTTCCCTTAACTGACCAACCCCCACCCTAACTCCCCACCTACACTCACTTTTACTGGCTCCATCCCCACCTCCTTGGCCTGTCTGTCTCCTCTCCACCTATCTGCTCCTTTATCCATCTTCCATCCGCCTCCCCCTCTCACTCTATTTATTTCAGAATCCCCTTCCCCTCCCCTGTTTCTGAAGAAGGGTCCAGACCTGAAAAGTCAGCTTTCCTGCTCCTCTGATGCTGCTTGGCCTGCTGTGTACATCCAGCTCTACACCTTGTTATCTCAGATTCTCTAGCATCGGCAGTTCCTACTGTCTCTAGTCACGTAAAATGTTCCTTTTTAAAATCTGGGCTGGCCATTCATTATTTTATTTCTAGTTTTTGGATGTTCTACATTTCCCACTTTCACATGGGGTTTCATTTCTTTTCCCTGTCACTGACTGCATATGTGGTAGGCAACCTGTTATATCAGGCAATTAACAAAAATCATTTTCCGTTCCCACAGAAATCACTTCCAAAATGTGATGGCAATTTGTGCAATTCAATAAGCTGTTTGCATCTCATTAAAGTGTAATTATCTCAATTACCAAATCTTCTCTACCTACTATTTACTGCTTCTGATCATTAAAGTTGTAGGTTGAAAAGAATAAATTAACCATGAAGAATGATATCCACATCATGCTAAATCCTCTAAAATATCCTGACATTCTATGCAACACTACTGCGGAGAGAGTGAGAATTAAATTGATGAAATGACGCTGCTGAATTTTTTCACACAAGTCACAACAAAAGTGGAATTAGTGCAGAATTATCAGCTACATTCCCACTCACAGTGCTTCTACGTAACAGCTTAATACGAATGAATCAGCTATTTTCAGGCTTTTCCTCGTCATAAACACTTCCAATTTTTTTCCCATTTTGTGCTGCTACGAGTCTTCTTGCTAATCTTATATCAATTCTTGAATCATAGAAAATAGAAATAGGCCATTCAGCCCTTCAAGGCTGCTCTACTATTCAATATGATCATGGTTGATTATCCAACTCAGGACCCTATTCTCGCTTTCTCACCATACCCTTTGATCCCTTTAGTCCCCAAGAACGTAAATTGCAAACAGAGGAACATTGGCCAATGACTCACCAAAAGCTCTGTCAATGTAATTCATATCATCACCATTACCAAGACTGTTTGCTTCAATCTTTGTAACATCACCCTTTCTCCCCAGGACATCATCACATAGAAGCGTATATATAATCATAGTGTGGAAGGGACTTTTAGGCCATCATGTCCATGCCGGTTCTCTACATGTTGGAAATTGGAGTCCCTCAAAAAGTGGCTTTTTGTTTCTAGTTTTTGCCATGTAGCATGAGATCTCATTAAACTGCTGTTACAACAATTTCTTGCTTTCTGCAAACATAAACAATTTCCAATAGACAAGACAGAAGGAAGGCAACAATATAGACCTCCCAGGCTACAGCATTCCATCAGCCGATGTCAAAGAACTATGTAACACTATACATATCCTAAAATCAATATGGTGTTGAACAAAATAAAACTTTTGTTTCTAAAATGAATGAAAACTAACTTTGAAGAGGTCAAGAGGGCAACTGTTATCCTGATATTATGAGTAGCTGTCCTATGTTCATTGGCTGGAAGGGTTGAACTGAGTGATTGGCCAAGAGTAAACTACCAGTTCCAAGAAATAGGGAAGACTAACAAGTGCTCAGGGGCAGAGGGTAGTCCTTGTCAAGCTGTCATTCACGGAGACAGTCCTCATCAGGGACTTGTTGCCTTCAGTGGAAGATTCATAGATTCATACAGTGCAGAAAAGGTACTTTGGCCCATCAAGTCTGGACCAATGTAACTACCACTAAAAGTGCACTCATCCCAATTTCCTGCACTTATCCCATATCCTTGACAGACCAGAAGAAATAGAGGGAAGACCCAGGGAAGAAATTCCAAACACTTCCACCGGAGAGCAGGATGCTGCCTTCACAATTTTAACAAAATAAACACACTTTGTGCCAACAATCTGTCCTCTGTATCAGTGACTCATCCTCAGTTGTCATGGGTTGTATAACTTTTTTGTGTAATTAATAAACATATCATATCTAAATTGCTGCTTCTTAACAAAATCAATAAGCTAAATAACAAATGAGGTAACTGCAGTCACAAAACTCCAAAACCTAACAAAAGGCAAATTGTTTTGTTCCAATGCCTTACCTGAATGGCGGTAAAGTGGGAGAGGGGACTGCGCAGTGGGACCTAGGTGTCCTTGTACACCAGTCGCGGAAGGTAAGCATGCAGGTGCAGCAGGAGGTAAAGAAGGCAAATGGTACGTCTGCCTTCATTGCGAGAGGTTTTGCGTACAGGAGCGGGAAGGTGTTGTTGTAGTTGTACAAGGCCTTAGTGAGACCACACCTAGAATATTGTGTACAACTTTTGTCTCCTTTTCTGAGGAAGGATGCTCTTGCTCTCAAGGGAGTGCACCAAAGGTTTACCAGGCTGATTCCAGGGTCTGACGTATGAGGCGAGATTGATGAGGCTGGGATTGTTTTCTCTAGAGTTCAGATGAATGACGGAGGATCTCATAGAGACTTATAAAATTTTAACAGGACTGGACAGGGTAGATGCAGAGAGAATGTTACTGATTGTGGGTGTGCCCAGAACCAGGAATCACAGTATGAAGATTCAGGGTAGACAATTGAGGAAGGACATGAGGAGACATTTCTTTACCCAAAGAGTGGTGAGCCTGTGGAATTCATTACCACAGGAAGCAGTTTATGTAAAACATTGAATGTATTCAAGAGGTGACTAGATATAGCACTTGGGGTGAATGGGATCAAGGGTTATGTGGAGAAAGCAGGGTTAGGTTATTGAGTGGGATGATCAGCCATGATCGTGAAGGATGGTGGACCAGGCTTGAAGGGTCGAATGGCCTCCTCCTGCTCCTATCTTCTATATTTCTATGTTTCCTTATAATCCTTCAAAAAGCTTTCTCTTTTTCAAAACAGTGCCTAGGAGCCTTTATATACACCTGAGAGGGTAAACATCACCTCAATTTAAAGACTCATCTAAAAGCCAGCCTTCCAATCACTGAAGTGTCAGCCAAGACATTGTGCTGTATGGACTGGGTTTTTGAGGCGAAATTGATTTCAGGCTTAGACTTCCTTTACTTTGACTAATGGGTTGGAAAGTGGCATGGTGCTGACCAGGAGCCAAACTGAAAATAATGGTCAGTGTGGAATGGACATCCATCTAAGAGTGAATAATAAAACTAACAGATCCAAAGAGTCATAAAGCACAGAAACAAACCCTATGATCCAACTCATTCATTCTGACCAAGCTTCCCAAACTAAATTAGTCTCTTTTTCCTGCGTTTGGCCCATATCCCTCTAATCCTTTCCTATACATGGATCTGTCTTGATGCCTTTTAAGTGTTTTTACTATACCTGTACCTACCACTTCCTGTGGAGCTCATTCCATATTTCTCTGTGTGAAAAACTTGCCCCTGAAGTCCCTTTTAAATCTTTCCCCTTTCACCTTAAATATATGCCCTCTAGTTTTTACCTCCACTATCCTTGGGAAAAGACCTTTGCTATCCACCTTATCTATGCTCCTCATGATATAATAAACCTCTTTAAGGTCACTTCTCAAGTTCCTACAATCCAGGAAACAAAGTCCTCGGTGGTGCAACCTCTCCTTATAACTCAAACCCTTCAGCCCCTCTTCCCTTTTCGAGCACTGATTGGAATCTTGCAGGTGTCAGGCCCCCTGCAGCTGAAATGCAGACGGTAGGACAGTGGCACATCAGAGCAACAACACATGAGTGTCCCCACTCCCACAGTCTCTATACCCTGATGGTAAAAGCTTATGTGATCCAGGGTAACTTGGCAAGATAGATCCAAAATTGGCTTAGTGGTAGCGGAAGTGAGTGGCGGTAGAAGCCTGTTTGTGTGACTGGAACATGGTGTGCAGTGACATACCACAGGAATCAGTGTGGGGTCCCTTATTAGTTCTGATATTCATAAATGATGTAGATGAGAATCTGGTGGGGGATGGGGGGGTGGTGTGTGATAAGTTTGCAGATGACACAAAGATTAGCCTGGTGGTTGACAGTGAGGAGGAAGGTACTAAGTTACAGGAGGATACAGACGGATTGGCCAGATGGGCTAATCAGTGGCAGATGGAATTTAACCCTGATGAATGTGAGATGATGCAATTTGGAAAAAGGAACAAGACAAGGGAGCACTCAATTAATGGCAAGACACAAGGAAGCTCAGGGGAACAGAGGGATCTGGGGGTGCTTGTCAACAGATACCTGAAGGTGCAGGACAGGTTAATAAATTAGTTAAGATGACGGATGGGACAATTGCCTTTATAGTTGTAACATATATTATAAGAACAGGGAGGTCATGTTGAAGCTAAGCAGAATTTTGGTTAGGCCATAGCTGGAGTACTGTGTGCAGTTCTGGTCACCCCATTGTCGGGAGGATGTGATTGCACTGGAGTGGGTTCAGAGGAAATTCACCAGGATGTTGCCTGGAATGGAGTATATCAGCTGGAAGAAAGGCTGTATAAGCTTGGGTTGTTTACTTTGAAGTGGAGAAGGTTGTGGGGGGGCCTTATAGAGGTGTTTAAGATTATGAGGGGCATTACGAGGTGAAGAAATAGCAGCTGTTCCCTTCAGTTGAAAGGGCCAGTAACATGAGGGTATAATTTTAAGGTGTAAAGCAGAAGGATTAGAGGAGACTAGACGGAAGCCTTTTCACCCAGAGAGTGGTAGGATCTGGAGGGTAGTTGAGATTCAAGATGGCGGCAGAGTAGCAATGCAGCATCAGGCTGCTGAACCCGGGACACGTTGGCTTCTGTCTGCTTCTCTTAGGTTTTCTTTTACTTTTGCCCTTCTTCTTTTTCTTTCTTTTCCTTTTTTTTGTTGAAGCATTTTGCGGCTTTGGAAGGGCATCGGCGGCAATGGAATGGCAACAAGGTGGGGATCGACGATAGATGAAGGAAGGGCTGTAGATGTCATCTATATGGACTTTAGTAAGGCGTTTGATAAGGTTCCCCATTGTAAACTAATGGAGAAAGTGAAGTCACATGGTGTGCAGGGTGTTCTAGCTAGGTGGATAAAGAACTGGTTGAGCAACAGGAGACAGAGAGTAGTAGTTGAAGGGAGTTTCTCGAAATGGAGAAAGGTGACCAGTGGTGTTCCACAGGGATCAGTGCTGGGGCCACTGTTGTTTGTGATATACATAAATGATCTGGAAGAGGGCATAAGTGGTCTGATCAGTAAGTTTGCAGATGACACGAAGATTGGGGGAGTAGCAGAAAGCATAGGGGATTGTCAAAGAATACAGGAGAATATAGATAGACTGGAGAGTTGGGAGGAGAAGTGGCAGATGGAGTTCAATCCGGGCAAGTGTGAGGTGATGCATTTTGGGAGGTCTAATTCTTGAGCAAACTATACTGTAAACGGAAGAGCCTTGGGAAAAGTTGATGAGCAGAGAGATCTGGGAGTTCAGGTCCATTGTACCCTGAAGGTGGCTGCACAGGTGGATAGAGTGGTCAAGAAGGCATATGGTATGCTTGCCTTCATCGGACGGGGTATTGAGTATAAGAGCTGGCAGGTCATGTTAAAATAGTACAAGACTTTGGTTCGGCCACATTTAGAACACTGTGTACAGTTCTGGTCGCCACATTACCAAAAGGATGTGGAAGCTTTGGAGAGGGTACAGAGAAGGTTTACGAGGATGTTGCCTGGTATGGAAGGTGCTAGCTATGAAGAGAGGTTGAGTAGGTTAGGATTGTTTTCATTAGAAAAAAGGAGATTGAGGGGGGACCTGATTGAGGTCTTCAAAATCATGAAGGGTATAGACAGGGTTGATAGAGATAAGCTTTTTCCCAGGGTGAGGGATTCAATAACGAGGGGTCACGCGTTCAAGGTGAGAGGAGAAAAGTTTAAGGGGGATACACGCGGAAAGTACTTTACACAGAGGGTGGTAGGTGCCTGGAATGCGTTGCCAGCAGAGGTAGTAGAGGCAGGCACGGTAGATTCATTTAAGGTGCGTCTGGACAGATGCATGAGTAGGTGGGGAGCAGAGGGATACAGATCCTTAGGAATTGGGCGATAGGTTTAGACAGTGGATTTGGATCGGCACAGGCTTGGAGGGCCTCTTCCTGGGCTGTAAGTTTTCTTTGTTCTTTGTTCTTCTTTGAGCGAGTTCAGGAGATCGACAGCCACAGCAGTGATTTTGCAGTGACTCATGGCTTCATCGGTAGAGGCCCACTTACCTTATGGAGAAAAGGCACTAAGATGCAAACATTCCCCCTTCTTCTTGGCTCCGTTTCTTGTATTTCTGCTTTTTTTAGAAAAAATTCTGCCTCTTTCTTATCAAAAATGGTTGCTTTGGTTTTGTAACTAAGATGATTATTTCTGTTAATTCTGGTTGTTTTATGTCTAAGATGGCACTGGAGAATGGTGACTGTACATTTTTCACTGTATTCCTGTACTTGGGTACATGTGACAACATACGCACACAACCTTTAAAAAATACCTGGATGAGCACTTGAAGTGTCATAACATTCAAGGCTATGGGCCTAGTCCTAAAAAGTGGGACTATTGTAGATCGTAATATAGTTTACATTATTTTAATATGTACAGGGGGCACCTCAAGACAGATGTGCCCCTCTCTCTCTCCCTCTCTATCACAAACATTAAAAGCTTCCAACTCAAAACACTGAGGCTGCGATCTCTTATGCGTGGATGATCTCTTATTAGCCCTCAGTCTAGGGAGGCTATTCACTCCTTAGTAATAAGCAGGCCCTCTCCCCATTAACTGGCCTATTCAACTGAAAAACATGTTGGAAGACCATTTCTGACTTGGAACAAGATTGGGACCTGATACCAGGTTTCTCAGAGGGAAAATTCAGCCCACTCTCTGAGTAGGATTTAAATCACCACCATCTTTGCCTCAAGGCTGATAATGTTACCACTGAGGCAAGGATAAAACACTTTCTTGCTGCTTCATATCAGAACACCTTTTTTTAAAATCATTTAAAACCTGGGATGTGGGCATCTCTGGCTAGGCCAGCATTTATTGCCTATTCCTATTTGCCCACAGGGCAGTTAAGAGTCAACGACATTGCTGTGGGCCTGTAGTTGCATGGAGATGAGACTGGGTAAGTACAGCTGTTTCCTTTCCTGAAAGATATCAGGAAATCGGATGGGCCTTTTTTCCCCTGACAATTGACAGCAATTTTGTAGTAGTCATTAATTCCAGATTTTTTATTTTTTTCCAAACTCTACCAACTACCATGCTAGGATTCAAACCAACTTCTCCAGAATATAAACTGGATCTCTGGATTAATATTCCTCATGGCAATACCACTAGGCCATTGCCTCCTCCCCTGCACACCTTTGCTAAATCAGACAGGAATGTTAGCAGATTCATCTTGAATTAGAAAGCCACAATTAACCCTTCTAATCAAGGCACATTTTTATGCAATCATTCTGCGGATGAATAGTCCCAACTCCAGGTATGCAAAGTCTACGTTTAAATTTGTTTCACTGTTAGAAACATATTTCCGTTCTAGCAATGACACAAACACCAGGCTCCTGTGCCTGAATGAATTTACAATGTAGTCAAAAACGGCTGGAGGTTTATTAAGATTGAAATGAGCCAACCCACACAGATTCAATGCTGTGATCACACAATGTTGCAAACAAAACATAATGTGGAGGTGCCGGTGTTAGCCTGGGGTGGACAAGGTCAGAGGTCACACGACACCAGGGTATAGTCCATCAGGTTTATTTGAAAACACAAGCTTTTGTGAGCCTCAATCCTTTTTCAGATGAGGAAGGATTGAGGCTCCGAAAGCTTGTGATTTCAAATAAACCTGTTGGACTATAACTTGGCAGAAGAAACACACATCACAGCCAGCAAGGCTCAACGTCTTCTCTCTTCCTTTCCCTAATTTCTTCCAATTGTCATAGTCATGACCTGTGCCTATTAAGCTCAGAAGAAAAATGGACGCTTTGAATCATCTTCTAAATAAAAAAGCAATATGGGATAGTTAATTTGTCTCAACAAAATTATAGCCCTGGGCGTTGGGAAATATCTTTTGTTATTTCTGTTCAGATAAAGTTTGACGTGTCTGAACAAATGTCTGGGAACTCATTTAAAATGGAAATGGCCCTCCTAGGTGCTGATTGACTACCTGTCACTATTTCAATGAAAGAGATTGAAAATCACAACAGCTGATGCACTCTCACATCCCACTGGTCAGCCCAGTTCAACAAGGACATATTGGAGCATAATCATAGCTGAATTTGTCACTAGATCATTAAACACTCATCCATCATGAGTCCAATCCATCTGCTATCAACATGATGTGTAAAAAATGGAGTACCTCCTGAAATCCCATGAGTGGAAGTACCTGGAGAGAACCAACATTTCATTAATCCACAAGGCCAGCCTGGTGCAGTAGTGTGGGATAAGGAGACTACAAGGAAAAGACATCGCCCAGTAAGCCCAAGATAGGACCTTGTCTCAAAATTCACTTTAGAGATTATTCTGCATAATTATATTTCATAAATACAGAGGCTCAAACACAACTTTGACTTAAAAGCCACAAATCACCAACCTTCATTGTCTTCATTGAACAAAGAGAAAACCCTTCAGGCCTGCAATATTTTAACCACCACCTTAAAGACTATATAAAGAAGTGACCTGTTTCTCTTTTAACCATCTCGTCATCTACGTGCACGTAACACCTTTAGAAATTATCTTTTCTTGTGTGTTTGTGTCTGTGTGTTTCAGGAGTGGGTGTTTATCGTATTTACATTTTAGGTGTTGTGAAAAATAAACAATTATTGATTGATTGATTTCTTGTCACGTGTACCAAAGTACAATGAAAAGCTTTCTTTACAAGCAGTACATACAGATCATAATAAGCAAGGATGTATATATCCAAAAGACTTAGACAGTGGCATTCAGGTTACATTGCAACAGGGTGTGTGCTAGGCAAGATCAATGTTAGCAAAATCAGGGTTATTTGAGGCTGGACAGTCCATTCGTCAGTCTGATAACGATCGGGAAGGAGCTGTTCCTGAACCTCTTGGTGTGTGTGTTGAGCCTTCTGTGCTTTCTGCCTGACCGAAGAGGTTGTAGGAGGTCATTATCGGGGTGCGATGAGTCTTTGACAATGTTGGCCACCTTTCCGTGGCAGTGAGCCATGGAGATAGACTCCATGGATGGAAGGTTGGCTTCCGTGATGCTCTGGGCTGTGCACACCACCTTCTGTAGTTCCTTACGGTCCTGGGCACAGCGGTTACCATACCAGGCCATTATGCACATGGACAGTATGCTTTCTATGGTGCATCTGTAGAAGTTGGTGAGGGACCTTATGGACATGCCAAATTTCGTGAGCCGCCTGAGGAAGAAGAGGCATTGTTGTACCTTCTTGACTGTTACATTTATGTGTGAAGTCCAGGACAGGACGTCGTTTATCGTCACTCTGAGGAACTTGATGCTCTTTACTCTCTCACCCTCAGTTCCACTGATGTAGATGGGGACGTGTTCATCTTCTTTCTTTCTGAAGTCAGCGAGAGTTCTTTTGTTTTGCCGACATTGAGAGGTTCTCATTGCACCGCATCAGCAAGCCCTCCATCTCCCTTCTGTATTTTGACTCGTCTTTGTTAGGTATCCAGCCTACAGTGTCAGTGACTTTGCAGATGGCGTTTGTCAGAATTTGGCAACACTGTTATGGGTGTGCAGAGAGGGGGCTGAGGATGCATCCTTAGGGGCCTCCAGTGTTGAGTGTTATTGTGGAGGAGGTGCAGTTACCTATCCTCACTGATTGCAGCCCATGGGTCAGAAAGCTGAGGATCCAGTTGCAGAGGGCAGAGCCAAAACCATGCTCATACAGTTTTGAAATCAGTCTGGACAGGATAATGGTTTTGAAGGCAGAGGTGTAGTCAATGATCAGGAGTCTGATGTAGGTGTCTTTGTTGTCCAGATGTTCCAGGGATGAGTGCAAGGCCAGGGAAATGGCATCTGCCATGGATTACACAATCGGCAAATTGTAGGGGATTGAGGCAGGGACATGACCAGCCTCTCAAAAAATTCATGATAATTGAGGTGAGAGCCACTGGGCAGTAGTCATTAAGGCACATTGCATGTGCTTTCTTAGGTACAGGGATGATGGTGGTCTTCTTGAAGCAGATGAGCACTTCAGCTTGATTTAAAATGATCTGAAAGCCTATTTTTGTATCTATTATTTAAAGCATCAGGACTCAAAGGGTTAAAAACTTACTTTTGTAGTCAGTCAAAAGGTAATAGGGAAAAATTATTCCATATATCTTCCCATCCACAACACAATCTATAGTTAGGATCACACCTCCTTTATATGTTTCTAACTGCAATGGTCCAGTGCACATCCCATCCATGTATATGTTCAATTATATTTTAGTCTGTATCTAGAAAAATATTAGCTCCTATTCTGACATCTCATGCTCTGGAAGTTGCTAAGTATTGAAGTCAAAATGTACCTCGCAATATTAATATTGAGGCCCCTAATACGTGTGGGGCCACACTTTTGGAGAAAAGGTTTGAGGGGAGGAGTGAGTGATGGGCAGGAAACTTGAGTATGGCATTTTCAAAAGCTGCAGGGTGTTAAAAAATATTACAGCAGGATATCTGCCTGACACCAGTCTGATTGACAGACTGATGAGCTGCCTGCCTCTTGTGTGATCAGCAAAATGGAAGATACACGGAGGGAGAACAGGAAGGGAGCTAATGAGACATCAACATCATGAATGGGATTTGGCAAAGGAGCAGGATCTCCAGGATGGGGGTGGACAATCTCTGGGTCAGGGCAGAGATCATTAGAGTGGGGAGAAAAAGTGACAGATCCTGAAAGAATCATAGAATCCGCACAGCATGGAAGCAGGCCATTTGGCCCATCAAGTTCACACCGACACTCCAAAGAGCATCCCATGCAGATGCACCCACCTACCCTGACCCTGTAATTTTCATGGCTAACCACTTAGCCTGAACACTATGGACAATTTAGCCTGGCCAATCCACCTAACCTGCGCATCTTTAGACTGTAGGAGGAAACCCACACGGACATGGGGAAAATGTGCAAACTCCACACAGACAGTCACCTGAGAGTGGAATTGAGCCCTGGTCCCTGGTGCTGTGAGGTAGCAGAACTAATCACTGAGCCACTGTGCCACCCTAAAGTGATAGCAAAGGGATTAAGTAGTGGAAACATTGAGATCATGAGGAGGTGAGGGGATGGCAGTCTGTTAGGATGTTTCACAGTTTATTTTGTTGCGGATCGAAGAAGATACGCCTGCTTCTCCAGGCTAACAGGCAATCCTGTAACAGCACTCACTTTATAGATCCATTTCAATTTCACTTCCTTTTATCTGTCAGTTTTCCCAAAGCCCATTAGATTAAAAAAACTGCTTGTTAAACTTGAAGGCGTTAAAAGCTGCAAATGTCTGACAGACCTCTGAGATTTGATTGGTTGTCTCCTACTCCAATACAACTCTATTAAACCAGATTGTTGGAAGGTTTGAAGCAGCCTGAGGTCATATTTGAAATTTCAAAACATTTAACGTTTCGTGTGATCCAACCTTACCCACTTTTACGGTTTATGCTTATCTCAAATCTCCAATTTGGAATACAATCAAATCTAAGAGAAACCAAATCAAAGGTGTCACTCACCTTTGAACAGAATTCCTAACATTTAAATTTTCAGTCTGCTACAGATAGTAATTTCAGATGTAAAATAAAAAACCTCACATAAGTCATTCCTTCAACTTTAAACAGATTTCATTATTATTTGTCAAGCTCAGTCTCTAGCATTCTCTGTGTATAAAATGTCTTTAGTTATCAATTCCCTGTCCATCATGTGTTAAAATGTGCACAAAACTAACCTGAAAGTGTCAGAATGAAGGTGTATTTGTGTCTTGCCCTCCAAGAATCTAGGTTTGCCTTCTTGTTTTCAGTTAATTAATTGTATTCCAGGCATTACTCCTTAAACAAAAAGTTGCTGGAAATGCTCAGCAGGTCTGGCAGCATCTGTGAAGGAAAAAACAGAGTTAACAGTTCAGATTCGGTGACCCTTCTGCAGTCTGAGGAAGGGTGACCAGACCCGAAAAGTTAGCTCTGTTTTTTCATTCACAGATGCTGCCAGACCTGTTGAGCTTTTCCAGCAATTTTGTTTTTGTTCCTGATTTACAGCACCCGCAGTTCTTTCAGTTTTTATTACTTCTTAAATATTACTTCCTGGGAAGTTCAGCCATGTTCAACCTACAAAGTAACCCACCTGACAAAAACCATAACATCTGGCATGCCTCAAAATCCTGAACAACTTGAAGCCCACACTATTTTTTATTTATCTGACTGGGGAAACAGTTATATATTGATGTTGTGGTTCACATTCCATTAAACAGCTTCTGCTGATGCAATGTGAATGGCTGTGAAAACATCCTGAATGGATTGTTCGGGGCAAGAGTTCAGTCTATGGGCGATGATCTGAATTGGATGATATTGGCTGTTCCTCACATTTTACTGGTGGAGCAGGTGGCCACATCTTCCCCATCCTCTCCTCAGGCAGCTAAGCCTTGTCCATACTTTCAGTGGAAGGTTGAAATCTGGGACTTCATCACATGGGCCAGTTACCAGGCTGTGGAAGTGATGCTTTCAGTCAAGTAGGAAGTGCACCATTGAGTGTTGGGACTGTTGTCCATTTTATTGAGGTTGGAGTGTGATTCAGTTGGGACTATGGGATTTCGGATAACCATGCAGGCTTTTTTTTTCGAGGTCCAGTGTAGATTGGAGTTCTTCACCAGCTGTCTGTGGTGGTGTTCTACAAGGAGGATATTTTTCCCTGCAGCTAGCAAGAGGTTGAATATGTGTTTGCACAGGAAGTCACCGGAACTGTATTGCTTTCAATATCCCAGAAATAATCCCCATGACTTCCTACAGTTGGAATTTTGCCACATTTGTGCGTTTGGCCCTGAGCCAAGTTATGCACAAATATTCTGCTGTTGTGTATGTCGAGTAAGTGAAGCAATATGGAGCACAATGGCTCTGCTGCCCTGAGGGGTTACCCACAAGTTTCCAGTTTAGATTCCAACCTTGGCTCTAGTATTCTGGAGGTGTTGCCGGTGAGTCAATGCACAATCAAGAGTGATGCCAAGGTTATTTTGGCATTAGGTTGTGGGTCAGTGGTCACAGAATTGACATGAAATTCTTCACTGAGCTTCAAGTGGAAGGCAGAAATGACAGCATTGACAGTGTTTGGTCAAAGTTTCCACTTTCTGATGTCGGCTCTCAATGATCTTTGACCTTCAGTGTTTGCCTATTGTCTCAAAATTCTTCAGCTTGGAAATCCAGGACCAAGTCATAGAGTCACTGAGATGTACAGCACGGAAACAGACCCTTTGACCCAATCCGTCCACGCCGACCAGATATCCTAAATTAAGTTAGTCCCGTTTTTTCTTTATTCATTCACAGGATGAGGGCATCACTGGCCAGGCAGCATTTAGCGTCCATCCCTAATTGCCTAGAGGGCAGTTAAGTGTCAACCATATTGCTGTGGATCTGCAGTCAAATGTAGGCCAGACCAGGGAAGGATGGCAGTTTCATTCCTTAAAGGATATTAGTGAACCAGATGGGTTTTTCTTGACAATTGACAATTGACAATGGATTCATGGTCATCATTAGATTCTTAATTCCAGATATTTTTATTGAATTCAAATTCCACTACCTTCTGTGGTAGTGGGGACGAACTGAGGACAAAGGGTCAGTCCTCAGTAAAGGGCTCACCTTTGTCCCCCTCCACCCACATATCAACGAATACCGCTCACGCTTGGATATTGAGCAGTTTTTCCACCGCCTCCACCTCCACGCTTACTTCTCCAACTGTGAATCTAACCCTCCCTCTACTGACCCCTTCTCTCACCTCCAACACAAGCCCTCCTCCTGGACACCACCCCAAGGCCTCCTACCCTCCCTCAACCTCTTCATCTCCAACTGCCATCGAGACATTAATCGCCTCAACCTCTCTACCCCTCTCAAACACTCCAACCTCTCCACCACAGAAGTGCAGCCCTCCGCTCCCTCCGCTCCAATCCCAACCTCACCATAAAACGCGCGGACAAGGGAGGCGCAGTCGTAGTATGGCGCACTGACCGCTACATTGCTGAGGCCAAGCGCCAACTCTCTGACACCTCCTCCTACCGCTCCCTGGCTCATGACCCCACCCCCGAGCACCAAACCATCATCTCCCAAACCATCCACAACCTCATCACCTCAGGTGACCTCCCACCGACCGCCCCCAACCTCATCGTTCCCCAACCCCACACCGCCCACTCCTATCTCCTTCCCAAAATCCACAAACCTGAATGCCCTGGTCGACCCATTGTCTCCATCTGCTCCTGCCCCCACCGAACTCATCTCCACCTACCTAGACTCCATTTTCACCCCCTTGGTCCAGGAACTCCCTACCTACGCCCGCGACATCACCCACGCCCTCCACCTCCTCCAGAACTTCCAATTACCCGATCCCCAACACTTCATTTTTACTATGGACGTCCAGTCCCTGTACACCTGTATTCCCCATGCAGATGGCCTAAAGGTCCTCCGCTTCTTCCTGTCCCGCAGAACTGACCAATCCCCCTCCACCGACACCCTCATCCGCTTAGCCGAACTCGTCCTCACCCTCAACAACTTCTCTTTCAATTCCTCCCACTTCCTACAGACAAAGGGGGTGGCCATGAGTACCTGCATGGGCCCAAGCTATGCCTGCCTCTTTGCAGGTTACGTGGAACAATCCCTCTTCTGTACCTACACTGGCCCTAAACCCCACCTCTTCCTCCGTTACATTGATGACTGTATCGGCGCCGCCTCGTGGTCCCACGAGGAGCTCGAACAGTACATCCACTTCACCAACACCTTCCACCCCAACCTTAAGTTCACCTGGACCATCTCCAACACTTCTGTCTCCTTCCTGGACCTCTCTGTCTCCATCTCGGGTAACCACCTAGAAACCGATGTCCTTTTCAAGCCCACTGACTCCCACAGCTACCTGGAATACACTTCCTCTCACCCACCTTCCTGTAAAAATGCCATCCCCTATTCCCAATTCCTTCGCCTCCGCCGCATCTGCTCCCAGGATGAGACATTCCACTCCCGTACATCTCAGATGTCCTCATTCTTCAAGGATCGCAACATCCCCCCCCACAGTGGGCGAGAACGCCCTCGACCGTGTCTCCCGCATTTCCCGCAACTCATCCCTCACACCCCGTCCCCGCAATAATAACCAAAAAAGAATCTCCCTCGTCCTCACATACCACCCCACCAACCTCCGGACCCAACGCATCATCGTCTGACACTCCGCCATCTGCAATCTGACCCCATCACCAAAGACATCTTTCCCTCCCCACCCTTATCTGCTTTCTGGAGGGACCACTCCCTCTGCGACTCCCTTGTCCGCTCCACACTCCCCTCCAGCCCCACCACACCCAGCACTTTTCCCTGCAACCGCAGGAAGTGCTACACCTGCCCCCACACCTCCTCCCTCACCCCAATCCCAGGCCCCAAGAAGACTTTCCACATCAGGCAGATATTCACCTGCACATCTGCCAATGTGGTATACTGCATCCGCTGTACCCGTTGTGGCTTCCTCTACATCGGGGAAACCAAGCAGAGGCTTGGGGATCACTTTGCAGAACACCTGCGCTCAGTTCGCAACAAACAACTGCACCTCCCAGTCGCGAACCATTTCAACTCCCCTTCCCATTCTTCAGACGACATGTCCATCCTGGGCCTCCTGCAACGCCACAGTGATGCCACCCGAAGGCTGCAGGAATAGTAAATCATATTCAGCCTGGGAACCCTGCAGCCCAATGGTATCAATGTGGATTTCACAAGCTTCAAAATCTCCCCTCCCCCAACCGCATCCCAAACCAGCCCAGCTCATTTCCGCCTCCCTAACCTGTCCTTCCTCTCACCTATCCCCTCCTCCCACCTCAAGCCCCACCCCCGGCCCCGAGCACCGAACATCATCCTGCCCCCTTGACCTGCCTGTCCTCCCTGGACTGACCTATCTCCTCCCTACCCCCCCACCTACACTCACCTTTACTGGCTCCATCCCCGCCTCTTCGACTTGTCTGCCTCCTCTCCACCTATCCATCTTCTATCCGCCTCTCCCTCTCTCCCTATTTATTTCAGAACCCTCTTCCCCTCTCCCATTTCTGATGAAGGGTCTAGGCTCGAAACGTCAAGCTTTCCTGCTCCTATGATGCTGCTTGGCCTGCTGTGTTCATCCAGCTCCACACCTTGTTATCTCACCTTCTGTGGTGGGATTTGAACCCAGATTCCCAGACTTTATCTGGGTCTCTGGGTTGTCAGTGCTGCGATAATACCAGTAGACCATCACTTCCCCAGCTTTTGGCCCATATCCTTCTAAACCCTTCCTATTTACATGCCCATTCAGATGCCTTTCCAATGTTGTAATTGTACCAGCTTCCACTACTTCTTCTGGCAGCTCATTCCATACACGCACCACCCTTTGCATGAAAAAGTTGCCCCTTAGGTCCCTTTTAAATCTTTCCCCTCTCACCTTAAACCTTTGGACTCCACTATCCTGGGGAATAGACCTTGGCTAATCACCCTATCTATGTCCCCCATGATTTTATAATCTTCTATAAGGTCACCCCTCAGCCTCGAGCGTTCCAGGGAAAATAGTCCCAGCCTATTCAGCCTCTCCCTATTGCTCAAACTCTCCAACCCTGGCAACATCCTTGTAAATCTTTTCCAAACCATTTCAAGTTTCACAATGTCCTTCCTATAGCTGATGGACCAGAATTGAACGCAATATTCCAAAAGTGGCCTAATCAATGTCCTGTATAGCTGCAACATGACATCCCAATTCCCATACTCAATGCACTGACCAATAAAGGAAAGCATACCAAATGCCTTTTCACTACCATGTCTACCTGTGACTCTACTTTCAAGGAACTATGAACCTGTACTCCAAGGTCTCTTTGTTCAGCAACATTCCCCAGGGTCTTTCCATTATGTGCCTAAGTCCTGACCTGATATGCCTTTCATCAGCTTATCCATACCTCCCCATTCCCAACATGACCATGTTGTTGGGTTGGTGTATGCCTTGGCTGTACTGGGACTGATGTTCTCACAAGTTGCGTGACCAGGAAAGTAAACTATGCTGGGCCAGTGGGTGAGGGGGATGGGGCGGGGGTCAGATGAGAAAGCAACAGAAAAACAGAAAGCTGGGGAAATCCTGCAGGTTTGGTAGCATCTATGGAGAGAAAAACCAAGTTAACGTTTTGAGTCCAATATGACTCTGGGTAATTGTGAAAAAATGATGGAAGGAGTCTAGGCTGGAAAGCAGAACATGAATGGGAAAATGAAGGTTAGAAAATGGCAGGAGGGGATGGAGGGAAAATATTCAACGGTAATCCACTAATCAAGAGTAAATGCTCAAAAGATAACAGACAAAAAAAACTAAAAATGTTGCATGTGAAAGCATGCAGCTAATGAATCAATAACTTAAATAAGCCAGGCAGTTTGGAAGGTGATGTTAAAACGCTAATTTTATACGAAACTCATCCTTCCTGTGAAACTGAAATCAACAGCTGAAAAGGTGATAACCCCTTATTTCTTCTCCTTATCCTTTTGAAAAGCTTGAACCATGTTCAGTTGGAGTCAAATCTCTTTATTGCAAGACATCTGGGATATTCAGCAACCTGATTCCTGCTGTCAAAATGGTTTGAACAATACTTCAGCAAAAAATAAGATTGTTAACAATAATTACAGAAATCCAGAAGTACACATCATGTCTTATTTATCATTTAATAGTGCCTATTAATCTTAATGTGATTTCAAAGTGTGTTGTTGTTGAACAGTTGGTACTGTAAGAGTCTGCAGTTATGAGCAGAAAGTTAATGGTTTCAATCAGTAAATTTCAGGATGTAATCACAGCTGTGCTGGCAAAGTGACGAGTGAGGTCTTGCATTAAAAATTCAGGGAGCTAGGCAGCAGATTAAAAAGCAGGACCTCAATAGTTATAATCTCTGGATTACTCTCAGTGCCACATGCTAGCGAGTTTAGAAATAGGAAAATAGGACAGATGAATGCATGGCTCTAGAGTCAGTGCAACAGGGAGGGTTTTAGATTCCTGGATCACTGGGACCATTTCTGAGAAAATTGGGACATGTACAAATGGGATGGTTTGCACCTGAACCACATTGGGACCAACATCCTTGCAGGAAGGTTAGCTATTGCTATTGGGAGGAATTTAAACTAGTCTGGTAGGTGAGGGGGCACAGAATATCGATGAAACAGAGACGCTTCATTCTAAAGCAAAAGAAGCAAGTTACAGCAAGTTCAGCTATGTTGAGCGTCAAGAGAGTATGGCAAGGCTGGATGGTCTTTACTTGGGGTGTAATAGGTAAGACTGATGAGTTAAGCACTTGGATTGATGCATGGAAGCATGATATTGTTGCCATTACAGATACATGGTTGAGGGAAGGGCTGGACTAGTAACTCAACATTGTTTGGGCGAGACAGAGAAAGTTGCAAAAAGGATGGTGGTGCAGCATAACTAATTAACAAGTCAATTACTGCAGTAAAGGGAGATAATGTCTGTGAAAGGTCCTCAAACAAGGGATATAATTTAGGAATGTCAAGGGAGTAGCTACTTTTTTGGAAGCGTGTTATAGGTTCCCAAAGAGTCAATGGGAAAGAGCGGAGCAAATGTGTAGATAGTTCACAGGGGTGTCTAAGAGTAATAATTGGGATAGTCATAGTGTGAAGGGTTTAGAGGGTGCAGATTTCTTGAAATGTGTCCAGGGAGTTTGTTGTATCAATACATAGAAAGCCCAACAAGGGAAGCAGTGCTGGACCTGGTTCTGGGGAAAGAAGCTGGACAAGTGTTTGATGTGGCAGTGGGGGATCATTTAGGCCATAGTGACCACAAAACAGATGGCCTGAAGAAGATGGGTTTGGACTGGGGGAAGGCAGATTTTGTTAAAATAAAGCAGGGTCTGGCCACAGTAAACTGGGAACAGCTTCTTACATGTAAGTCTACAGCGGAGCAATGGAGGGGATTCAAAAAGGACCTGGGGCAGTACAAGTACAACACATACCCTTTAGAAGGAAATGTAGGAGCAATAAGTTCAGAGAACCCTGGATGGCTAGGCCAATTCAGGATTGGATGAGGAAGAAGAATAGTGCTTTAAGCAAGTCCAAAGCTAGCAATTCAATAGCAGCCCTAGAGGAATACAGGAAATGCAGGAGGGAACTTAAGAAAGTAATTAAGAAGAACAAAAAGAGGTCACCAAAAAGAATTTGTAAACAGGATTAGGAAGAGTCCAAAGATATTTTATAAATACAGTAAAGAGAAGAGTTTAACCAGGGAAAGAGTAGGACCAATTCGAGACCAAGGGAGCAACCTGTCTGTGAAGTTGCAGGAATTGAAAGGGTGTTAAATGAACATTTTTCTTTGATCTTCACTCTGGGAAAGGAGAATGCAGGTATGGAAATCAGGAAAATGGACTGTGAGGAACTCATACAGTTTGACATCAGAAGTGGAGAGGTGCTGGAGGCCCTGTCGGGCTAAAAAACAGACAAGTCCCCTGTCCCGGAAGAATTGCATCCTGGGCTGCTGTGGGAAGTGAGGCAGGAAATTACACAGGCTCTGACACAAATTTTTAATCCCTGTCTGTCCACAGGGGAAATGCCAGAGGACTGGAGGAAGGCAAATGTGGTTCCACTTTTCAAGAAGGGTGGTAGAGATGAACCAAGAAATTACAGGCCAGTGAGTCTCACATCAGTGGTAGGGAAACTATTGGAGAAAATTCTGAAGGAGCAAACTAATACCCACTTGGGAAGGCATGGGTTAATTAGGGATTGACCGCATGGCTTTGTCAGAGGGAGGTCATGTTGAACCAATTTGCTAGAATATTTTGAAAATCTGATCAAGTATGTGGATGAAGGAAGTTCAGTTGATGTATTTTAAATGGATTTTAGTGAAGCTTTTGACAAGATCCCACATGGGAGGCTGATTAAAAGGGTTAAATACACGGAATTGAGGCAAACTTGGCGAGATGGATCAGAAACTGGCATAGTAATAGGATACAAAGGGTAGTGGTAGAAAGCTGTTTGAGTGTCTGGAGGCCAGTGTCCAGCAGCATACTGCAAGGATCAGTACTGGGACCCTTATTGTTTATTACCTACATAAATGATATAGATGAAAATCTAGGGGAATGTTAAACCAATTTGCTGATGACATCAAGGTTGACAGAGTGGTTAATAGAGAAGAAGATGGTTATAGGTTACAGGAAGATATAGATGGGTTGATCAGATGGGCAGACCTGTGGCAGATGGTATTTAATCCTGAAAAATGCAAGGTGACGCACTTCGGAAAAAGAAACAAGATGAGGGAGCATTTAATGAATGGCAGGACACTGGGCAGCTTAGAGAAACAGAGGGATCTAAGGGGATAATTATTCACAGATCTTTGAATTTGTCCAGGTATGTGAATAGGATAGTTAAGAAGGAAAATAGGATACTTGCTTTTTTCAGTCATGGCAAAGAGCAAGGAGGTAATACTGCACTTTTTCAGAGCGCTGGTCAGGCCACAATTGGCGTACTGTGTGCAGTTCTGCTAGCTCCACAACAGAAAGAATGTGACAGCACTGGAGGGGGTACAGAGGAGTTTCATCAGGATGTTGTCTGGAATGGAGAAACTATAAGGAGAGACTAGATAGGCTTGGATTTGTTTTCTTTAATGCAGAGAAGACTGACGGGGTACATGATTGAGGTGTATAAAGTTCTGAGGGATATGGACAGAGTGAATAGAGAGCAGCTGTTTCCTTGGGTGAGGGTTAATCAAGAAAGGCCAGAGTTTTAGGGAAAAGGGCGGGAGATTCAGAGGAGATGTGGGAAAAAATGTTTTCACTCAGGAGGTGGTTGGAATCTGGAAAGGTGTGGAGGCTGGAAATCTTACAACATTTAAAAAATATTTGGATTAATTCTTCTAATATCATAACATTCAAGCATATAGGGCAAGTGCAGGAAATTGGGATTAGCGCACTAATTGGGAAATTGGGATTAGCGGTAATTGTGTAGGTGTAGACTCGATGTGCCGGGGAGGATTTTCTGCGTGGTGTGAATCTACGAATTTATGCCATCCAGTATCTTCTAGAACATAGCTGTTCTATTAAAGTCATCACTTTCGTACTGGCCAGTTCAAGAGTGAAATTGGCTTGTTTTACTGCAGTAAATCCTAATCTATCTTTACAAAAAACAGTGCATCAGTCGGTATCTATTTCTCCTGCTGAATCCATTACTCCAGGCTGCACTGCGTCCCAAGGGTCCACAATCATAATATGGCAAAAGATGCGGATACCAATTAATAGGAGTCATGCTGTTTCCATCTTAGCATTGCAGACTTAGTGCTGATGTGGGAATAAATTGATAAGTTCTTTGAATGCCCTGGAGCGGAAAGGATAGTGTTCATCAATGAGACTGGAGACTGACTGAAAAACAGTTACTTACAAAAAGTAATATAACTGATTTGTATGCATAAGTATTTCTCTATGCTGCACTGTACAGAACTCAACATGCTAACGTGTCTTGAGTCTGCATAAAGCTTTCTGAACCTATAAAAAGTAATTTATTTCTATTCATAACAACGTAATATCAATTGCAATAAATGACTTGTATTAAGATAGCATCTTTAAAAATAGAAAAACATCACAAAGCACTTCACAGCAGTGTTAACCAACTGTAAATTCACATCAAATCAAAGAGCAAAACAACATGACAATCCGACTAAACGCTTGTTCAAGAAGGTCAAAAAGGTTAAAGCTCCATATTAAAGGAAGGGAAAAGGCACATGGAAATGGAGAGGCATCTTCATATCTTAAGAACTAGAGCCTTCAGATTTTAGGACCTTAGAGAGAAAGGGAGACTGTACAATTAAGCTGTTTAAGATTATGATGCTTTGGCACTGTGTCTCTAAATTTACACTAAAAAGAAGGAAGTCATCTGAACTGTTCTAAGTCTTCTTCCGAACAGGCTTGAGGTGAAAGGGATGCCCAGATTGTGTTACTGAGGTGTCGGGGATAAAGTGTTAAAAACAATGGCAGCAGTCTCTGAACTTAATGTGGATAGGCTTTAAGTGTCGAAGTCCAAGAAAGTTATGAGTCAGTTCTGAGGAAGGGTCACTGGGCCCGAAACGTTAACTGTAATTTCTCTCCACAAATGCTGCCAGACCTGCTGAGTTTTTTCCAGCAATTTGTTTTCATTTCCAACAAATTTATTGTAAGTATGAATCATAAACATTTATGCTGTAAACTGTCTGAATTCCTCTAAGGTAAAGAGTTGGGGTCAAGAATAGTCGATAATTGTTTCTACCTGGGTACAAAGCGAATGTGTTACATGTTGCAATGGTGAAGAGTCCAGAGAAAACAATTTTTGAGATCAGGTTACAAGCTTCCCTACAAAGTAATTACTAACTTGGAGGACTTGGGCTGATTAGTGGAAAGTGACACTTGCAGCACATAACATTGCCAGGCAATGATAATCTTCAACAAAACAGAATCTAACTGTTGCTCTTTGATATGTAATGGTGTTACCATCACTAAATCCCCACCATCAACACCCTGGAGCTTACCGTTGATCAGAAACTGAGCTGGACCAGCCATACAAATACTGACTACAGGAACAGATCAAAGGCTGGGAATTTTTCAGCAAGTGACTTGCCAAAGGAGAGGAGATGGCTAGGTGATAATGGTATTATCGCTGACTGTTAATCCAGAGACCCAGATTATGTTCTGGGACCTGTGTTCGAATCCCGCCATGGCAGATGGTGGAATTTGACTTCAATAAATAACTGGAATTAAGAATCTAATGATGACTGTGAATCCATTGTCGATTGTCGGAAAAACCCATCTGGTTCAGTAATGTACTTTCGGGAAGGAAACTGCCATCCTTACCTGGTCTGGCCTACATGTGACTCCAGTCCCACACCATTGTGGTTGACTCTTAACTGCCCTCTGGGCAAGTAGGGTGAGCAATAAATGCTGCCTAGCCCTCATCCTGTGAATGAATAAAGGAAAAAAAAATACTCCTGACTTCTCAAAGTCCACCTGCCAGCTACAAAGCACACGTCAGAAGTGTATTGGAATACTCTCCATTTGCTCAGAGGACTGCAGCTCCAACAACACTCAAGACATTTAACACCATCCAGACAAAGCAGCCTACTTGATTGGAACCACATCCATCACTTTCAACGTTTACTGCCCACCATTTATGGACTATCAGAAGAGACACTGCAACAACTTATTAAGGCTGCTTCAGCAGCACCTTCCAAACCCATAATCAGTATCTATCACCTAGACATCAAAAGGTGGCTCACTGGTTAGTACTGCTGCCTCATTACACCAGGGACCTGGGTTTGATTCCACTTTGAAAACCAGAGTTTGCACATTCTTCCCATGCTTGTGTGGGTTTTCACCAGGTGCTCTGATTCCTCCCCCAGTTCAAAGATGTGAATGTCATGTGGATTTTTCAAAAAAGGTGCAAGGGGAATCAGTGCAGACTCAATGGGCCAAACAGTCTCTTTCTGCATGGTAGGGATTCTATAATCCCATGGTTCCATGTGAGAACCCTTCACACCTCACAGCAACCTGACTTGGAACTATATAATCACTTACTTACTGTCCCTGGGTCATGGAACACCCTTCATAAAAGCACTGTGGTCTAGCCATAGCACATCAGCTGCAGCGGTTTAAGAAGCTGGCTCACCTTCTCCACCTTCTCAAGGACAATTAGAGATGGGCAATAAATGCTGGCCTATCCAGTGATATATCCTTCTCAAGGACAATTAGAGATGGGCAATAAATGCTGGCCTATCCAGTGATATACCCGAATCTTACGAAAGATTTTTTAAAGATGCAGGCAGCATTTTGTGTGCGCAGCAGACTGAAGAAATTGCTTGGCTTTGCAATCTACCTCAGCCATATCCAGCAGTGCGATGATTTTAGTTGAAGAGACATATCCAGCAACTACCAAAAAATTCCTGGAGTGTCATCTGGCACAACGGGAGGTACTATTGGAGTCGATTTATTGCTGACAGTGAATTTGGAAAACCCTCTGAAAACTGAGGTAAAAACTTGGTCATTTGAATTTAGATCTTGGCAAAAGGGGGAACATAAATGTACTGGAATCTGGAAGCAAATGTGAACTGTTTGTTGTAAAGTCTGTAATCCTGTGGAGAGCATGGTGTATGACAGGCAAAGAAAAATGTTCCTTTCTGTGGCTTCAAGTGTGAGTTGCGTACAGAAAGGGTGTTTCATTAATCACTTTTAGTCATTTGTTGCAGTAAAACTATTAAAGTGTAAAATCTTGTTATGTCATCCTTTTCAGCTATTAACTGGATTTTGACCATTGTTTTAAATATTAACAGTCACTACGAATACTATAACAAGGTGCATCCGTCATTGACAACGCTTGGAAGCTTGGATGGGAGAAAAACATTTTCAGTGGGTTACAGCTGGACTGATTGTTGAGAAACCAGAAAGTTGGAGAGCATGGAGTATTGTCTTTATTCTAATATAGAAAATATAGCAACTAAATTGCACACAGCATGTCCCCCGAAAGAAAAAAGTGAAAATGACTGGATAATCTGTAATAAAAACCAAAACTGCAGATGCTGGGAATCAGAAACAAAAACAAAAACAAAACTTTGTGGAAAAGTTCAGCAGGCTTGGCAACATCCATGATGAGGGAACTGGAGTTAATATTTCAGGTTGATGAGCTACTGTGGGAATGGCTCAGACAAACCATCATTGACCTGAGCTTTTAAAATTGCAAAATATAGCCAGTGCATCAAGGCAACTTTCATACGTTGGGTGTAGAGGTTAACACTGTGAGTGTCCCCCACCCTCGTCCTGACACAACCATTGAGTCACAGCAGCTGCAACAGTTATTGTGGAGAGGAGTTGGCCCTCCATAATCACAGCTAGGCAGCTGTTTGGTTTTTATTTTAATTTAAAGAAACATTATCATTGCCTTTAGGACGTCCCTAAATGTTGATGTGTTCATTGTCTCTACATCTGCATCAGAAGCTCCTATCTCAGGTGCTAGGGCTGCCGCTGTACTGGAGAGCCCCCCATTGACAGTCTAGCCTTGGATGCCCATCTTAACAAGCCCCATATTTTGTTCAACTGTGAGAGACGTGACTAGAAATGCATTAGCTCAATGATATGAAAATAGCTCTGCACGTGTCAAGTCCGCACAGTCCAGCACAGGGAAGTTTTCCAAAGTTAGAATCCCAACCCCAGAGTAAAATTTCTACCTGTGCACATTTGTTTTTAGCTCATCAGATGTGACTATTGTGGGCTACCACTGTGCTAATTACCCATCCCTAATTGAAAAAGGGCAGTTAAGATTAAACCACATTGCTCTAGGCCTGGAGCCACATGTAGACCCGCTGAGGTTAAAATAGGAGGCTTCATTCCCTAAAGGACATTACTGAACTAGGTGGGTTATTAAAATTGACGATGGGTATATGGTGCCCATTAGACTAGATTTGCATCTCAGATTTTTAGAATTGAATTCGCATTTCACCATCTGACGTAATAGTATTCAAACCAACATCCCAGAACATAAGCCTGAGTTTTTGGCTTACGAGTCTATTCAAAAAACCGAGGTGTCAAACTGATGAAGCCAGAAGGGAGTACTGTATATGGTCTGTAAAGGTCTTTAAAAGTCAATACCATTGAGTGCCATAAGAACCTCCCACTATGATGACATCATATGAACTTGTGGGTGGACTAGATTTAATATCTCAAAGGAAAAAGGTTGAAAATCTATTCCTTATCATAGACCCTGTAGCAATGTCCATTATATCAACATGACTTGCAGGCAGTTGCTAACATGTGATTAATCAGACTTTGTTATTTATGGGAGCCTCTTTTAATTGGACCAGGAAGTGATTTTCCTCTCCTGGACTAGACCAAGCAGGTCCCAAAGTTTCCCACACTTAAGAAGGCCGATGGAAGCAACCTACATCCTAAGCAGCAGCTCACACAGCACAGTGAGCTGGCAGGGACAACATAACACAGACTACTTCCAGGATAGACATTGGCAGCAACGTGCAACAGACTGAGCCAATTGATTAAACAAGCAACAAATCAGTCCTGCCACGTTCACTCATGATAATTGTGGACAGTTAAATAAGCAGAGTAGGCTTCACAAATAACCCCTTCTTCCATGATGGGGGAATGCAAGGGACGAGGCTGAAATACTTTTCACTATTTTCAGCCAGAATTGCCAAGAGGATGATTCATCTCCCAATGTCCTCAATATCACAGAGACCAGTCTTCAGCTAAATTGATTGACTGCACGTGAAACCTAGAAACTGCTGAAGGCATGGATACTATAAAGGCTATGGCCAGACAACAATTCAGCTACAGTGCTGAGGACTTGTGCACCAGAACTAGCTGCACCCCTAGCCAAACTGTATCTATACAGCTATAACATGGGCATCTACCTGACTCAACTCCTGACTTTCCAAAGCCTGCCACCAGGAGTGTGATAGAATACCCTCCACTTGCTTGGATGAGTGAAGCTCCAAAAACACTAAAGAAGATTGACACCGTTCAGATCAAGGCAAGCCACTTGCCCATCACTCCATCAAAACATTCATTCCCTCCATCGCTGATGCATAATGGTAGCAATGTTCATTACATACAAGATACACACAAGATACAATCCACCAAGGCTCCTTTCGTAGCCTCTTTCAAGTCCATGATCTCTACCACCGAGATTAGTGCTTCCCAAATGTTTTCCCACTTTAATCCCATTTTGCGGTTGTGACTTATTGCAACCCCTTGTTGAGAACAGACAAAGGAGTGAATATTTCTGGGGGTTCCAGACTTATGGCGTCTGAGGATGGAGGAGAGATGAGGGGGTGAGCAAGCTGAAGAGATAGATTCATGATGGCTATTGCTACCTCAGAGCTCATGACCTCATAATTCCTGGAGGTGTCCTGACCCTCACTTTGGGAAGCCCTGACCCAGACAATTGAAGGCCACAGATGTATGGGAACACCAGCAATTGTAAGTTACCCTCCAAGACACATGTCATTTTGCCTTGGAACTATTTCACCATTCTTTTATTGTCCCTGGATCTAAATTTTGGAACTTCACCACGAACAGCATTGCTGGTGAACCATCAGTAAGTGGACTACAGCAGATAAAGAATGCAACTCACCACCAACTTCGCAAGAACAAAAAAAGTTATGAAACAAATTCTGGCCCAGCCAGAGACACCCACACCCCACAAAAAAATTTTTTAACAATTGTTCCCTTAAACCTGTTCCACCATTCAGTAAAATCATTGTTAATCTTATCAGTCTTAAGTATATTTTCCCACTTGTTCCATGCAACCACAAGGGTTGCAATACCTGTCCCCACACCCTCCCCTCTCACCTCCATCTAAAGCCCCAAAAATTCCTTCCAGATCCAGCAGATTCACCTGCACTTCATCCAACTGATCTATTGCTTATGTTGCTCCCAATGTGGTCTACTCTATATTGGGGAGACCGAACGCAGACTTAGGGACCAGTTCGCGGAGAATCTGTGCTCTGCATGCATCAATGAACCTAACCTTATGGCTGCCATCTATTTTCATTCCCCTTCCCACTCCCCTGTCGACCTGTCCATCCCTGGCCTCCTCCACTGTCAGAGTGAGGACAAACATAAACTGGAGGAACAACATCTGATATTTTGCCTTGGGAGCTTACAGCCCAATGGCCTCAACATTGACTTCACCAGCTTCAAAATCCCTCCACCCCCAGCCTTATCCCATGCCCAGCCCTCCCCTTCCTCCTCACCTCCCTGACCTGACCTGACCTTTCCATCTTCCTACTCACCTATCCACCCTTCCCAAGGACCAATCACAATACCCCCTACCTGCATTCAAATTTCACCATCTCTCCTACTATTTGCCCAGCACCACCTCCCCCACTACTTATTTCTGGGCTCCCCTCCCCCTCCCCAGATCTTTTGAAGTGTTTCAACCCGAAACGTCAACTTACTTGCTCCTCAGATGCTGTCTGATCTGCTGTGCTTTTCCAGCCTCACACCTATTGACCCCGGCTTTCAGCATCTGTAGTCTTTATTGTCCCTGTTCCATGTACTATTTGAGTCACTTGTTAATGATAATAAATGTAGCTGTGGTATTTTGCTTTTATATTAATATTTCAGTGTAATGTAATCTCTCTTCAGGTTTTGCAGATTCCTTTTACTGTTTCTGTTTGTTCAAGCAAATTATAAATCAAAAATAGAAACTGTTTTACACTTACGTAAAATTAGACATTAATTGGATTCATTAACACTTGTGGAGCCATCACCCAAATGTTTTGTCAGAGCGGCAATGTACCAATGTCAATATTCATTCTTGGTAAGTGCCTGTGAACACAATTTCAATCGACATTAACCCAGTTTGAGGGGTTTAGATTTATATTAATAGGATGCCTGATGTTATCTAGGAGATTGTGGCAACTACTTTTATTTTGCCATGTGGCTTTAAGGTCTTAAATTTGAGCTTAAAATAAGGCTTCTTTGTTTTGTTTTTCAATTTATAGAAATATTTTGCTTTGCTAATAGGTAACAGAAGAGTATTGGCAAACTTGACCACCTTCTGTTACACATTCACTGTGCACTCTAACCAGTAATTTGTGTAAAATAAGATTTGATGCTTTGAGAGGAAAAACAGGTTAGGGAGGTGGAGATGAGCTGGGCTGGTTTTGGGATGCGGTTGGGGGAGGGGAGATTTTGAAGCTTGTGAAATCCACATTGATGCCATTGGGCTGCAGGGTTCCCAGGCTGAATATGATTTGCTGTTCCTGCAGCCTTCGGGTGGCATCACTGTGGCATTGTAGGAGGCCCAGGATGGACATGTCATCTGAGGAATGGGAGGGGGAGTTGAAATGGTTCGCGACTGGGAGGTGCAATTGTTTGTTGCGAACTGAGCGCAGGTGTTCTGCAAAGCGGTCCCCAAACCTCCACTTGGTTTCCCCGATGTAGAGGAAGCCACAACGGGTACAGCGGATGCAGTATACCACAT
>JAHRHZ010000048.1:2260639-2291922 GCA_024137785.1 Ginglymostoma cirratum | reverse complement strand
ATTGGGGTGAGGGAGGAGGTGTGGGGGCAGGTGTAGCACTTCCTGCGTTTACAAGGAAAAGTGCCGGGTGTGGTGGGGCTGGAGGGGAGTGTGGCGCGGACAAGGGAGTCACGGAGGGAGTGGTCCCTCCGGAAGGCAGATAAGGGTGGGGAGGGAAAGATGTCTTTGGTGGTGGTGTCTGACTGTAGATGGCGGAAGTGTCGGAGGATGATGCGTTGGATCCGGAGGTTGGTGGGGTGGTATGTGAGGACGAGGGGGATTCTTTTTTGATTATTGTTGCGGGGACGGGGCGTGAGGGATGTGTTCCGGGAAATGCGGGAGACACGGTCGTAAGGTATCTGGTTTTCTTCAAGTTCTAAACTGAGGGGAGAAAAACAGCACACACTTCTGTGATATCAAGGCGTAGAGCTGGATGAACACAGCAGGCCAAGCAGCATCAGAGGAGCAGGAAAGCTGATGTTTCGGGCCTAGACCCTTCTTCAGAACACACTTCTGTATCTGTGTCTCTGTACTTGCTTCCAGTTCCAAACTGCTCAGTTAGCCAAAAATCAGTCAGCTTCACCTGTAAACAATTCCTTCACTCCTGATCTCTGCACATTGCAGGAACCCATACCCTCAAAAAGCAAAGCTCACAATAGGAATTATATTCCTCGCTGTAGAATTATAAAGCCATCCTGGTAAATCCTTGATTTAAAAAACAGTTTTTTCTCCTTGCAGTTCACAGTGTTAAAGACACAAAAACAAGAAGATATGGACCTTACACTATTTAAAAAAAACTCTCCTTGTCTTCCTTGTTCCTTTTGCGAATTACCTCACGTCAACATTCTCTAGCTCCTGACCTTGCTGCGAATGGACACATGGTCCGTTTATTTGCTATGTCAAAATGTCTCAACTAAATCTCTGCTGATCTTTCACTGCTCTACAGAAATTCCAAAAACTGAAGTGTCTAATCCCTGTTATGATTCTAGGATATTTGCTCCACATCTTTGCCAACTTTCCTATATTGTGGTGCAAACAATTTGTAATATTATCGCAGGTGGGGCTTAACTAATGTTTTATACAGGTTAACAATAACTTGCCCACATTTTTACCTAAAGCATGTGTTTCTAAATATATTAATCAGCCTCTTCAAATGAATTACAACACACCTCTGTAGTCGGTGGGACTTGAACCTGGACCCTCTGAGACAGAAGCAGAGGCACTGCCACAAGACACCTTAACTGTGTTGCTATTATGATATAATTTCGAAGTAAGGGTATAACCTGCTTGTGATACACTGATGACACATTGCTACTTCCAGAATCAGAAAACTTTTGACAAAATATCACATCGATCAAATAAAATCTAGAAGTTTTGATTATAGATTGAGTGTGAAGACCAAAATGACAAAAAAATGAAATGGTAGCTATAGAGATAACATTAGATGAAACTACAGTGAAGATTAAGCAGATGGTGTCATTCTCAAACAAATAGATAAATTTGTTCAGGACAAGTGATAACAAATGGTGGCAGATGCAATACAGAACTTAAAAGGATAGAGGCAGCCAGAAGTAATTTTGTGAAGTTGAAGGATAAAAACAACAAGAAAACTCAAGCTTGTGACAAGGATAAACTGCTACATTCCATTCACTTCCATGTCTACTTCAGAAACTTAGACAAGTGGATATCTGCTAAAAAATTCCATTCACAACCCTTAAGATAAATGAAGACATGCTTGAAAATGAAACAGCAATAATATCTCTAGAAATTGACATTTCTAGAAAAAAGAAATCAGTATTTGGTGGTTTGATCAGAGCTGAAGAGCTATCGAGATCTCTTCTACAGAAGGGCATGGAAGGCAGCAGACAGAGAAGTGGAGTTGGATGTTGGATGTCACAGAACAGTTGGCAGGTGTGCAGTGGCTGTGTAAAGATGGTATAAGGCAAATGAGTGTTGGACCATGATTGAAGATCTCCTGGCAGGAGGACTACAAGCAGCTGCAACAGCATCATTTACAAAGCTAAGGATTCCATCTCCTTACAGCTGCCTCAACTTATCCAGTCACCTTGAAAGGTTTCTGTACATACCCCCAGTTTCTTTGGTCCTGCACTTCCTATCAATTGTACCATTCAGTATGTGTTGTCTTTCCTTGCCCTTCACTCTGAAGGTATTATCTCACACTTGATTGCATCAGAGTTTACGTGCTGAATCCCAGAGTAAAGATAGAGGCAGGAAGGAGGCAAAATACAGGAGGTAACTGGTTGCTGTGGTCCTGCCTTGTTCACAGCACTGACAAGTTTTGCTAAGGTTGAGGGAAGGCAGCCTGAAAATCCCAGTTGCTTCATTGAGAAGGCCGGCTGATGTTGATAAAGAGTTCAGTGAGTGCTCAATCAGGATCATGTTCTACCATTTGTGGTGGTGCCTGAGCTGTGTGTACTGTCTCAGACAGACCAGCAAAATGGGGTTATGGGGACATCATGCCCAACCTAGAAAATTATCTTGTCCCTCTGAGACGTGAATGATCCAAATAGGGACAGGGCCATTGGGAAACATGAACCCACATACCACATTTGTTAGCCTGACCAAGGCCATTGGCACATTCAGCCATGATAGCCTTTGAAAGGTCATGGAGAATCACAGCCATTCTGAGAAATTCATTACAGTAATCCAATAGTGCCATGGCAGCATGCTCATAGATGTCAGTGAGTCTTCTGATCCACTAATGGAGTTAGACAGAGTTGTGCATTAGCACCAACACACAGCAGTATGTTTTGCTCCACCATGTTCTCCAAAACCTTCCATGATGGTGATCCAGTCATCAAAATCAGTGATCGCATGGATGGGAAACTGTCCAGTCTGAGAAGACTCCAGACAAAGACCAAGGTCTCCAAAGCCATAATTTGCAATTACCCATTTGCTGATGACTGAGCGCTAGCTGCTGGATCAGAGCTGGACATTCAATGTAGCATCAAATTGTCCTTCAGTGCAAGCATCAACCTTGACCCTACAATCAGCAAAAAGAAAACTGAAGTTAAACATCAGCTGCAAAGTTTCAGTCCATGGACCAGGGCCTGCCAGCAGTGTGTAAGTTTACTTATCTCAGTAGCACACTCTCTCTCAAGATCTCTACATTGACAAATGAGACATAGCAAGAATTGCTAAAGCAAGTCCAGCAGTCTTGGAACATCAGTCTGACTGCAGAGTGAATCTGACTACAAAACTGAAAGTCTATAAAGCAATAATCTAGTCCACTCTGCTCTATGCATGGGAGACTTGACCATCTCAAACAAGAGAACATCTAATTATCTCCCAAAGCCTGTCCATCATTTATAATGTACAGGTTAGGAGTGTGATGGAATACTCCCCACTTGCCTGGATGATTGCAACTCCGGCAATGCTCAAGAAACTTCACAGTATCCAGGACAATGAATCGTGTTTGATTCGTACCCTATCCACCACATTCAACATTCATTCCCTGCAATGCCAATGCGCCGTGGCAGCAGTATATACCATCTATAAGATACACTGTAGTAACTCACCAAAGGATCTTCAACAGCCACCCACCACCTAGAAAAAGAAGGGAATCAGGTGCATGGGAGCTTATCACGTGTAATTTCCCCTTCAAGTCACTCACCATCTTGACTTGGAAATATATTGTTCCTTCAGTATTGCTGGTTCAAAATCCTGGAACTCCCTCCCTAAATGTCTGTGGGTGTACCTAGACCCATGTCCAACTGGAAGTCATTATTATATATTGAAAACAGCTGTGGTCATAACATGGTCCCTGGGGGAAGAATTCCCTCTAAAGTTGGAGGAACAACTGTTCACTGATAATCTTTTTATTCTGTCACTCAGCTAATTATATATCCTCCGCTTGAGAATATTACAATTCACATTGGAAATCATATTGCATTATGGTACAGATTCAGACTAGACAGGCCTGTACTGTTAACATTCCTAAGTGACAGCATGACATACAAAAGTCCAGTATAAAGGTCCCTTCCTCATCTTCAGTCATTCTCTTTATGTCATGAGTCAATGTAGTCAGTCAGTTGTTGTGTAAGTGTGGTAACATCAGTGAGCACAGAACCCAGACTATGTGCATAAGTCTAGGGAAATCTGTGCTCTACAATCTGTTCCCCAGGATGCACATCGAGACAAATATCGGCTGCACCTGGAGGACCACCAACTCAGTGAAAGATGCTCTTTGGGCTGTCTGAAACTTACTGGTCTTCCAGAGCAAGGAGTTGCTCTGTGGTTAGCACTGCTGCCTCATAAAGCCAGGGACCCGGGTTCAATTCCAGCCTCGGGTGACTGTCTGTGTGCAGTTTGCACATTCTCCCTGTGTTTGCATGGGTTGCCTCTGGGTGATCAGGTTTCCTCCTACAGTCCAAAGATGTGCAGATTGGGTGAGTCAGCTATGCTAAATTGCCCATTGTGTCTAGGGTGGGAAATGCAGGGATAGGGTAGGGCGTGGATCTAGGTAGGATGCTTTTCAGAGGTTCGGTGTGGACTCAATCGGCCTAATGACCTGCTTCCACACTGTACGGAATCTATGATTCTACTACAAGTTGACCTTGGCCAAGCACATCTGAAGGTCTAGAACTACATGCTGAAGGACACACTAAAGCTTGGGGCAGCTGCTGCCAAGGTGCAGTGGGGAAAGGCCACCATCTAAGCTCTTCTGGCCAAAGTACAACGAGGATCTGTTCAGTTATTGAACCCTTCCAATGCCTCAGATACATGTAATTAATATGTTGCACAAGAGAGAAGTACCTTGGGTTTTTGGAACTGTCGGGAAAGGCGAACTCCTAGGTTTAGTTGTTCTCAATATGCTAAGACTGAACTGCTCTGTTGACCATATATGTATATAAAGAAGTTTATGAACAAAGTATATTATTGAAACAAAAAAGATAAGCCTATTGTTACTGTTGTAAATAAACTTCAGATACCTGACTCAACATGACATATCTATTGCAAATGAATATATAGTAAATGACAAATGGCATCAACATATGAGATCATAGATCAGAATACAATGTCCTCTATTGACCCAGCAGGTGACAGGGGCTGAGGTGATAGCACCGTGTTTAACTTAATTCCTCTGCACTGGGGCCTCAGAGGGTGTTGCTACAGCAATTAGCTATATAGCAGCAGATCCCTTGCACTGAGACTCTGATTCAAACAGTTTCTTTTTAACCAAACTAGTTATAGACTTATTGAGACCGAACTGTGGGTGAAAAATCAATTCCTTCCTTTCTATCCATGTTGAATGTATTATAATCCTTACGCTGCTCACAGGGTAACTAACCAGACTGTGCATTCAAAAATCTATTCTAAGATGTGACGGCAAATTGTTTCTCATTAACAGATGACTTTGACCAGCCTGAATGTGAGAGATCAGTTTCAGTGATAAATGAACAACCAGTGCAGCTTCTTTAGCTAGATCGTTACGCCCCACTGGAAACTCTGCATTGCCATAATCCAGATTTGTTTTGCACATTTTCTCAAATAAAACTTCTGAATTTAATTTATGCCGCTGACGCATTCTAAATCGATAAATGGAGCAAGTTACAATCCTTGGGGTGAAACTGCAGACTTTATTCAGTAATCTCTATTATGAAAGCTTCAGTTACCTTCAAGAATTGAAGCTTAATGTACTTCTGATTTTAAGATATATTCCCCTGTGCTTTGTGAGCTGTCAGTTGGTAAGATCCCCGTTATATAAGGAGCCTGAATGTTGAAAGACTTGGCAGTAATGAAGTCAAGAAATTATCCACAGTGCACTTGAGAAAATAGGTATCCTGTAGTCTGACAGCATAGAGTCATAGAGATGTACAGCATGGAAACAAATCCTTCAGTCTAACTTGTCTGCGCCAACCTGATATCCTAAACTGATCTAGTCCCATATGCCAGCATTTGACTCATATTCCTCTAAACTCTTCCTATTCATAGTCCCACCCAGATGCCTTTTGAATATTGTAATTGTACCCGTCTCCAACGCTTCCTCTGGCAGTTCATTCCATACACACACCACCCTCTGTGTGAAAAAGCTGGCCCCGAGGTCCCTTTCAAATCTTTCCCCTCTCACCTTAAATGCACGCCCTCTAGTTTTAGACTCCCTTACCCTGGAAAAAAGACCTTGGCTTTTCACCCTATCCATGCCCCTCATGATTTTATACACCTCAATAAGGTCACCTCTCAGCCTCCAGCATATAACAATTGTGCTTTTATTCATGGGATGTGGGCATCCAGAGTCGCCACACTGCTCTGAGCCTGGAGTCATATATGGGCCAGGCAAGGATGGCAGATATCCTTCAATGAAGGAATTTTGTGAACCAGGTGGGTTTTTACAAAAATGGACAGTAGTTTCATGGCTGAACATTCAATTCCAGATTTTTATTGAATTCAAATGTCACCATCAGCCATGGTAGGATTTAAGCCTGTGCATCCAGAACAGCACCCTGATGTTCTGGATTACTACAGCCTACACAACCTCTTCTCCACAATGATGAGTAAGGCCTAATACACAAGTGAATTAATACAAAACAGTATTAGCAAAGAGCAGGTTGAGAGACATTAATTACACTTAATACTTTGAACAGTGTCTGAACGAGATTCCCAAAGCAAGAACAATTGTAAATAGACAAAGACAATGATGATACAAAGAGTATGGGATTATAATATTTTGAACAAGAGAAAAGGTGAGAGTGATGGGGTGGAGATATAAGGAAGATACTTTTTGGTGCCTCAAACAGAGAAAAGCAGGCTGTGACAGGCAGTCAGCATCACTGAGAGGAGCGGGTGAGGTGAAGAACCTCACAGAAAAGCAGATAGAGCAGCAGCGGACCTGTGTGGAACTCAAGACAGGAACAAGAATAAGATTTTTCCAGTTTATACTTAAGTAGGAGAAAGCGTAAAATAGAAGCAAGAGTCTATATAGATGAAAATAAAACAGAAAGTGTTGGAGAAATTCAGCAGCTCGAGCAGCATCTGTGGAGGGAAAACTTGAGTTGATATTTTGAGTCATAGAGTCATACAGCACACACCCTTCAGTCCAACTCACCCGTGCCGACCAGATATCCTAAACTGATCTAGTCCCATTTCCCAGCATTTGGCCTATATCTCTCCAAACCCTTCCTATTCATGTACACATCCAGGTGCCTTTTAAATGTTGTAATTGTACCAGCCTCCACCACTTCTTCTGGTAGCTTGTTCCGTACACGCACCACCCTCTGTGTGAAAACGTTGCCCTTCAGGTCCCTTTTAAATCATTCCTCTCTCACTTTAAACCTATGCCCTCTAATTTTGGACACCTCATCCGAGGAAAAGACCTTGGCTGTTCACCTTATCCATATCCCTCATGATTTATAAACCTCTATAAGGTCACCCCTCAGCTTCTGATGCCCCAGGGAAAAAAGGTCTATTCAACCTCTCCCTGGAGCTCAAATCCTTCAATCCCAGAAACATCCTAGTAAAGTTTTTCTGCATCCTTTTAAGTTTTTAACAACTTCCTTTCTATAGCCGGGAGATCAGGATTAAATGCGGTATTCTAAAAGTGGCCTCACAAATGTCTTGTACAGCTGCAACATGACGTCCCAACTCCCATACTCAATGTTCTGACCAACAAAGACAAATGTGGTAAATGCTTTCCTCACCATCCTGTCTACCTGCAATGGCACTTTCAAGGAACTATGTGCTTGCACCCTTAGGTCTCTTTATTCAGTCACACTCCCCAGGGGCCTACCGTTAAGTGTATAAGTCCTGCTTGGTTTGCCTTATCAAACTCCAACACCTCACATTAATCTAAATTAACCTCAATCTGGCTCTTCTTTGCCACCAATCTTAAATAATGGCACCACATTAACCAAACTCCAGTCTTCTGGCACCTCACCTGTGGCTGTCAATGATACAAATATCTCAGCAAAGGGTCCAGCAATACCTTCCTTAGCTTCCCATAAAGTTCTGGGATGTACCTGATCAGGAACCAGGGAATTATCTACCTTTATGAGTTTAAAGACCTCCAGAACTTCCACTTTTGTAATAAGGGCATTTTTCAAGACATCGCTACTTATTTCCCCAAGTTCCCTAGATTCCATGTCCTTCTCCACAGTAAATACTGATGCAAAGTATTTGTTTAGTATCTCACCCATCTCCTGTTTTCCACACATAGACGTGCCTGTTGATCTTTAAAGGGCCCTATTCTCTCCTTAGTTTCTCTTTTGACCTAAATGTATTTATGGAATGTCTTTCATTTCTTCTTACCCATAATTGCCAAAACTATCTCATGTCCCCCTTTTGCCCTCCTGATTTCCCTCTAAAGTGTACTCTTACACTCCCTGTACTTCTCAAGGGATGTGCTCAATCCCAGCTGACTATACCTGACATATGCTCCTTCTTTTTCTTTACCAGAGCCTCATTGTACATAGGACATAGAACATTACAGCGCAGTACAAGCCCTTCGGCCCTCGATGTTGCACCGACCTGTGAAACCAATCTGAAGCCCATCTAACCTACAATATTCCATTATCATCCATATGTTTATCCAACGACCATTTAAATGCCCTTAAAGTTGGCAAGTCTACAACTGCTGCAGGCAAGGCATTCCATGCCCTTACTACTCTGAGTAAAGAATCTACCTCTGACATCTGTCCTATATCTATCAACCCTCAATTTAAAGCTATGTCCCCTCGTGCTAGCCGTCACCATCTGAGGAAAAAGGCTCTCACAGTCCACCCTATCTAATCCTCTGATCATCTTGTATGTCTCTAGTCATTCAACATTTCCTATACCTACCAGCCTTTCCCTTCACTCTAACAGGAACATACTGGCTCTGAATTCCCTCTTATCTCTTTTTTAAAGGCCTCCCACTTCCGATCTGTCCCTTTACCTGTGAATAGCCTCTCTAATCAAGCTTTGAAAGTTCCAGCCTAATATCATCAAGATCGGTCTTACTCCAATTTAGAACTTTAACTTTTGGCTCAGGTTTATCTTTTTCCAAAACTATTTTAAAGATAGTAGAATTATGATCATTTGCCCCAAAGTACTCCCCCACTGACACCTCAATCACTTGCCCTACCTAATTTCCCAAGAGAAGGTCACATTTTGCTCCTCCTTGAACACACTTAACAAATCCCTCTCTATCAAAGCTCTTACACTATGACAATCCTAGTCTACGTTTGGAAATTTAAAATCCCCTACCATTACAACTTTTTTATCCCCTTATATATTCCTGAGATCTCCCTTTATATTTGTTTCTCAATTTCCTGCTGTAGACTATAGGGGGCCCACGAGGTGATCATCCCTTTCTTATTTCTCAGTTTTATCTGGATAACTTCACTGGACCATCTCCCAGGAATATCCTGCCAAAGTATAACTGTAATGTTATCCTTAACCAAAAGTGCCAATCCGCCTCATCTCTTGCCTCCCTTTCTATATCTTGGACATTAAGTTGCCAGTCCTGTTCATCCTTGAGCCACATTTCTGTAATACCTACAATATCACAGTCCCATGTACCCAACCATGACCTACGTTATCTGCCTTGCCTGCCAGACTTTTTGCATTGAAGTAAATGCAGTTTAATTTATCAGTCTTTCCTTATTCTCTGCCGCGCTCTTGCCTGCCTTATCTATTTGACTTGGTCCCCTTATCCGCCATACCAGCCTCAGCCTTATCGCTTTTTCACTATCACTTTGCATCACTATCACTTTGTGTCCCCTACCCCACCCCACTGCGATATTGGTCTCCTTCCAATTCAGATGCAAGCCATCCTTCCTAAATAGGTCCCTTCTATCCCAGAAGAGATCCTAATGGTCCAAAAATGTGTATCATTGCCCCTTATACCATTTCCTTAGCCACATATTCATCTGCTCTATTTTCCTACTCCTAGTGTCATTAGCACGTGGCACCAGGAGTAACCACGATATTATTACCCTCAAAGACCTACTTTTTAACCTCTTGCCTAATTTCTTATATTATCTCTGCAGAACCTTGTCCCTTTCTCTTCCTATGTCATTGGTACCAATGTGTACAATGACCTTCTGTTGGTCACTGTTCCCTTTCAGAATATTCAGCGCCTGCTCTGATCAGTTGACTTTGGCATTGATGTATTTAACACTTTTGTGAGTAAATAGAAGTTTGTAATTTCTGAGCTATCTTAAGGTTGGCTATCCCCTACAAACATGATGAATTTTCATTGTGATTGTGAATCTCGTGACCCTTTGTCAGAACAGGACACTGGACTCAAAACATTAACTCTGTTTTTCTCTTCACAGGCACTTCCAGATCTGTGAGTTTCGCCAAAAATTTCTGTTTTTGTTTAAAATCTCCAGCGTCCACACTTCTTTGAAATACATCTATTTGGTTGAGGGACGCCTGGGGAGCTCAGGCTATTGTACATCCTGCACTCTGTGAGACATTATGACTGTTTGGGAGAGATGCCTCCAGCTGGAACAACTCGATCTTGAGGTTCCAGAGATTGACCAGATGCTGGGGACTCGGCAGGGCATTCACAAGACTGAGATGTTAGTGGATAGCATGGTTCAGGCGTGGTCACATTGCAGCTTAGAAAGTGCAGGCTGAGAGTAAAGGATAACCATCATGCAGGAGGTGGTAACCAGGCAGATAGTGAGGGAATCCCCAGAGTGTATCTCACTCGCGAGCCGTTTCCTGGCCTTGGTGAACAGTGACACTGACAGTTCCTCTGTGGAAAACAGCCAGAGACAAGGCCATGGCCCCATGCAATGTCCATCTGCTCAAAGGAGGAGAAAGAAGCTTGGGAGGACACTACTGGTAGGGGGTTTGTTTGTGAGGACAGTAGACAGGTGCTTCTGTAGTCGTAGGTGTGACTCCAAGATGGTGTGTTCCCTCCCTGGCGCCAGGATCAAGACTGTCATGGAATAGCTACATGGGAGGATGAACATCCAGAGGCTATGGTCCATGTTAGGACTGATGACAGAGGAAGAAAAAGAAATTAGGTCCTCCAAAGCAGACTTTAGGGAGTTAGAAAGAAAATTGAAAAGTTGGAATTGGAAATCAGAATGTCTGGAAGACTAAAATAAAGAACTGCAGATGCTGGAGATCTGAAACAAAAACAGAAACTGTTGGCAAAACTCTAAAGTTCTGAGAAAGATATCAAAATGTTAATTCTGGTTTCCACCCACAGTCCAAAGATGTGCAGGTTAGGTGGATTGGCCATATCAAATGTGGGATTACAGGGATGGTTTGGGGATAAGAGGGAGGGCTGGGTCCGGGTAGGCTGCTCTTCTGAGGGTCCATGCAGATTTGATGGGCCAAAAGACCACTTTCCATACTGTGGTGATTCTATGATTCAAATCTGATTTTCAAAGACCTAATGCCCACAGCTGTCTGTACCATTTTAAATATTTTTAAATCTTTTAACACATAACTTTCCCTGACAGTTTGCTCAGTAGCTTCACAGATCGATAAATTATTTTTCAAACATCTAGCTCCACAGATGCAAAAAAATCACTTAGCAAGTCATCATGATGGCTGTTGAATGGGCATGAAACCAAAAGTGCTGTTAGAACTTGGAATTTGATCTGTGCCCTCAATATGTCAAGTTCAGCATCAGACATCTCAGTTAAGAAATGACAGTCAGAGGTACAGTTTGCAATTTAATGCTCCCACTGTCAAGCATCAATTCACATCAGGAGCACCATCCAATCCTACAGGTGTTGTTGTTTGGACCTTGTCTGAAATATTGTGTTCAATTTCAGTCCTCTCACATTGTAGTTATTGGAAAATATCAGAGGGGAACTAAAAGATTGGTGCCTGGGTGCCACAATGAATCTTTAGTGCTGAAGGATTTTAGTCCAGACATGTGTTTACTTTGAAGATGATTTGATGGAGGTCTTTAAAAAAACAACTGTTCAGAGTTGGCAGTCAACCAAGAAGTAAGATCCTTTATCTCTGCCATGGAAGTCACCCTTACTGAGAGTTGAAGTGATTTCTTCAGTGAGAATGTCAGCCCAATGAACATGCAGTTAGACTGCAGCTGACCAGCGATGTCATTTATTGAGAGTTTCCAGCCATCCTGTCACACTGTCCAAGGAGCCAGTTGTACAGAAGGATTTTAACTGTTCCTCCCCTCCTATCCCCATGCACACCAAAGGGAAAACAAAAACCACTAATTCATTTGAACAGCACAATTAAAAATTGTGACATACACATAGGGTGAAGATAGATCGTAAGATATTCTGAAAAACTTTTTTTTAAACAGAAGTTAGTTATTGTTGGGAAAAAATAAATTATAAAAATCTATTTATTCATTACTGAGTAATTCTTCGTGAATACAAAACTATTTTTTCATATTCATTTCATTTATTAATTAAGCAACTGTTGATTCATACATTGGTATTGACATTAAATTCTCTATACACCTAATTGAAAAAGATATAACTTCTTATGGAATTGAACAGGAAAGTTGAAATTCTCACTGATTTCCTTAATGTTGGCTCTAGGAACATGCCATAGTGATAGAATCTCAGGGAGAGATAGCAACTTCGATTTTTCCATCTGTACATGGCCAAAATTCTGAAGTTACAGTCAATTTTAAAGGGGTAATGACCACTTAATGCTGACAGTTCACCATTAACACCCCCGCTTAAAACCTTGGCCTGCATAATCTAGCCTCATTAAGGAATATGTTTCAATCTATGTCAATAGATTATTCAAGTTGGATAGAATCAGTGAGGATCAGGGGATCGTAGTGTATTCACTACTAAACTTTAAATCTCACTGATTAACTTAAAGCCTTGGTCTTTGGTTTGAGGGAAAACAGCTAATGAGCTGAGACACACTAAAATGCCTGCCAAAGTCAACTGACATCAGAGTAGCACAAGGATTATAAAGGAATTTCTAAATATTATAGCCCAAAACTAGCTACAACTTGATTTTACGTGATACAGATTTCCATAGGGAGACTGATTTATGGAATCTAAACAACCCCTGATGCCACCAATGCCCTCACATTTAGACTTTGCCTTTGAGCATCTGAACGTCCCACCACCCCATGCCTTGTTCCTCCCTGCTGGTTCCTTCCCAACCACTGTGACCATCTGTGTCTTTCCTTCCAGTCTCAGACACTCCAAGAACATTCTTATTGCCATGTTTTTCCGACAGCGACCTGCAACCTCACAATCCTTAAACACTGAGAGCTGCCTAAACCACCAACACACCCTGGATCCATCTTCTTCCAGATCCACACTAATTGCTCCCATAGTCCAGGTCCACACTCTCTCCTTCCAATGCAATATATCCTGCCAGTTAGGTCAGTTCACTGGACAGCTGGTTTGTGATGTAGAGTGACACCAGCAGCATGGATCCACTTCTCACAGTGGCTGAGGTTACCATGAAGACCCCACCTTCTCTATAAGGGGAGACAATGACCTAGTAGTTGCTGGGCTGTTAATCTAGAGACTTAGGTAACATCCTGGGGACCAGAGTTTAAACCCCACCATGGCACAAGGTAGAATTTGAATTCAATAAGTATCTGGAAATAAGAATCTAATGATGACCCTGAATCCATTGCTGGTTGTCAGGAAAAATCCATCTGGTTTACTAATGTATTTTAGAGAAGAAACTGCTGTCCATACTTGGTCTAGTCTACATGTGACTCCAGGCCCATAGCAATGTGGTTGACCCTCTGGGCAATAAATGCTGGCCTAGCTAGTGGTATACTCACCTGAAGTATGATGACCCTCAGTCTAGTGAGACAGCGGGACTATGTTAACTTTATTTATCCTATCAAATCTCATTCAGTTATGAAAGCCTCTCCCAGTGTTTTCAAACACGGCAAACTCCTTCCAGATGTTCTTGACTTATATATGTGTCATCTTATCCTACATGATCCTTGTTTTCGTAAGTCTAGAATTCCCCCTTTCAAGATTACTGATGTACACAGACTCCCCAAACTTCCCACCACCAATATTCCCTAAAGACTTGCAATTATCCATTGGAAGACTACCTGATGATCTTCCCCTATGAGTTGGCCTTTAAAAAATGCTAGGGATAAAACTGAACATAACAATCATTCATCTACAGTTTTTTTGTCATTGAAAGCAAAGTACTGGAAATTCTGGAGATCTGACACAAAAGCAGAAAGTGGTGGAGAAAATCAGCAAGTCTGGCAGCATCTGTGGAGAGAGAAACCGAATTAAAAGAGTCCAGATGACTCTTCTCTAGAACTGAAGAAGGAGTTGGAAACCTAATTGGCTTTAAACTGTAGAAAGAAGTGGGGTGAGGGAAAGTGGAACAGAGGGGAAGGTTAGAGGGTGAAGGAGATTGGAGAACACTGGTGTTGCAGAACAAACAACTAAGGAAGAGCTAAATGTTGTAGAGAAGGCAATAAGTCCAGAGTGGATGTTAATAGCAGAATACAAATCAGTTCTGCTGAAAGGAGAACCAACAAAATCAGTCATGGTGGCAGTGATCAATGACACATTGGGGTGGGGTGGAGTGGAGGGGGAGACAATGAAGACACACAAAGTATAGGCACTGAATTTGCTGATGACACAAAGGTAGGTAAGAAATTAAGTTGTGAAGCAGACAGAAGGAAGTCACAAAAGGATATAAATAGGTTAAGTTAGTGTATGAAGAACTAGCAAATGGGAGTATAATATTGGGAAAATACAAAATTATCCATTTCAGTCGGAAGAATAAAAAGATCATTAGATCACTTAGAAGTGGTGAGAGTTTGCTGAACTGAGATGCAAAAGGGTGAAAAGGTGCAGCAAGTAATTAGGAAATCCTATAGAATGTTATCATTTATTGACCAAGGGGATATGTAGGTTGATTATGTTTCCATGATATAGGACACTGGTGAGACCACTTCTGGAGGACTCCATACACAATTGGTCTCCTTATTTAAGGAAGGACGTAAATCATTAGAGGCAGTTCAGAGAATGTTTACCAGACTAAGACCTGGAATTTGCGAGTTGCCTTATGAGGAAAAGTTGGACAGGCTAGACATCTATTTGCTAGAGTTTCGCAGTGTGAGAATTGACTTGATTGAAACATATAAAATCCTGTGTAGGTTTGATAGAATGGACTTGGAAAGGGTGTTTCCTTTTTGCGGGAGTGTCTAGAACTAGAGGTTACTGTTTAAAAATTAGGGGTCACCTATTTAAAGCAGAGACGAGCCAATTTCTTTCCTAATGAGGATTCCTCTTCCTGAAAGATGTGAGATTAGAATCTTTCAATATGTTTAAGGCAGAGGTCGATAGATATGTGTAAGTAAGGGGATGAAAGGCTATCAGAAGTAAGCAAGAATGTGGAGTAAGCAGATCAGTTATGACTTTATCGAAGAGGAGGCTCAAGAGACGAAATGATTTACTCCTGCTTCTAACTTTCAAGTGTTCATAAAAGGCAAGCGTCATACCTCCCACAATTGCACCATTGGAAGGGGGCTGAAGTGTTGGGCTGATAAAGGAGTGGTTCAGAGTGTCACGGAGAGATGTTCCCTATAATAGTATTTGAGGTGAGGGGAAAGTGTTAAAGTAGCACTTTGGGGCCGAACAACAATTATGGAGTTAAAATAATTCTTGCATGCTAAGTTTACAAAATAAAAATGCAGCGACACAACTTGATTGGAGGCACGTGGTGTGCTACAGTAAACATCATCACAAACACATCTCTCAAAGACACCCTGCTGAATGATTAGTGCTTAGCACCTACTTTCATCCGTCATTTCTGTTCTGGACAGACACTAAGTGCCATTGTTATTTTAACACCTGAAAACAATACAGTCCATCAAGGTGAGGCACCCCTGGATTGGGCTGATGTGATCCAGTGGCAGCATCCCTCCCTGTGGGCCCGAAAGTTCAGGTTCAAGTCCCACCTGCTCCAGGCATATGTCTGAACAGGTTGAATAAAAGATAAGGTACCCTGGCTCTCAAACTAATCTCAGTTTTAGGTCTTTCTGTGTCAGGATCATTCGGTTGTCTCGCTGACTTACTACATTTCTTAATTAAATTATGGGATGGTGGTTATCCTGTGTCATTGTTGCAAAGTCCTAATTTCTAGTATCAATCCTGTTGTAGGAAGTACTGTGATAGAAACACAATTAGAATAATAGATAAACCACTTGAAACTCCGTATTGTTGGATGAGCCTCTTGGTTTACCACTAAAGATTGACTTCCCACCAATGGAATATAGAGGCTGCTTCACATCTGAACAAAAGATTCTGTGTTGTGTACAAACCGAAAGAACTATGGATGCTGTAAATCAGAAGCAAAAACAAAGGTAACCCCTCCTTAGAACTGAGTTCTGAGGAGTCACCAGACCCGAAACATTAACTCTGTTTTTTCCTTCACAGATGCTGCCAGACCTGCTGAGACTTTCCAGCAACTTTGTTTTCGACTCTGTGTTATGTGTTGGTTTAAAATGCTCCACACAGTGTGTTTTGTGGAAGCATCTTTCTGGAGGTGACACAAAGGGTAGCTGATGATCTTTTGAATATGGAGGGTGATGGGAGGAGGGGGAATGTGAGAACAAGGGGGACCCTTCTGTAGTTCTGGGAGGGCAAGGAAGGTTTGAAGAGCAGGAAATGACTCAGACTTAGTCAATGTTTCTCTTCACCACAAGGTGAATCAGGGATTTCCTCAGTTGACTAAAATAGAAGATATATTGCAATTCTCCCTCTGGAAGAAAATATCATTACAGCAAATGCAAAGAAGGCAGAGAAATTGGGAGAATGAAATGTAGTTCTTACAGGAAGCAGTATGTGAGGATGTATGCTTGAGGTAATTGTGTGGGTTTGTGCATTTGTAATGAATACTGGTAGATAGCCTATACATGAAAATGGAACAGAAAAGTCCAGGAAGGGAAGAATCAGAGACTGACCATGTGAAGATGAGAGAAATTGCAAGCAAAATTGATGGATACTTCTAGCACTGTACAAGAGAAGGCCGCAACTTTGATACAGTCAGTGATGTATCAGAGAAAGAGCTCTGGAATAGCAGCCCATGTAGGAATGGATGAAGGAATCTTTCAGAAACACCAATAAAATGACAGGGTCTGCTAGGATCCATTTTGGTCACCACAGCATACCTTTTATTTGGAATAAAGGGGAAGGGGAGTAAGAGGAAAGCAATGGCCTAGTGATATTATTGCTGGACTGTTAATCCAGAGACCCAGGTAATATTCTGGGGACCCACGTTCGAATCCTGGCACAGCAGATGGTGGAATTTGAATCCAATAAAAAAAAAAATTGGAATTAACAGTCTAATGATGACCATGAAACCATTGCTGAATGTCAGAAAAACCCATTGGTTCACTAATATCTTTCAGAGAAGGAAACTGCCATCCTTACCTGGTCATAGAGTCATACTGTTGTGCTGTATGGAAATAAAACAGTCCAACTTGTCCATGCTGATCAGAAATCCAAAATTAATCTAGCCCAATTTGCCAGCATTTGACCCATATCCCTCTAAACCTTGCTATTCATATATCCATTTAGATGTTGTAATTGTACCGTTTCTATCACTTGCTCTGGCAGCTCTTTCCATACACGCATCACCTTCTGCGTGAAAATGTTGCCCCTTGGGTCCCTTTTAAATCTTTCCCCTCTCACTTTAAACCTAAGCCCTCTATTTTTGAACTCCCCTACCCTGGGAAAAAGACCTTGACTATTCACTCTATCCATGCCCTCATGATTTTATAAACTTCTATAAGGCTACCCCCTCGGCCTCCAATGCTCCAGGGAAAATAGCCCCAGCCTATTCAACCTCTCCCTATAATGCAAACCCTCCAACCCTGGCAACATTCTTGCAAATCTTTTCTGAGCCCTTTCAGGTTTCACAGCATCTTTCCTACAGCAGGGAAACCAGATTTTCATATGACAAAAATGTTTCTGATGCATTCACATCCTTTCTTAAATAAGGAGACCAAAACTGTAAATAGATGTAGCTTCACCAATGTTCTACACTGAAGCAAAACATCCTTACGTTTATGTTCCATTCCCCTTTAAGTAAATGACAATGTTCTATTTGCCTTTCTTGTCACTTGCTGTAATTGCATACTAATGGCTTGTGGCTCATAAGCCAAGACACCCAGATCCTTTCTCATGCCGTACCTCTGAGTTTTCTGCCACATTATTACTTAAGTAATGAGTTGCTTTTCTATCCTTCCTGCCAAAATAGACCAGTTCACATTTTTCTACATTGTACTCCATTTGCCAATTTTTATTTTGTCCACTCATTTCAACTCCCCACATCCCTTTGTGGGCATTTTTATGTTCTCTTCACAACTTACTGCCCTATCTTCCTTTGCATCAGCAGTAAATTTAACAACCATATTTTAAGTCAATTCATCCAAATCATTTATCTAACTTGTAAGTAACTGAGACCCCAAACCCAAACCCTTTGGCAAATCACTTGTGCAACTGCCAATCTGAAAGCAACCTTTATATGCCTAGCCTCTGCTCCCTATAAACCAGCTGATCTTCTATTCTTGTTAATACATTACCCCCTCACTATGAATAGTATCCTTGGATGTGGGACTTCTGTCAAATGACTTCTGGAAATCTAAGTACACTATATCAATCAATTCTACTTTACCTACATTACTAGTTATTTTCTCAAAGAGCTCTAATAAATTAGCCAAACATGATTTTCATTTTCATACCCATGCTTGTTCTGCCTTATTGTATTAAACATTTCTGTATGCCCTGTCTTAACCTCTTTAATAATAGATTCCTGCATTTTTCCTACAAAACATGTTGTCCTGACTGGCCAATGTTTCCTGCTTCCTGGCTCCATCCTTTCTTGAACACAGGAATTACTATCACTAAGTTACAATTTGATGGGACATTTCCAGAATGTAAAGATTTTGGAAAACTAAAATAAACAATCTATTATCTCAGAAGCTATTTTTGTTTAATACCCAAGGATGAAGTCCATAACAGCCCAGGGATTATCAGATTTTAGCATTAATAATTTTCTCAGTAGCTTTTATCCTACTGATTATAATTGGTTTAATGTTCTTGCCTCCTTTTACCCTCTTATTCAAAATTATTTGTGGGATGTTATTTGTATCCTCTACAGTGAACATAGATGCAAACATTTATTTGTCATTTCCTCATTTTCCATTATTAATTCCCCAAACTCTCTCTAAAAGACCAAAGATCACTTTATTTATGCTTTTTACTTTTTGAATACCTGTGGAAACTCTTAGTTTTTTAAATATATTTCTCACTAGCTTTTCATACTCTAATTTCCCCTTTCTTATAAATCTTTTAGACACACTCTGCTATTATGCGCATGGTACCCAGTTTTCCAACTTGCTACTCATCTACATAAAATGATGCATTTTGCTTTCTGTTTCTATCAACTCCTTTGTAAGCCAGGGATGTATATTTTCTGTGAATTCTGAAATATCTTTTCAAAATAAGTGCCATTATATCATTGCCAACCCTTAATCTAGAGTCGCAGTTCGATCTTGATGTGCTCATAATTGTACTTCTTTATGATTGACACTCTAGTTTTCATTCTGCCTTTCTTTCCCTTAAAGTGAATGTGAAATTCAATAACGTTATGTTCACTGGCATCTAGTAGGGGGTAGTGGAGTATTTCATTTTAAGGTCATTGAATAATCCTGTCTCATCACTCAGTATAAAAAACCATAAAACTGCGGATACTGGTAATCAGAAACAAAAACAGAAATTGCTGGGAAAAAGCTCAGTAGGTCTGGCAGCATCTGTAGAGAGAAATCAGAGTTAACAGTTCGGGCCCAGCGACCCTTCTTCAGAACTGACGGTGGCTCAGAAAAGGTTCTTTTATGCAGAAGGTAGGGTGGGGGAACAGGGTAAGGAGTAAAAGATAGGTGGAAATAGAGCCCAAAGGGAGGGAAGAGCAGTTGGACAGACAAAGGAGTGGATAACGGTCAGCCTAGGACAATGAATAGCTGCTAATTAGTAACTAACAACTGGTCACATGTTGTAGCAGACCATGTGATAACAAGGTCTGGTGTGTGGGGTTTGGGGAAAGGACATGGGAGAAGGTGTCTCAGGCCCTAAAATTGTTGGACTCGATATTGAGTAGGCTGTAGGCTACTCGAAGGCTGTAGAATTCCCAAGCAGAAAATGAGGTGCTGTCCTTACAGCTTGCTTTGAGCTTTGCTAGAGAACTGCAAAAAGCCTAAGACAGAGATATTGACTAGGTAACAAGGTGGTGTGTTAAAGTGACAGGCAACTGGAAGCTCAGGGTCTTTTTTGCAGACAGAACGTAGGTATTCTTTGAGGCGGTCACCCAGTCTACACCTCGTTTCCCCAGTGTAGAGGTCTCCTTTCTCTTTTATACCAAACCCTCCACCTTTTCCTAGTTTAGCGCAGTATCATAATCTTTACTCTGCGCGGCTATCAAATAGATTAAACATGCACCGTGAGATGAAAGTTTACACGTAAATTATGTCACAAAATTCTGACAAAATAGCATTAAAATCTGATGAACATTGCTGTAAAATCAATATTGCAAATGGTACCAAGAGACTCTTAGCAAGTCCTTGTCTTATGGTCTGGACCATACGTGACTCCAGATCCACAACAATGTGATTAACTCTTAACTGCCTACTGGGATGGCAATAAATGATAGCCTAGCCAGTGATGTCCTCATCCCATCAAAGAAGCTAAAAAAAAACAAGCTAAAGAAGAAATTGTTCAGTGAGAGAATGAGGTCAGCCAGGAGGAGGAACTGGAAATGGTTGAAATGCTGTAGGTTGTAAGAAATACTGTGAACGTCAATCAGTCAGTGACAGTCCTGGAAACAATGGCTTGATGTTCCGTGGTAGAGCATTCACCTGATCTCTTCTGGAGACCTTTGCTCCACAGCTTCCTACCCTATAGTTCCCCAATCCATACAGTCTGCTTCTAACTTCTCAAAATCCACTAACAACACTGACCTGGTAGACCTCTCATTTCAGCCTATTCCTGCCCCACAAAGGGTCACCGGACCCGAAATGTTAAATCTGTTTTTCCCCTCACAGATACTGCCAGACCTGCTGAGCTTTTGCAGCAACTTCTGTTTTTGTTCCTAATTTACAGCATCTGCAGTTCTTTTGGTTTTTAATTTCTTCTGAACTTTACTTTTTGTTCCCTGTGCAATCCCTTATCATGAACTTTCACAACTTTTCTGATGCGCTGCAAAATTCAACAATCTCCAGGTTCCTGCTGGTTTGCAGTCAAAGTTTTCCTCTTGAGGAATTGTGAAGATTCCTATCTATGAATACTTTGTATTTATGCTGAACTAGCTCCTGTGGACAGACCAAGGACCTCATTCAGATGCTTATGATGTTGAACCTTTGGGTAAGCAGGCAATATTGATATACTGAAGGTCCTGGTGATGGGTATGCAGAGATTGACAATGAAGCTGGGACTGAGAAGGGCCATCTTTGGGCCCTTTGATGTTAATTTCTTGCAGCATTGTTTCTACTTGCTCTGGTATTTGAGGCCAAGCTGACTGAGATGCATCAAATAAAGCAGTGATTAGTCCTTTAGTAATTAGGGCTTGTCGTGACATCAGTGATATAGATTTCTTGCTCGGGCTATGACTTAGTTGAGCAGGTGCTTGGGTTTGGAACATGCTTATTGCCATGCAATATTGAGCTTGCCCTCTCTGGCATAATAGGATGTTTGTTATAACAAACATTTTGTTTTTGTAGCCATTTTGTCAGGGAAAGGACTCCATGGAACTGTTTGCCTTAGACATTCTTATGACTTATCACATCCTTCCAGAGACTCACACATTTCCAATGCTGGTTTTGAAATCTGTGAGGATGGTCTGTTTGTCACAATTTGAGATTCAGTGTAGGGATTGCTCAAGGTTGGGGTAGAATATATCCCTGGACTTGATCTCATCACCATGCAGGCAGATTTAATTACTTCTCAGAGGGATGTAGATATCACTGACACATTTATTGCCAATCCCTATTTGAAGTTAAAGTCATGCACATTGCAGAGAGTCTGGAGTCACAGGTAGGCCAGACCAGATAAGGACAGCAAATATTCCTTCCCTAAAGGACGTTAGTGAACCAGGTAGGTTTTAAATGACAATCAGTGGTTATATGGTCACTTTGAGGTGAGATTTTTATTGAATTCAAATCTTGCCATTTGTCTTTGAGGGATTTGAACCCCTGTCCCAAGAACTTTAGCTAGCCCAGTGACATTACCATCACATTTCTGAAGAAAGGTCTAGGCCCGAAACGTCAGCTTTCCTGCTCCTATGATGCTGCTTGGCCTGCTGTGTTCATCCAGCTCCACACCTTGTTTTCTCGGATTCTCCAGTATCTGCAGTTCCTACTATCTCTTACCATCACATCATCGCCTTGCCTAAGGCAGTGCTGGGCATGTCATTTGACTTGGGGAATCGACTTGAATCAATATGAATTAAATCTCCCCCAGATACCATTGGGTAATTGTGTCCAGTCAAATTCACTTTTTACTCCCACTCTGCTGCTACTCCTAGCAAGAACATCTATTTGTATTTATACAGTTCCTCTAATATTGGAAAACATCCCAAACAACTTCATAGGGTTTCTAAGACTTGTTTTGGAAGACGTAATGGATTGATGAGCTTGATGGGTTTTAGCACAAAGATGAGAATTGTAAAATTGAGGTGTTGCTGACTGGGAGCAAAGACAGATCTGTTGGGACTGTTGGGTGCAAGCAACAATACCTGCAGCAGAGTTTTGGATGAGCTGAAGTTAATAGAATGTGAAAGAAGGAGAAGCTTGAGAAGAGAGTGTTGAGACAATAAAAGCCAAAACACTATAGATGCTGGAAATCCAAAACAAAAACAAAATGCACTGGAGAAACTCAGCAGCTCCAATAGCATCTGTGGAGAAAGAAACAGAGTTAAAGGTTCGAATCCACTGCGAATTTTTCAGAACTGCATTAGATAATCAAATTTAGTGTTAACCAAAGCATGAATGATGATTCCAACAGCAAATGGGCTGAGGCAGGGCTAGCAAGAAGCAATATACAGAGCAATGCTACCATTGCAGTGCTTTCTTTCATGAGCCAACCATTTATTTGATCAAGGATAACAAGCATGGGGCTGGATGAACACAGCAGGTCAAGCAGCATCATAGGAGCAGGAAAACTTGACGTTTCGGGCCTAAACCATCAGACTGTTTGATACGGCTATGTTACAGATGGTCAACTTTCCATTTACAAGCCATAATTGCCACAACAGCAGGATAAATCTATTATCAGCGTGTTAATTCTTGTTTATAAACTGGAAGTCTCCACTCCTGTCAGTCAAGCACATGGCATCACTGTTCTCAGGTGCCGTGAGACTATCAAACAGAATTGCTGACACTTGGCATCTTGCCTGCATTATTGCTTAGATTTAAAATATCACAGCCAAAATATTGACATTGACGCTTAATACTGTGCACTGTGAGTGGGTTTGTGTCAGCATCAGTGAATGGTTCTGTCCATCAGGGATTCCCAGAGGACATTATTTCTGACCTTGTCACAACCTCCTTGTCTTTTAAATCATGATTTACACCAAAGATTTGGAAAAGTCACTTGTAGGTTATGAAGCCTACAGATCTCAAGCTCTCGCTGACTGCATCCGGTATATCATGCTTTTCAGAAACTTCTCAAATGGATGGAACAATGTGCTGGTGCTTCATTGCTACTGGCGTGTTTGGTTACCAGTTCTGACTTATATTTTAATTTGTTCATTGACTTCATTCTTCACAAGTCAGCTAGCAATACGATGAAAGGTCATGAACTGGGGATGTGATAGTGCTTACAACGATTGTGCTTCACATCTTAAAGGCCAGGAATCTTGTAATAATGACTGCAAGAAGCTGACTGGCCTCATTCTCTGGCAACAACTGTGCTGTGCTTTGTTTTATGTTCAAATAGACATAGGACCAAGAGTAAGCCATTCAGCCCTTCTAGTCTTCTCTGCAGTGACAACCTCTTGGACGATTTAAATGTCGCTTGAACTCCATTTTCCAGCCGTTCCTCAATACCCTTTGACTTCCTTGTTAATAAAGAATTTGCCCAACACAGACTTAATATTACTCAATGACCCAATCTCCATCACTCTCTAATGAAGAGAATTCCACAGACATGCAACCCTCTGAGAAAAAGGGCTTCTTTACACTCTCACAAATGTGGAAACCCCTTACTTCAAAACCGATGTCCACTAGTTTTGGTGTCTCAGATGACGAACCATCCTCAGAGCATCTACCCTGTTAAGTCCACATGCTAGTGAGACCAGGAATAGATGAATATGTGGCTGAGGAGCTGCTGTAGGGGGCAAGGATTCACAGTTTTGGACAACTGGCATCTCTTCTAGCATATAGGAGGACCCATATAAGAGGAATAGGTTCCATCTGAATTGAAGGGGGCCAATACCCTTGCAGGGAGATTTGCTGGTACTGGTCAGTCGGCTTTAAACTGGTAAAAGTGGGGAGGAGTAGGGGTGGAAACCAAAGCGATAGTAAGAAAAGAGAAAATGCTGAGGCAGGTACAGTAGATAAGAGAGCAAGTCAAATAGCCAAGGCAGACAAGAGCTTGGCAAAGAACGAGGTAGGATTGATAAATTAAACTGCATTTACTTCAATGCGAGAGACCTGACAGGTAAGGCAGATGAACTAAGCACATAGTTGGGAATATGGGACTGTGACATCTTAGCAATAACAGAAGTGTGGCTCAGGGATGGACAGGACATCAGGACACCACCAAAGACATTTTTCTCTCTCCATCCTTATCTGCCTTCCGGAGGGACCACTCTCTCCGTGACTCCCTTGTCTGCTCCATACTCCCCTCCAGCCCCACCACACCCGGCACTTTTCCCTGCAACCACAGGAAGTGCTACACTGCCCCTACACCTCCCCTCTCACCCCCATCCCAGGCCCCAAGAAGACTTTCCATGTCAAGCAGGTGTTCACCTGCACATCTGCTAATGTAGTATACTGCATCCACTGTCCCCATTGTGGCCTCCTCTACATTGGGGAAACCAAGCAGAGGCTTGGGGACTGCTTTGCAGAACACCTATGCTCGGTTCGCACTAAACAACTGCACCTCCCAGTCACGAACCATTTCAACTTCCCCTCCCATTCCGCAGACCACATGTCCATCCTGGGCCTCCTGCAGTGCCACAACGATGTTACCCGAAGGTTGCAGGAACAGCAACTCATATTCCGCTTGGGAACCCTACAGCCCAATGGTATCAATGTGGACTTCACAAGCATCAAAATCTCCCCTCCCCCTACCTCATCCCAAAACCAGCCCAGCTCGTCCCTGCCTCCCTAACCTGTCCTTCCTCCCACCTATCCCCTCCTCCCACCTCAAGCCCCATCCCCATCTCCTACCTACTAACCTCATACCACTCCCTTGACTGACCTATCTCCTCCCTACCTCCCCACCTACACTCACCTTTACTGGCTCCATCCCTGCCTTTTTGGCCGGTCTGTCTCCTCTCCACCTATCTTCTTCTCTATCCATCTTCTATCCGCCTCCCCCTCTCTCCCTGTTTATTTCAGAACCCCCTTCCCCTCCCCCATTTCTGATGAAGGGTCTAGTCCCGAAACGTCAGCCTTCCTGCTCCTCTGATGCTGCTTGGCCTGCTGTGTTCATCCAGCTCTACATCTTGTTATCTCAGATTCTCCAGCATCTGCAGTTCCTACTATCTCTGAGATATTAACACATATTTCTCATCAGTATTCACTGTGGAGAAGAACATGGGAGCCAGGGAACTTGAGGAAATAAATGGAGATGTCTTGAAAGGAGTTCATATTACAACACAGGAGGTGCTGGAGGTCTTAATACACAAAGGTAGGCAGATCAATCAGGACCTGAACAGGAGCTTTCTGGAATTTTGTAGGAATTTTCTAGGGATTGCGAGGCCCCTTGCTAAAATATTTGTATCATCAATAGCCATGGGTGAGGCAGAAGTCTGAAAATTGGCTAATGTCGTGTCACTATTTAAGAAAGATGGTAAGGAAAAGCCAGGAAACTGTAGACCGGTAAGTGTGGCATGACTGGCGGGCAAGTTGTTGGAGGGGATTCTGAGGGATAGGATTTACATGCATTTGAAAAGGCAAAGGCTGATTAGGGATAGTCAACATGGCTTTGTGCGTGGAAATCATGTCACATTAACTTGATTGAGTTTGTGAAGAGGTGGCAAAGTAGATTGATGAAGGCAGAGTGGCAAACATTGTCTATAAGGACTTCAGCAAAGCATTTGACAAGGCTCTTCATGGTAGACTGGTTAGTAAGGTTAAATTACATGGTATTCAGGGGGAGCTAGTCAATTGGATACAAAATTGGCTTGAAGGTTGGAGAAAGAGGGTGGTGGCGAAGGGTTGCCCTTCAGACTGGAGGCCTGTGACAGATGGTGTGTCGTGAGGGTTGGTGCTGGGTCCATTGAGTTTTGTCATTTATAAAAATGATTTGGACGTGAATATAGAAAGCATTATTTAGTAAGTTTGTAGATGACACCACAATAGGTGATGTAGTGGACAATGAAAAAGATTCAGAGTACAACGGGATTTCACAGATGGGCCAATGGGCCGAGGAGAGCCAGATGGAATTTATTTTAAATAAATATGAGGCATTGCATTTTGGTAAGGCAATCCAGGGCAAGATTTATACAATTATACAGTTAATGGTAGGGACCTAGGGAGTGTTGCAAAACAAAGAGGCCTAGAGGCGCAGGTACATAATGCATTGAAAGTGGAGTCGCAGATAGACAGGGTGGTGGAGAAGGCACTTGGTACACCTGCCTTCATTGGTCAGGACATTGAATATTGGAGTTGGGACGTCATGTTGCAGTAGTACGGGACTTTGGTGAGGCCATTTTTAGACAATCGTGTACAGTTCCAGTCGCTCTTCCAAAAGGATGTTGTTAAACGTGAGAGGGTACAGAAAAGATTTACAAGGATTTTGTCAGGACTGGAGGGTTTGAGTTATTAGGTAGAGTTGAATAGGATGGGGCTTTCCTCCCTGGAGGGTCAGAGGCTGAGAGTTGGCCCTATAGAGGTTTATAAAATCATGAGGGGGACAAATAGGGTGAATAGCCAAAGCCTTTTTCTTAGGTGGAGGAGTCCAAAACTAGAGGGTGTAGGTTTAAGGTAAGAGGGGAAAGATTTAAAAATGACCTGAGGGGTATCTTTCTCATGCGGAGGGTGGTGCATGCTTGGAACAAGCTGCCAGAGGAAGTTGTGGAGATGACTACAATTAAAACATTTAAAAGGCATCTGGATGAGTAGGTGAATAGGAAAGATTTAGAGAGATATAGGCCAAATGCTGGCCAATAGGACTAGGTCAGATTGGGATCCCTGGTTGGCCTGGATGAGTTGGATTGAAATGTCTGTTTCTGTGCTGTATGAATCCATGACTCTATCTAACTCCCCTCAGGATTTTTTATGTTTCAGTAGGTTCACTTCTCATTCTTTTCCATTCCAAGTGATAGACACTCAACTTTTCCTTGTAAGATAACTCCCACATCCCAGGAATCAATTGAGTGAACTTTCTCTGAACTGTTTCTCATACAATTGTGTTCTTTCTTAAACAAGTAGAAAGAGCTGTGCACAGTACTCCAGATGTGGCCTCACCAATACCCTATATATCAGTGTCAAACATTTTCACCTTTATATTCCATTCTCCTTATATCCATTTGTTTTAATAATCACTTATTGCGGCTGCTTACATGTTGTAATTCATATACCAGGACACCCAGATGTACCACAGAATTCTTCAATTCCTAGCTATTTAAATAAGATGCCTCTTTTCAATTCTTCCTGTTGAAATGGACAAGATTGCATTTCCCACATTATCTAGGTTTGCCTCCACACTTCAGGGACTCTGTGATTCTACAATATTAGTCAAACACTATTTTCCTTTCACAAAGCCACGCTGACTCTGCCAGATTGCATTAGATTTTCTAAGTGACCTGCTTTATCCTCCTTCATAATATTTTCCAGCATTTTTTTCTTGATGTTACGTTAACTAGACTGTAGTTTCTTGCTTTCTGTTTTCCTGGGGACACAAAATTGGCTGAGTGATAGGAAACAGAGAGTAATAGTCAGTGAATATTTTTTGGGCTGGAGGAAGGTTTGTGATGGAATTCTCCAGGGGTTGATATTGGGACCCTTGCTTTCGCTGATACATATAAATGATCTAGATCTTGGCAATTCAGGAGCCAATTTTGACGTTTGCAGATGATGGGGAACCCGGAAGCATTGTAAACTGTGAGGAGGACAGTGTAGAACTTCAAAAGGCCACATACACATTTGGGGATTGCACAGACAAGTTGCAGATAAGGTTAATACAGAGATGTGAAAGGTGACACATTTTGGTAGGAAGAACATGGAGAGACAATACAACATAAGGGGTATTAATCTAAAGGGAATGCAGAAAGGTAGGAGCCTGAGAGTATATGAAGTTGGCAGGACTGGTGAAGAGAGCAGTTAATAAAGCATACAATATCCTGGCATGGGGTGTAGAAGACAAGAGCAAGAAGTTGATGTTGTATTTGTATAGGACACTTGTCAGACCTCCACTGGAGTCCTGTGTACAGTCTAAGAGCCACATATTAGGAAGGCTGCAAATGTACTGGGGAGTGCTGAAGAGATTTACAACAGAATAGTTCCAGAGATAAGAAAAATCAGTAATGAAGATAAACCAGAGAAGTCAGGTCTGTTCTTGGAGAGAGGTAGGCTGAAAGATTTAATCAAGGCTTTCAAAATCAGAGGGGTCAGGACAGAGAAGATAAGGAGAAGCTATTCCCAACAGGGAACAAAAACAAGAGGACACAGATTTAAAGTGATTTGCAAAAGAAGCAAATATAAGGTGAGGAGAATGTTTTCATACATGGAGAGATTTGGGTGTAGATATATGATGGAGACAAGTTCAACTGAGGTGTTGTGAAGGGCAATTGGTGATTATTTAATTAGAAACGATATGTAAATGCTATACTCTCGCTTTTTCTTCATACATTAAGTCACGATGCTCATTTCAAAAACTGGTGCAGGCATTTGGGGCTGAATGGTCTACGCCATAAAAATTCCATGATTCTTTAATCCTGTCCCAAATAGAAGAGTTGCATTTGCTATTTCCCAACCTGATAGGACTTTTCTCATTATTTTAACATTCTAGGATATGGACCATTAGGAATGAGGGTTTTGTCAGCCTTTAGTTCTAAATGATTTCCCAATGTTCTTTCCCCAGTGATTGTGATTTCTTTAAGTTCTTTTCTCCCTTTCACCTCTTTATTAATGTTCATTTCTGGGATGTTAGTTGTGTCTCTTACAGTGAAGTCAGGAGCAAACAACGCTCAATTCATCCACCATTTTCCTATTTTCCATTATCAATTTCTCAGATTCACTCTCTGTGGAGGACCAACACTCATTTCAGTTACATGTACAAACTCTTACTACGTATTTTTATATTTCTAGTTGGCTTTCTCTCATACACCAATCTCTCCCTTTTTATTTGTTTTCTTTCCTGAATTTCAAATTCCTGTTCTGAACTGCAAATAACCTCCACAGAATCGTACATTTTTTCTTTAAATTTGTTACAATTTTTTACTTCTTTAGATAGACACAAATAGTTTGCCAATTCCCTGGAGTCTTTCTTTCTCACTTTCTTATACCTTTGCTGACTGTCATGAAATATCTCCTTAAATGTCTGCCACTATATCTCTACTGACTTGTCCCTTTTCCTAATTTCTCAGGCAATTTGGGTAGCTCTGCCTTCATAGCACTTGTTGGCAGATGGGACTAGTTCAGTTTAGGACACCTGGTCAGTATGGACGAATTGGGCTGAAGGGCCCTTATCCATGCTATAAGACTCTGTGACTCAATTTTTTTCTCAAGTAAAACCATTTGTGAGGAAGAAGATTTTCACTCGGCAAGTGGTTAGAATCTGGAACGTGCTGCCTGAGATTGTGGTGGAGGCATGGACAATCGAGGCAGTTGAGAGGGATTAATATCATAAAATGTGAAGTATTAAAAGATTTGCAGAATATTGAATACAGGCTATGGGAAGAAGGCTAAAGAATGGCACTAGGTGAGAATCTCATTGGGATAGCCAGTGCAGATATAAAGGACTGAATGGCCCCCTTCCATGCTGTAACAATTTTACGACTCTGTGAACTCTAACAACATGAATAGCACTTAGAATGAACACAGTGTGTCGCTGGAGGAACACAGCAGGCCAGGCAGCATCAGAGCAGCAGGAAAGTTGATGTTTTAGGTTGGGACCTTTCTTCAGAAATGGGTAAGAAACTCCAGCATCTGCAGTTCTTTAAAGGAATAATGAAATTGGCTGCACATTCCATTTGAAGGACTCAGTGGGTTAGAAACCCAAAGTGTTGTGATAGAGTTATAATATCTTTGCACTTGACTTTCAGTATGGAAAGTGTTGGCATATAGATTGAAAATTTAGATTGAATTTGTTAAATTTCATTCTGGGCTCTGACTTGTCCAGTATTATTGCCAGCTGGGTTCATAACAATAGCCATATGCATTGTAACAAAAGGTCTGGAATATTCCACAAAGAAGTGTTCAATTATTCAATTGGAAAGCAAATTCGAATTCATAAATCCTGTCTTCCTGTCAGCATAAAGTCCCTTGTTTTCAGCAGTGCATAAAAGGGTTTGCAGCATGTTCACATTGAAGTGTTGAAAGTTTAATAAAGTTTGTGTGACACTGTTTACATTGAAGCATTGAGTTTCAGAAAATCCATGTGTTGTGAAATTTTTGCTCCTGCTCAGTACATCAAGACTGGGTCAGTTATATTGCAATAATAGTTTCTTGTGGTCAAAAACTAACACAATACTGAATAAAGTCAGAATATAAAGCAACATTTCAAAAACAATTGTGAATCCAAACAAACTTTAGTTATGAGATCAATTCTTTGCAGTTTGATTCTATTACTTTGGATGAGAAAACAAGGTCAAGTAAAACCTCATTCATAATGGGTCACCAGAGGTTTCTTAGGAAGGCACAGCTCTGTTGTAGCAAATTATCAATTCAAAGTACCCAGTGGTTCCAACTTTTTTACCACCACTATCTTAGTAGCAAACTTCCATTCTCATCTGCTTTTATGATAGAAGTTAGTAAAGTATTTGTTCTATCTCCATTGTGTGTTCAAACCTATTAAATATTCTAACCCATAAAAATGCATAATAATTTCATTATAAGTATTAGCCCCTTATACACCTCCATAATCATTAAACTGTTCTTACAGAAACTTATTGTGGGTGTAATTGCTTTTGCATAAACAAAAAGAAGATAGACAACATCATCTGAGATAACAAGGTGT
>JAHRHZ010000048.1:2238489-2260239 GCA_024137785.1 Ginglymostoma cirratum | reverse complement strand
ACACCTTGTTATCTCAGATTCTCCAGCATCGGGAGTTCCTACTATCTCTGAGACAACATCATCTGCTCTATCACAGCTAATGTTACTACCATAGCACCAACATCACAGCTGAAATAGAACAGAGAGAGAAGATGAATGCCTTCCTCATACCGAACCAAGCAGCGGAACTATATTGTTAGCAATCCCATCGTTTGCTCCACTGCATCCTTGACTGAAGCATGTGCACCAACTCGGTGAAGCAGCTGTACCAGCTGAATGACCAAGACATTCCATCTAAAAGGAAGTGCTTTCTGTGCTCAGACGCCCTTCCCAAAGTTACATGACAGATGATGTAGCAATGTTCCCCTTGTCCCACAGCAAAATTCCATAAGAGAAGGGATGATTTCGGCCAACATTTTGCTCTTTTTAGGTCATTGCTACTAACCTCTGCATCACTGAGATGCCAACGTTAGTTTTTCTAGCACTGATGGCATGGTGCAATCTACCTTTGATCAACACGATGCATCAGCAAGTTCACTTTGTATTGCATTTATGTGAAGGAATGTTTTTAAATGAAATGTAGCTGAAGTTTGCAAATACCCGATTCATGTGTTTGAACTTTCGATGTCCAAATGTCCAGCTGCCCTGGATCCACATCTTCCTCCGTCAAAGCGACACTAACCTCACCCACCTTCGGTATTGTCCCACTTGTTTTCCAATTGCATTATGCATCCGGTGAACTGCAAGGAATGCATCTTCTGGTGGATGCCATCAGCACCGGTCTCCATCTGCTTGTGGTTAGAACAAAGAAAAGAACAAAAGAAAATTACGGCACAGGAACAGGCCCTTCAGCCCTCCAAGCCTGCGCCGATCCAGATCCTCTGTCTAAACCTGTCATCTATTTTCTAAGGGTCTGTATCCCTTTGCTCCCTGTCCATCCATGTACCTGTCCAGATACATCTTAAAAGACACTAACGTGTCTGCGTGTACCACCTCCGCTGGCAACGTGTTCCAGGCACCCACCACCCTCTGCGTAAAGAACTTTCCATGCATATCTCCCGTAAACTTGCCTCCTCTCACTTTGAACTCATGACCCCTAGTAATTGAGTCAGCCACTCTGGGAAAAAGCTTCTTGCTACCCACCTTGTCTATACCCCTCATGATTTTGTAGACCTCAATCAGGTCCCCCCTCAAATTCCATCTTTCTAATGAAAATAATCCTAATCTACTCAACCTCTATTCATAGCTAGCACCCTCCATACCAGACAACATCCTGGTGAACCTCCTCTGCACCCTCTCCAAAGGTTATCCCCCAAAGCCTCCTTTTCCCCTTTTACCTTGTATTAGTCAACAGCCTATTCCCACGAATCCTGGAGACCTACCACATTGACCTTCACCATCAACTGTCCTCCCCGCCCCCGGAACCTCAACAGTACACCTCCTGGATTCTAGAAACTAATAACATCTAAAGACATGAGTAAGAGCAGGGAAGTGGTACTGAGAATATGGTCAGCCATGATATAGAATCGCAGGGCAGACTTGATAGGCTGAATGGTCTATTCCTGTTCCGAAATATCATACCTGCACCAATAAATACCAGCTCCCTTGTGTTCTAATTCTGCTCAAGGCTGTAACACTGTATTAGCATTTCACACAGTATCTACACCCAGACAAGAACTGAACCAGCTAATATTCTGTTGCTGTTCTGTTACTGCACTCTTCATGCCAGGCATCTATTATGTTTCTAACATCAATCCAGCCTTCTTGAATAAATAAAAACCTTGTTGTCTGCGTTAATAATTAAGTATCACACTGAGAAGTGCTTGAATCTGTGGCTGCTCTGAGAATCAATCACTTTTAGTTCATTGGGAAGAAAAGCTGAATAGCAATAATTGGAGCATAAAGCTTTGTTTATAATGGTCTCACTTGGAAATATCTAATAATGATCATGAATTGGTTAACATGTTATCATGCCTCAGATGATTAATCACACTGCTGAGAAATTAATTCTCAGAGGTCAGTAGAAAATTTGAAATCAGAACCAGGAGGTCAGGGTCTTGGCCAACACATTTAAGACTAGGATTGTTTAATCAAAGTTTCCTCAGTGGGTTTTCGCTTGTTTAACATTTTAATACCAACAGTTTCAATGAGATTCAACTCTGACATCATGATGCTGCAAACCTGAAATAGAAATTGCTGGAAACACAGTTGGGAAGACTTTGTTCATAATTCACATCTAAATCGTAAGCTGCAGTTTTAAGAATTCAAAGGATAGAGAGCTGGAGAAATTAAAGCTGGCAAATTTCAAATGTAAACGCAGTGTAAACGAGCCTTAATTAATCACCATTTAATGACTGGTCATATTTATGGAAAGGATGGGCCATGCTGACTTAAAAGGTCAGAGTATAAGGTTAAGAGTCATAACCTAGCAGGTAGAGAATCTTTAACAATGGATGACCTACCTATCTGTCGGCCTGTTTGTAGGAGGCATACCTGTTATCCTTGCAGTGAGGGTAGTCTAGACAGGTTGTTTAATACTGAATCAGCTGATATCCTGTGTACAGTGAGAATACTGAGGACTAAGATATTGTAAGCACAAATGAAAGGACTTGTATTTATATCTCTACTTCCATTTACACAGGATACCTCAAAGAACTTTATACCAAATAAAATGGTTTAGTTACTGTCTTAATACAGGAAATGTGGTGGCCAATTTGTTGACAGCAATGTCCCAGCAATGGGATGATGGGACCAGGTGATTTATTCCCATGAGGTTTGTTGAGGGGCGAGGCTGGGAGAACTCCTTTGCTTGACTTAGTAGTGTTATGGGATATTTTACATTCAACTGAGGTGGGAATTAATATCTCATCTGAAAGATGGCACACCCAATAGTGTAGCGGGAGGCAATGGCCTGGCGGTATTATTGCTAGGCTATTAATCCAGACACCCAGGTAATACTCTGGGGACATGGGTTTGAATCCCACCATGGGAATTAAATCTGGATTTAAGCGTCTACTGGCCATGAAACCATTGTTGATTGTCAGGAAAAACTCATCTGGTTCACTAATGTCCTTTAGGGAAAGAAACTGTCATCCTTACCTGGCTCCAGACCTTCAGCAATGTGATTGACTCTTAACTGTCCTCTGAGCGATTAGGAATGGGTAATAAATGCTGGTATAACCAGCAACATCCACTTGTTAATGAGTAATAAAAAAAAGATAGTCCAAACTGAAATATCTGCCCAGAAATGGACTTAAATTCTTAAAACTTCTGACTCAGAGGTGAAAGTTGATATTCATGAACGAGCCTGGAAATGGCTGAAGATAGAAGTACTGGATTACTAATAAACAATGTGATGGAATGAGGTAGAGATAGTAGGAACTGCAGATGCCGGAGAATCTGAGATAACAAGATGTAGAGCTGGATGAACACAGCAGGCCAAGCAGCATCAGAGGAGCAGGAAGGCTGACGTTTCAAGCCTAGACCCTCTGATGCTGCTTGGCCTGCTGTGTTCATCCAGCTCTACACCTTGTTATCTCTTGATGGAATGAGGTAAACAGGTTTGTCACAGATGGCCCAGGTAAGTATTATAGAACTTCTGAAGGTTACTTTCAACTGGATGATCAGTCAGGGGATCCATTTGGGGGGAGCAGGATCTTGAAAAAGAGTTAGAAAAGGGAAGCAGGGCAAGAGGCAGCAAGTACACATCAGCAGCAGAAAGTAAAGGCAGAAGAAAAAATTACATAATATTAAACTTAATCGAGAAAATAAATAAATGCATATATAAAAATCAATTTAAAGAACATTGAAATAATAATATCTAATTTGAACATAAAAGTTTGAAGATGCTTCAAAAAAAAAATCCTTCAGAGCAATGTGCCTGGGCTTTTTATCTCTGAATTTTTCCAATGAATTATTTATGTCTTCCTGGTAAACTGCTGTGCTTTAATTGCTTGTTATTTCATGGCTTTATTTCACATTGTCAACAAATCATTAGCTGAAATCTATTTTCTTCACAAGTCGCAGTTTCTTTCATAAATGCACTGATTTTATGAGCTACAGCCCCACAAATGTTTAGACCTCAAAGGGGAAGGAATCTCATTGTGTCTGAACTGGTCCCTGATTGCTTGATTTGTCTACATCCAGCAGAACATAGAACGTAGAGCATAGAACATTACAGCACAGTACAGGTCCTTCGACCCTCGATGTTGCACCGACCTGTGAAACCAATCTGAAGCCCATCTAACCTACACTATTCCATTATCATCCATATGTTTATCCAATGACCATTTGAATGCCCTTAAAGTTGGAGAGTCTACTATTGTTGCAGGCAGGGCATTCCACGCCTGTACTATTCTCTGAGTAAAGAACCTACCTCTGACATCTGTCCTAGATCTATCACCCCTCAATTTAAAGCTGTGTCCCCTCGTGCTAGCCGTCACCATCTGAGGAAAAAGGCTCTCACAGTCCACCCTATCTAATCCTCTGATCATCTTGTATGTCTCTATTAAGTCACCTCTTAATCTTCTTCTCTCCAACGAAAACAGCCTCAAGTCCCTCAGCCTTTCCTCAGAAGACCTTCCCTCCATACCAGGCAACATCCTGGTAAATCTCCTCTGCACCCTTTCCAATGCTTCCACATCCTTCCTATAATGCGGCGACCAGAACTGTATGCAATACTCCAAGTGCGGCCGCACCAGAGTTTTGTACAGCTGCAACGTGACCTCACGGCTCTGAAACTCAATCCGTCTACCAATAAAATCTAACACACCGTACGCCTTCTTAGCAACCCTAACAACCTGGGTGGCAACTTTCAGGGATCTATGCACATGGACACCAAGATCTCTCTGCTCGTCCACACTACCAAGAATCTTACCATTAGCCCAGTACTCTGTACTCCTGTTACTCCTTCCAAAGTGAATCACCTCACACTTTTCCGCATGAAACTCCATTTGCCACCTCTCAGCCCAGCTTTGCAGCTTATCTATGTCCCTCTGTAACCTGCAACATTCTTCCAACTATCCACAACTCCGCCGACTTTAGTGTCATCTGCAAATTTACTAACCCATCCTTCTATGCCCTCATCCAGGTCATTTATAAAAATGACCAACAGCAGTGGCCCCAAGACAGATCTTTGAGGTACACCACTAGTAACTGATCTCCAGGATGAACATTTCCCATCAACCACCCCCCTCTGTCTTCTTGCGGCTAGCCAATTTCTGATCTAAACCGCTAAATCACCCTCAATCCCATGCCTCCGTATTTTCTGCAATAGCCTACCGTGGGGAACCTTATCAAATGCTTTACTGAAATCCATATACACCACATCAACCGCTTTACCCTCATCCACCTGTTTGGTCACCTTCTCAAAGAACTCAATAAGGTTTGTGAGGCACGACCTACCCTTCACAAAACCGTGTTGACTATCCCTAATCAAATTATTCCTTTCTAGATGATTATAAATCCTATCTCTTATAATCCTTTCCAACACTCTACCCACAGCCAAAGTAAGGCTCACTTGTCTATAATTACCAGGGTTGTCTCTACTCCCCTTCTTGAGCAAGGGGACAATATTTGCTATCCTCCAGTTTTCTGGCACTATTCCTGTCGACAATGACAAAAGGAGCACACCTCTTTGGCCCAAAACCTGCAATCACTATCAGAGCCCCACCTTCTGATGCCAAACAGTCAAATTACCTTCCTCCAATTTGTCTGGCTGACCTACTGACGAGGGATCCTTCCAAAATCTGTGAGGTAGGAATCCTTGGGGAGAATCCATTACTCCCTGTTTTCAGCACTAGCTGCTGTATTCCAGTCAGTGAAACTGTAAAACATCCCCAAAATTGTGAACACTGTGCTATTCCCAGCTCTGCTTCATAGTAGGAAATGTGACTCTTTGGATTTATCAATAACAAAAGTGAATTGTTCTGTGGCTTTTCTAAAAGGTCTAGTCATCTTTGAATGAGCACATGGAGACTGAGGAGAGGAATTGAATGTTTAAGACAGTTGATATCAATCCTCAAAACTGCACAGCTTCACTCCAAACACAGATACCAGCCTTCAGCTCCTTACAGTGCAGCACATCCTTCACCCCAGAGAATGCCAATTCCTCCTCAAACTGTGAGCACTTCGAACACTCCCTTCAACCTAGCCCTGACAGTGCGAGCAACTCCTCAGCTACACAAAGTGTTAAACCCACCCAGACCCTCTGAGCAGGGCAATCTCTCCCATCACCCTGATAGTGATAACCCACCCACCTTTGCCCCAGCAGTGCTAATTCCCTCCTTGCCCCAACAGTGCTAACTTCCACCCCTCTTTGTCTCCAATGGTGCTAGACCCCCTCTTTGCCCCCAACAATGTTAACCCCTCTTTGTCTCCAATGGTGCTAGACCTCCTCTTTGCCCCCAACAATGTTAACCCCTCTTTTGTCTCCCCCTGTGCTACCACTTCATCACCCATTGAGAACACTGTCAGTCCTGCTCTCTCACCAACCCCACTCCCATCCCCCGAAAAAGGATGAACTTGTACCACTCCCACCCAAACCTCCAACACTCTGGCATTGTTCAGCCCTCTCACCTCACTGTCCCTCCACCCCGCCCCCAACCCCGTGAATCACACCCCAACAAACTCCCACTCCCCCACTGTCTCTTCCCACATTAGCTGGACAGGAGTCAGGGATCCCAGTTGGTGTGTTGTGTCCAGGGAAGGATTGAAGGTTTTTTGCTTTGGGGTGGATTTCGGAAATGTAGGGATTGGGTGGTGGGAGTCAGTGATCATTGTCAGGGGAGGGAGTGAACATTGTTGTGGGTGATGAGCACATTTGACACTAAATTCTTCTACATGCTGTGTTACAAACACAGCTTGCTAGTACGCATACAAATCCCTAATGACAGACCAGCTGAACTCACAAGAAAGGCAAGAGATCAGGATGTGTGCTGCTTTCAAGATTCCACAAAATTCCACAGGTTAAACTGAGAGACAGCAGATCTCCCAACAGGATTTAAAACATTTAAGCATCATACAGAGATTTGTTTTCTAGATTTGGGTATGTCTAATGGAGAAAGGTAGCCAGTAAGATTTGCTTAGCAATTGGGAACAAAGGAATATATGGATTTACCAGATCAAGGTTAACAGCAGAAAAGTTAAGATCCCCAAAAGATATAAGCCACATTAGAAAGCCAATTCAGAGACAGATAAAATTTCTGTATTCGTCAACTAGAATTCATGTTATTTATAAATGTAATATAAGAACTGAACACATAGTCAGCCCAAAGATCTTGAACCAGGGATTCTTTATTCCATTGGCACCAAGGCATTACAAACATGAAGAAAAATTAAAGGTTTTAAAAAAAAGGGACCTACATAGAATTAAACCCGTGGTTTACGTCTAGTTGAGAAAATCTTTTGTCTCTCCAATCTTTCCCTCCATAAGGCCTCCTTTCCCCAGGGGATGGTCCATTCAACTGCTCCAGCTGCCCTGCTAAGTGGTGACCCTCACTATCGCAATCTGCTGCTGGAGGACACAAAACAGACTGAAGTTGACAGAATCCAAGGTCCATTTCATGAGTCAATACAGAAAAGGACTCATTAGATGGGGAGCTAGCAAATAGAATTCTTAAGTTGGTGATAGTAATGACCCTCATGAAAACTGAAAGAAAACTTGCTCAACAAACCAAAGACTTAAGCACCAAAGAGCTACTGGATGTCAACCCCTACTACCAAAGATGACGTAAGAGCAAAATGATCCTCAAAGACTGATGAAGCTCATAGGTCCTAAGAAGCTTGACATTTAACACAATTATTGTACAGCAAGATATGGGAAAGTTATGGTCTTCTCCATACACCAGAATATGCCCAGCTTTCAGTTCAGTTTGTAAGAGATGTAGTAGAAAGGCCTTTCACAGAAACTTCACATAACAGCAAAGACTGATACAGCTACAAAAAGCCGTGCACTGATCCAGTCAGATCGTGCACAAGGAGTACTTTCAAGATACAATAAAGACCATCAGATATCCTGCCAGAGCCTTGTACATGAAGTAAGTAACAAACTAGAATATGATGAGGCATCGATGATATGGAAAACATCCATATCATCATACCACCCAAAGTGCTTGTAAAAAGACAAATAACCTATCTTCAGAAAACTGGTGATTATTTGTTATTGGCTAAAACTGACTCAAGGACACATGCCAGTATGCTATCCCTGTGAATTCTAAAATGCACATATCCACATATAAGGGAAGCCATGAGGAGTCATTTGAATGCAAAACTTTCAGCTTAGACAATGTACAGAACTGTGGCAGATGGTGTTCAATGGAAGCAAATGTGAGATTATCCATTTTGGACTGAAAAAGGATAGATTAGGTTACTTTCTACATGATATCAAGTCAAATACTTCAAAGACACTTGGAGGCTCATCTGCATAGATCTTTAAAATGCCACAAACAGGTGCAGAAATTAATCAAGAAGGCAAATAGATTGCTGGCCTTTATATCTACAGGAGTGGAGGATAAGGACTCAGAAATTATGCTGCAGCTGTGCAAAACCTTGGTTCGTTCCCACTTGGAGTATTATGAACAGATCTGGGCACTACACCTTAGGAAAGATGTATTGGCCTTGGAGGGAGTAAAATGTAGGTTTACAAGAATGATAGCTGGATTTCAGTAGTTATAAGGAGCGATTATACAAATTAGACCTGTTTTCTCTAGAATTTAGAAGAAGGTTCAAGGTATAAATAGGGAAAGACAGAGTAGATAAACTATTTCCATCGGTTGGAGATTCTAGAATTAGGGGGACATAGTCTAAACATTAGGCTAGACCATTCAGGAGAGATGTCAGGAGACATGTTAGGAACGTATCTGAGATAGATACATTTTTAAAGCAAAGGTACAAAACGGTGTGGGCCAAAGGATCATATATGTAGTTGAGCCACAGATCAGGCTATGATTTCACTTGAATGGCAGGATAAGCTCGAGGGGCTGAATGGTTACTCCTGTCGCTATGTTTCAAAACAAAGCTTCATCAATTCTGTGTGCAGGATCAATAGTGTCAGAGTGTGAGTACAGTTAATCAGCCAGTACATCACAGATCGTCTCCATCATAGTCACTACCAGAGCACCAATCAGAGTGGCATGGTGGCTCAGTGGTCAAGATTGTTGCCTCACAGTGCCAGGGCCCCAGACTCAATTCCAGTTTTGGCAGCTGTCTGTGTGGAGTTGCACATTCTCCCCATGTCTGTGTGGGTTTCCTCCCACAGTCCAAAGATGTGCAGGTTAGGTGGATTGGCCATGCTAAATTATCCATCGTGTCCAAGGATATGCAGGCTGGGTGAATTAGCCATGGGAAATGCAGGGTTATAGGGTAGGGTGGTAGGTATGTTTGGGATGCTCTTTGTAGGTTTGGTATGGGCTGAATGGCCATTGTAGGGATTCTATAAGTCATCCTTGCATGCAATAATGTCACATTCCTTGGTATCAATTTGATATCAGACATTACACCTATCTCCTCAATTCACAACTTGAAATTGAGGTAGCCAAAATGTTTTGAAAGAATTGGTGGTTTCAAGGGAGCTGCAACATTGTACTTGAAGCTAAGCTTGAATGCAGGCCATTCTACCATGTAACAAGTGCCCAGTTTAGAGGTGAATTGAGGATCAAGTCGGACAAGATGGAGAGAGATGGATTCATTAAAGGAATACAGAAGCACACACATGTATGCAGCTCAATAGCATGCACTATAAAGAAGGATTGATCTTTGAGAGGATGTCTTGATCCATTATGCCTCAGCATGGCTGTGAAACAGTGCCTTTACAGGATACCCACTCTCAAAGTCCTAAATCAAGATTTGCAAGTGTGAAATTCTTCTTGAAGTTCAAATACAAGAATGGCTACTGATCAGTTAGGAGGAGTCCCAAGAACTCAATGCATTCTACAAACCACTTGGATGATACTGTTCACAATGACTCCCCTTCAGGTTGTGCATTTGACGAATTTCTTTCAAGATCATACAAACAGCATTGCCTCCATTGGACCATGATGTATCTGTATCACCAATGACATTACTGTAGTAGAAAAGTAAAAGCATATACATGATCCTATTCTACACTTAATGATGACAGCACTACACAATGAAGGATTGATGTACAATTCAGAAATACAACATCAATTTTCTCAGTTCTATTAATTCAGTGTGGGCATCCGTGATCCAAGTAAAACAGAGACATAAAAGCCATGTCAGCTCATCAAGACAAGGACAATCTTCAAAGACATCTATGTCACTTTAACTTCTCGTCACCATCCATTCCCAGTTTGCTCAGAATCACACAACTGTTGTGATGTTGAAAGCGACTATTCGGCCCATCATGTCTGCTTTCTGAGCATTTTAACATTGGTACCATTTTCCTTCTTTTTATCTGTACCCCTGCATTTTGTCTCTATTTAACTGATCATTTAATACCCTCGTGAATGCCTCAGTTGAACCTGTCCCCACCATTATTTAATAGGCTGCATATTCTAGACTCTAAAACTACTTGGAGTACGAAATAGTCTTCATCTCTTAGGGAATTATTGAGAAAAGAAATACATTTCTTGTCACATGAGGACCACCAGAGCCTCCTTGAAGCGTTAAAACAATCAATCAGTGTCAGAACCACCAAATGTGCAATTTTACAATCCTAAAGGAGGCAATTACCCTGGAGATAGAAGACTCACAGAAAGGCCTGGGACCTTGCAAAATACAGAAAAGAAAACCAATTTCATTGGCTTCAAAAGTTCTAACTGTACTCAAACACGAAGCAGGAAACGTTAGTTTTAATTTTAAGACTTGCGCATTTTCATGTCCGTCTACTGGACAAAAGACTTGCGGCAGGCCATGAGATACAATTTGGTGAAAACCAAAGCCCAGTGCAGGCTAAGATTGCAGAATCTCCTGATTAGGTCCCAGATATGATTGGGATTAGGTACAAACTGGATTACTCGACGGATATGCTACCCAACCAGGTGAAAACAGAAAATATCTCCTTGCATCTGCAGTTCATATCACTGGCATTCACCTTGAAGATGTTCTCCATAGACCCCTGGCTCATTTTGCACAATGATGTGAGATGCCAGCAGCTACAAGAAGAAACAACAGAGGATTCCATCCTACAGGAAGGATGGAATCAGCCTGATTCAATTCCAGTTTGTTCAGGAACACATGAGACCATATTGACATTTTCAGAGGGAGCTAGGCATCTCCAATAAATAATTGTTAAAATAGGAATTCGTGCCAGAATCTCTGCAGCCTGTTAATCTTCAATAATTTCTTCATTCGCACATAGGTATTAATCAGATAAGAAGACCCGCAATACAGTCAATGTATTGGCTGGATGTCAGCAGTGATATCGAAATCCTTTTTGGCGGCTGAGAGATATGACAGGAGCATATACCAAGATCAGTGTAATGAGCCATAGTTACCACACAAAGGCCCTGCCCATCCTTGACCCAAACTTGCATCCAACTGTTTTCATGTCCATGAAAATAGTTTCCTCATCATTGTTCAACACCCCTCAGAGATCATTATGGGCAGTGGTTCACAATTTATTGGAAAAGCATTCCAGGACATATGTGAGAAATAGGAGTATTGATCATATGACTTCTTCTCCACATTATCCCAGATCTAATAGTTTTGCTGAACGCATCATTCGCAAAACCATCTAATCCCTAAATGTAGAGAGACCAAACAAGGTTTACACATTGCAATGTTGCATTGAGAGCAATCATTCTGTCACCAGTGATGTCATGATTGTGACGAGGTCAGCTGGCTAGACATCATAGAATATGAAGAAAAATCAGAGTTAATGTTTTGGGTCCAGCGGCCCTTCCTCAGAACATGCACCCGAAATATTAAGTCTGATTTTTTTCTTCACAGATGCTGCCAGACCTGCTGAGCTTTTCCAGCAATTTTGTTTTTGTTCCTGATTTACAGCATCCACAGTTCTTTCGGTTATTATCATAGAATATGAGTTCCCTGATTGGGGTTGTTAATCTGGTCCAACCAGGGAGCCCTGGATGACATATTAAAAGGAAAGTGTCAGAGATACTGACATTCTGGTAACTAACTCTGAGTGAGGCGGTACTAAAGTCAAGGACTGTTCATGTATAAATAAAGGATGACTTTGTGACAGATACTGGCCTCTGTGCAGTTATTCAATGTAGAGCTCATGTTTGGCAGAGCTGCGCGCATCAATTTACCAACTCGTACCCAAAGAGCGCTTTTTGAAAGTCAAGAGCAATTCCCATTTTCCAACCACCTTGTTATGATGTCTTGTTATGATGTGAACAAGTTCACAATCACACCAAAAGGAGAGACAGACAATACCGACACCAGAATGAAGACCGCTCGCCGCTCGAGGTAAGTTTTTAAACCGTCTTACCTTCCTGTCAGGCCTCTGGTGCTCGCTGCCGCTCTTCCCGCTTCGAACTGCCGCCGACACCAGAATGAAGACACCAGAATGCATTTGGGCAGCCCATCACCTTGACTCTTTCTGCCCTCTTATGGGCTGTTTTCCTCCTGGAATTAAGGAGAGATAGATATTAAGTGAGGTGAAAGAAGGTCCTACGCTTTTGGTGCAGGTGGGAGATGTCCCGAGAGAGTGAATGGGCAGCACAGGGGGCATGCAGGGTTAGCATTGTTGGGGTTTGAGGTGGAAGAGAAGTGAAGGAAAGTGTTGCAGGCCAGATGAGAATGCTAGAGCATGAGCCTTGATGTGAGGTGGGTCCAGTAGCAGAGAGTGAGTCCATGTGGGGTCTCAAAGAGGCTTACATTGGTGGTGTGGAAAAGGGCATGGACCTTATTCCTACAGTGCTGTGCAGTCCGCCAGATGGTTGAGACTGCACTGACCTAAGTGGCAACTCTGATCAGGCTGGCATAGTCTGCTGCTGTGATTACTTTGCTGGTCCTGGCCCTATATCTACACCAGCCCATCTAGCAGGAGTCCAGGTCCCTCTCCACAAAGTGAGGCATGAATTTTCCTTTTCCATGTCCAGGACAAATGTCAGGGTCCATACAAGGCAACTCTGGACAAACAATGCTTACCTGGGTGCATAACGGCCTTTTAAAAATATCACCAGTGCCAAGGAGGCCAGTGAATTCTGGGGTATCCCAGTAGCAGCTAATTGTTCTGGGAATGGTGGATGGTAGAATAGGGTGGGAACTGTGTTGGAGAATCATGCGTCATAAGGTCAGGGCCGGTGATTCATGATGCGAGTTTAGAAAGATACGATGAGAAAACTTGCTGGGTCTCAAGGAGAGAAACACTCTATGAAACTCACTAAAACTCACCCTTAGCCAAAAGAAGGGTAGGATTTAGCCCTTAGTCCTTGACATACACCACAGCAGAGAAGCTGTTTTGGTACAAATACATAAGCTCTTATGGAAAGAGGAGAGCATGCCAGCACCCTCTCTATTATTGTGACATCTCAAAGGAAACAGTCAAAGAGGATAGAGGTAGTTATAGAAGGATCTCCCTGCTGTCTGCCAAAGGGAAGGTCATCATCAAACTTATCTCCAATCACCTCCTCCCAGGCCTCCTCCTGGAGTCCATCAAGAGGCACTGAGGACATAGTCTTCTCACCCGGAAAAATTCAGAGAGCAGCAGCAATCTTTATCAATGGCCTTCTTCGACCTCAGAAATGACATGCACTATGTCCACCAGTGATATTGGAGGCTTTCCTCCAATGTAGCTGCCAGCATAAATTCATCACCATCCTCTACTTGTTGCACTATGACAGGATCTTTGCCAATAGACCAACCAAACTGCAAACTGGGGCCAAGGATTCTGTGCTATGGAACCAATGCTCTTCTCCATCTTCCTCACCATAACACTCCACCTCATATCCACGATGGGTTCCTGTTGGAGTGGAACTTCTATAGAGGACAAGTGGAAACTATTCAACCTACATCACTTCCAGTCTAGAAACAAGCTCACTCCAGCCTCTGCCATTGATTTGCATACACAGACAACTTTTGCATGAATGTATATTCAAGGCCAAGCTCCAAACCATCTTTGAAATATTCAAAGACTGGTATTGCAGAAGTGACTTCATGGGGCACAGAACCTTTTTATGATCATGCACGAGGACACCCAGCTTCTTCTACATGTCAACTTTCTGCAGGCTCTCCTCATAATATAATATGCTTCGTTTTTTTACTTTTCCTGCCAAAAAGGACGATTTTATAATTTTTCGCTTTGTGTTCCTGTTGCCATATCTTTACCCATTCACTGAAATGTCAATCCAATAGGAACAAAATATTGTGGGTACTGGAAATTTGAAATAAAACAGAAAATACTAGAGAAACTCAGCAAGTCTGGCAGCACCTGTAAAGAGAGAAACAGAATTAACATTTTGAGTCCTAAATGACACTTCAAAACTCAGAATTGAATTGCAGAGCCTGCCCTTCAAGCTAATTTGCCAATTTCTTTAGCCAGCCCTGCTTTCATGACCTCATTATTGTCCTTATTCAAATTTTGAAAAACATTCTCAGACTCATTCCTCTCTCACTCAATATAAAATTCAATCATATTATAGTCACTGCTGCCTATACAAGCTTTCACAACGAGATTGTTAATCCTTTGTCATAGAATCCGTACAGTGTGAAATCAGGCCCTCCAGACCAACAAGTCCACGTCAACCCACAGAGCATCCCACCCAGGCCTATCCCCCTATAACCAACCTAAGCTACACATCCCTGAACACTACGGGCAATTTAGCATGGCCAATCCACCTAGCCTGCAGAGATAAAAGGTACTGCAGATGCTGGAGAATCCGAGATAACCAGCATGGGGCTGGATGAACACAGCAGGTCAAGCAGCATCATAGGAGCAGGAAAACTTGACGTTTTGGGCCTAAACCCTTCACATCTTTGGACTGTGTGAGGAAACCAGAGCACCCAGAGGAAATCCATGCAGTCGCTGGGAGAATGTGCAAACTCCACACAGACAGTCACCTGAGGGTGGAAGTGAACCCAGGTTTCTGGTCCTGTGAGGCAGCAGTGCTAACCACTGAGCCACCGTACAATACCAGCTGTAGAATAAACCTGCTCTCCAGTCAGCTCCAGAATGTGTTCTACTCCGAAGCAATCCTGAAAACTTTCCATGAACTCCTCATCTGGGCTACTTTTGCCCATCTGATTTTTCCAGTTGACAGAGATTAAAATTTCCCATGATCATCACACTGCTTTTCTGACATTATTTCTTACTTCATGCCGCACTCCACTGTGTGGTTACAGTTCCCAGAAAAAAAAGTGCAGTTTTTTTTTGTTTCCTTTCTTTGCTTTTTCTGTTGTTCAATAAAATTGAATGTTATCAACCATTTGATGGTTTTCCAACATGTAATGCTCCCGCGATGAACAATGACAAAATGCTTTGCAGTGCTAGGCGTTATGTAAAAAATATCACTCTCTTAGGCAGGGCTCACACATGCTGCAATGCTGAAGATGAGTAGTCTGTGTAACTTGACACTTGCAGCTGCGTTACAATAACAGCTGGTGCAAAGTAGCTATACATTCACAAATATGATCTTCTATTTTCAATGAAAATCACCTGTGCCAGGTATATGCCCTCAGAAACTTTTCTCTTTCATCTCCCTCCCACTGTGTGCACTGTGAATGGTTATTAGTGATTGGTAGTGATTGAGCTGGGGCACAGCCATCCTGACAATGACATCTACTGCTCTCCCTGGTGAGTGTACGGTAACACAATCACACACTATACTGGTATGATGCATACATAATGAGCAGAGCATCATAAAATCATGTGAGCTAACACACTTGAGCTCATGGAGGGACAGCCTCCAAGAAACTTACTGATTTTTAGTAAAATTCAACCCATTGTTCATAAGTTTATTGTGAGACTTTTGGGTCTTCAGTCTACACAATCCTAAATTGTTCTGCCTTTTTCTCCACCCACATCTATGATATCTTCAAATTGGGCGAAGCTTAGTATAGTTTCCAACACTAACCCTTACAGAGCTATTATCTTTAATTTTAACTGCAATGTAAATATTATTATTTGGTAATTTTTATACTGAGTACAGTGAAGGCTGCTGTGTTTCCTACAGTATACAGTAACTGCTCTTCAGAAAGTGATTCTTTGGCTGTAACATAGTTTGAACATCCTGAGGCAGGGTATTACGTGGGCAGCTAACCCTATCCCCTTCCTAATGGCCCAGGTGGCTGCATTAAAATCACCGCATATATTCGACAGTGAATGAGATCATCAAAGTTGATTATTCTTGTCAAGTATGGGAATCCATTTTGTAACAAATTAGAGAAACATACTGTCTCAAATGAGCATCAGCAAAGTATGGATTTTTAAAGGAGTGAGTCACTATGAAAGTGTGTAATAATTTAAAATGAGCATAGACACCTACAGTGTGGAAACAGGCCCTGTGGCCCAACAAGTCCACACCAACCTTCAGAGCATACTACCGAGATCCATCCCCCTAATCTGAACACTATGGGCAATTTGGCATGGCCAATCCACCTAACCTGCACATCTTTGGACTGTGGGAGAAAACCAGAGCACCCAGAGGAAACCCACACAGACACAGGGAGAACGTACACACTCCACACAGCCAGTCACCCAAGGCTGGAATTGAACCCAGGTCCCTGGTGCTGTGAGGCAGCAGTGCTAACCACTGAGCTACCATGCTCTTCTGACACTGACTCCTGAAATGGATTGAAGAAGTGAGTGTTGTGGTGAGACCTTTCATGTACTTCTGGAAATACTCCTCTTACAGACACAAGTGCTTTGCTGGGACACCTCAGGCTTGTGCTGTGTTAATATTCCAGTGTTGGCACTGATGTTGACATGGATATTTCATCTCACAATAAAACATAACCTAGAGCAGAATGGATCAAAATGAGGATTCGGCTGGTTTTAGAATCAGCACGTGGCCAATCAAGACCAACCTGAATTCACAGCAAATTTCAGAAAATGCAAAGCCAATGCAAGCAATGGGATGATTTAACATTTGGTATAGCTGTGTTGTAGTGGTCACACTCTCACCACTGAGGCATGGGATCATCAGTTGAAACTCCAGTCCAAAGAGTGAAGTGAATCATCAAGGCTGACATTTCATTGCAGTACTGAGGAAAATCAACATTGTCAGAGGTGCTGTCGCTCGAATGTTCCCCACTCCATCACGTAGAATTGACAAATGCCAGGGCTCTAGTTGACAAGCTAGAATGAATGTTCTGGTCAATGTCTATCCTTTGACAAATAATACCAGGGAGCTCCAGAGTCGTGACCCAGTGGCATTAAAGTAATGGCATTAAGGTTGAAAGTCAGGATAGTGAGTGACTTGGAGGGGAACTTGCAGGAGATGGTGGTCTTGTGTATCTGCTGCCCTTGTCTTTCTGGATGGTAGCGGTTGGGGCATTTGTGAGGAACTGTTTAAGGAGCTTTGGTGAATTTTTGTAGTCCATCTTGGAGATGACATATGCTGCTGCTAATGAGAGTCAGTGGCAGACACAGTAAATGGTGAACATGTTGAATGAGGTGCCTTGTCCTGGGATGATGCTGAGCTTCTTTGTGTTGTTGGACTTACATTCATTCAGGCAAGTGGGGAATATTCCATCACATTCCTGGCTTGTGCCCTGAAGCAGATGACAGATTGGCATTGGGGAAGAAGATATGTTACTCAACACGGAATCCATAGCCTTTGGGTAACCACAGTTTTCTTCTTTATTAGCTCATGGGATGTGGGTACTACAAGAGAGCAATTTAGTATCAACCATATTTCTGTGGGTCTGAAACCACATGCAGGCCAGACCAGGTAGGGATGATGGATTTCCTTGTCTAAAGGGCAATAGTGAACCAGATGGGTTTTATGACGAGTGACAGTGGTTACATGATCAATGTTAGGCTAGCCTTTCTGTTGAATTAAAATTTCACCACCTGCAGTGTTGGATTCAAACCCTTGTCCTCAGAAGCTCTGGAGCTCCAGAATACTTGTCCAGTGACTTTATACCACCACCTCCTCCTATTTATATGTCTGGTCCAGTATAGTTTCTGGTCAGAGGTAATGCACAGAATGTTGATAGTGGGGAATTCAGTGATAGCAATGCTACTGACAAGTGGTGTTATGAGATTTGCGCTTGTTTGAGACAGCAATTTGCTGGCACTATTGCGATATAAGTATTTATTGCCTCTTCTCAGCCTAAACCTGAATGTTGTCCAGGCCTTTCTGTATTTGGACAGGGACTGCTTCAGTATCTAAGGAATCATGAACATTGTTGAATACATTATGTAGTCATTAGCAAACACACCCTCAATTCTGACCTGAAGATGGTTGGGCCAAGGACACTGGGCTGAAGAATTCCTGCAGCTAAAATAACTGATCTCCACAACCACAACCATCTTCCTTTGTGCCAGGTATGATTCTCATCAGCAAAGGATTTCACCCAAGGTTATTGCTGAGCAAGTCATGCTTGAAAGCCTGGTCATTGTACCATTGCATTGTTGAGGTTGGTTGGTTCGCCGAGCTGGTTTGTTGTTCCGCAGATGAGGGTTAAGTATAGGCTGGAAAACCAGGAAATAGTTTTTTTATTCGCTCATGGAATGTGGCTGTTACTGGAATTGTTTCTGTCCACTGGAAAGGGAGATAAGGCTTTAGTTTATTGTCACACTACATTATATCTCTGACAGCGTTGCATACTCCTCAGTCCTGTACTGGACTGTCTGTTATCTTTCTATGTCCAAATGGAGAGAATGCTGAAGCAATTTACTAGATTGATTCCAGGGATGAGAAACTTGATTGGACTAGATTGGAGAATTTCCATTTGTAAAGGAAACAAGAACAGGAAGGCATAGATTTGAACCAATGCGCAAATAAAGCAAGGATGATGTGAGAGAAAAAAAAATTTTCTCACAGCAAGTAGTTAGGAATACATTGCCTGGAAAATGTGATGATTCAGGTTCAATTTAGGCCGTCAAGAGGGGCACTGGCTGATTATTTGAATAGAAAAGGGATATGGGGAAAAGGCAGAAGGTTGGTTGGGCCAAATGGCCTTCTTTCTGTACTATAATAATTTTGTGCTTCTATGATTCTGAAATCTCTGGAAGGGGATTTGAATCTAATTCCTGCAAACTTAGAGATAAGAGCACTAACAACTGAGCAATGGCAGACATGTGCCCTATGTACGACTTCAGGTTAACTTTTTCGATCATTGGTAGCCATCAAGTCTACTTTGATTAATCATGAATAATCTCTCTGTTCATTTTGGTTTGCAGCAGCTTTAATGAAAAAGAGCTGGGGCTGGTTCGCATTGTTGGCATTTCAGTTACATACGATCATAAGAAATAGGAGCAGGAGTAGGCCATTTGGCCCTTCAAACCCGCTCTGACATTCAATAAGGTCATCGTTGATCTCATGACGGCTGTAAACCCACTTCCCTGCCTGTCCCTCATAAATTTTCTGTTTAAAAATTTTACTCAGTCTTGAGTATATCTATTGATCCAACCTATACTAGTCTTTGTGGAAGAGAATTAAAGATCTACAACTCTCTGTTAGACAAAATTCCAACAACATTCCCGAATTGCAAACAGTTCTAGGTACCCCTCTTGAAAGGGGCAATGACCATCTCCATCAAGAGCAAATCTGATCATTATCCCTTGATGTTCAATGGCATTATCATCACTGAATTCCCCACAATCAACATTCCTGAGTTTACCACTGAGCAGAAATTGAACTAGGCCAGCAGGTACAGGTACAGTGACTACCAGCCCATAGAATCCTCACAGTGTGGAAGCAAGTTATTCGATCCATTGAGTCCACACCAGCCCTCTGAAGAACATCCCACTTACATCTACTCTGTCCCCATAGGAACATGGCTAATCCACCTAGGCTACACATCCCTGGACACTATGGGCAATTTAGCACGTCCCATCCACCTAACCATATTTTTGGACTGTGGGAGGAAACTGGAGCACCCGGAGGAAACCCACACAGACACGGGGAGAATGTGCAAACTCCACACAGACACGCGCCCAAGGGTGGAATGGAACCCAAGTCCCTGGCGTGTGAGGCAACAGTGCTAACCACAGAGCCAAGTGCCACCCTCAGAACTTCAAATTCTGTGACAACAAACTCACATCCTGCCTCCCAAAGCCTTCTACATCTACGATGCACAAGTCAGGAGTGTGATTGAACATTCCCTATTCATCTGGATGGATGTAGCTCTGACTCAGGGAGCTCGCCAACATGCTTGCCTGATTGATTGGAATAGCAGACACCACCTTTAACATCCACCACCTCCACTCCCATCGCAAAGTGGATGCAGTATGTATACCATCTACAAATTACACTGCAGCAACTCAGCAAGGCTCCTTTGACAACACGTTCTATGCTCCCAACCTATGCTGCTCAGAGGACAAAATCAACCTCATAACTAGCTTTTAATTTAAAAGAGTGCATTGACAAAATATCCCCCAATCGAATTTCAACAATCCTTGAAATGATCATGCATCTTTCAAAACCTATCAAGGTCTGACTAATTCTCCCAGGTTTCCAATAGACCAACTTTCTGGTAAATTGACCCATGAAAACTTATGGAAGATTCAAGTTCTCATCACTAATAGGCAAGGATTCAATTCACAAATACTTTGCTTCTGACTTTACTTTTCTACAATAATACCTGCTTGGCAGAATCTTATAGGGGTCTGAGTGATGTGAGCTATGGTGGATTTGTGGCAGAATCAGAGGAGCAGCCAGGCAAGCCCTATCTTGTCACTGGGGGCATCTTGTTCCCTTTTTTTATACTTTTCACAAGTGACATAGTGAGATTCTCATTCGGTCAGTGGTGAGTTACCAGTGAAGACGGATTATTGCTTGTGAAACACCTCATTGATGGCCCAACTCGCCTTAATAATATTCAGCTTCCTAACTTACCAAACAGCCGAACAAGCTAAACATTGAGAAATCTCAACATAGAAACCAGAGTGGGTCCCTAATGGATTTAGCTCACATCTGCAGACATTGGCATCTCACCCTCCTGGTCCTCTTTAAGCCACTTAGAGGACATTTCTGCACTTCATTGCTGCTCCTTGAGTTAAACTGGCAATTATTGTTGTAACGCTGCAGCCAGGCCATTGCGTGCACAGGGACAAACATCCAGCTCATGTATTAGCCCAGGCTGCATCTCCAGGCACTTGACTCCATACCATAGTGCTCACTCACTCTGATCCTACCTGGATGCTCCCAGCAGCCCTGCCTTCCATTGTCAATGCTTGCTTCTTTGTGCTTTGATCCCTCAGCCAGAGACAGAAGGCTCAGTTTACTTCTGCCTTGCTGTTTTGCACAGACAAAACAGAAAGAAGCTTGTCAAGGTTGTCAGAAAACCTCAGTCAAGTTAAGGCAGAAAATCTTCAGGCTCTTATGGTGCAGTGCTAGTATCTCTACCTCTGAGCCAAGGGACTCCCAGCTCAGTGAGTCAAGGGCAGCCTCTGATCCCAGTCCAGAGGTTTTGATGCAGTCAGTCATTCATTCGGGGCGATCAGAGACAGGGACCTCGTCACATAAGGGGTGAAAAGCCAAATGTCAGGCATCCTCCCCACTTATCTTGACTCTTTCTATCCTATTTTGGTCTATTTTCCAACTGGAATGAGAGAGAGATAGATATTAAGGGAGATGAAAGTGGGTTGCACAGTGATTACTGTTGGTACAGGTGGGGAGGTGTCCTGAGTAAGTGGGTGGGCAGCACAGAGGGCATAGATAACAGTGTGGAGCTGGA
>JAHRHZ010000048.1:2216104-2238089 GCA_024137785.1 Ginglymostoma cirratum | reverse complement strand
CCGAAACGTCAACTTTCCTGCTCCTCTGATGCTGCCTGGCCTGCTGTGTTCTTCCAGCTCCACACTGTATTATCTCTGACTCCAGCATCTGCAGTTCTTACTATTTCTGAGCACAGTGGGCATGCAGGGTTAGTGGTGCCAGGGTTTGGGGTGGGTGAGAGTAAGTGAGGAAGATGCTGCATGTAATAGTGAGACAAGCGGAGCATGAGTGTCAGTGGGAACATGTGTACAGAAGCAGACAGAGGAAGAGTATGAGGTATCAGGTGTCATTTATCCTGGCAGATTGGAGAAGATTGTTAACCTTTCTCTTATGCTGCTGTCAGTTCCTCTAGATAGAACTTTAACTTTGACCTAACCTGCATGGTCTATTGACATGGCCTCCCCAGCTGGCCCTCATGGAACAAAGAATACCTCTAGGTTGCTGCCTGCATTGTGGATGACTGATATTCCCCAGTCAGGCATGTCTGAGGAAAATATCAGGGACCGTGCAGGGCAACTCCAGACTGACAGTGCCTGTCCAGGTACACAGCAGATATTTGAAGATGGTGCATTCACAATAGACGTTGGTGAGTACCAAGACATCCCTTGAGTGGCTAGTTGTTCTGGCAATGGAACATGGTAAAGTGGAGCCAGCATCAGATGTGAGGGATGCCATCAGGGCAGGGTAAGTTGCCACTGAAACAAGTTTGGTAAGATAAGGTAAGAAAATGTAGTCAGCCTCTCAGCAGAAATCCCTCCAAAAAAAATGACACAACTTGGACTTAACCAATAAAAGGTTTCCTTTTCAGTAGCAAATTAACCAACAGCCATACATCCATATAACTCTTCCTCTTGTCATAAGGCTCAGACTCTGAGAACATCAAAGGATGATCACACTCTGGCAATTGGCTCTCAATTTCAGTCATTCTGCATAGAATTTACTTGGTTTGTAATCTTCTGTATGAAAATTGTGCTTAAGGTCTAACCTTCATCTTTAGAGAAACTAAAGTTGCCATGTTATATTCTGACAGGGTTAGAGAAGGAAACCAAAAGTCAATGTTTACTCAGTTTTAGATTCATTCATCAGGTATAATATTACAAAAGTACAGTTTCTAATTCCATTGTCAATAAGCATTTCTTTTGAGAATTAATAAACAACATTAAATTGTGACATTCCATTAAAGGGTACTGCAATAGAAATCAAATCATAAAAGGCAACTTCGTAACCTTCTATTAACTATTAGATTTTTTCTGAAGGGTCTAGGCCCGAAACATCAGCTTTCCTGCTCCTCTGGTGCTGCTTAACCTGCTGTATTCATCCAGCTCTACACCTTGTTATCTCAGATTCTCCAGCATCTGCAGTTCCTACTATCTCTGAACTTCAATTAACTATTGGCTTTGGAGGGGAGAAGATACACTCCAACCCCTGCAGTGCCCCTACCTGTGGGAGGCCTCAACTGCATGCAACACCCTCCACAGTAAATATCCATATACAGAGCTCCCCAGTGAACACCCTGGCCACCTCCAAATATGAGGACAGAATGCCACAACATGACTGGAAATGTGCATAAGACATTTTCTAATCAACCTGTTCTGCAATGTTATTATACATCTTTGGAGCAGGTGGAACTTGAAACCCAGTTGTCCTGGTTCCAAGGTAGGGACACTACTACAAAACCACAAGACCCCCTCTGCCATGTGTATACCCATTATCCAGTGAGAGCCCTCACCTGTGTACACTTAAAACATCACTTATAAAATGAATGTTTAATCGACCAAAATTAAATGAGACTAGGATTTTGGGTTGGCCAAACTGGGCAAAGATTTCATCTCCTGAAGGAACTGATGAATTGCATTGTCTTTGATGAAGATCCAGTAGTTTTTGTGATGGTTATTAATTAATTCAATGTAATTACCCTCAGCTGCTGTAGGGCAACCTGACTGCAGGACACCTGAGAATTCTGGTCCTATGACATTTTCACCATGCAACTGTCCCCTTCCATAGCACGCTGGTGTACTTTTAATGTCACGGCTGAAACAAAGACCTTCTAAGTTAATAAAACACTTGGAGACAGCAGGAGCAGAACGAATTCAACCATTTTAGTGGATCTTGAGGCATGTTGGTATATTAATTAGTAATCAGGCAGGATTTGCTTTGTGTCTTTCAATGTGGAATTGTCAGCCAACAGAGTTGTTTATACAGCTAGTGATGCAAAATGTGATAAATTAATCAAAGCTAAAAGCCACAATCCAACTGATTTATAAGTTTGGTTTGAATGGAACAGTTATTTTTTCTTCAAAGGGAAGGTCTATAAATCTATACTGTAACCATGGCAAATCACTCTGACAGGCGTATGAAGCAATTATTTTGCTTTCACATTCTGGTTTTGGAGGCCTGTAGGCAGGGTGACTAAATTTAAGATCCTTTGTTTGATAAGATTTTGATCTTTTGTCATTCTCAGTCATTTCTCTTTTGAATGAATCAACACAACACAATTTTCTATGTTAGTTCCAAATTTTTTTCTGTATTTAATGTTCCCAAATTCCAGCATTTTATGAGTAATGCTGTGAGACTGCGTGGAGTCCCCATGGTACAGGCATCTCTTTGGCTGCACCTTTGGGCCTTCCCTGTTCATGTCTAACAGAAACACCGAAGCTGGATCCTCTGTTGGTTGCGAGTGATGCTATCCAACACCCCACTTCTCTATTGCCAGAGACCTTATCAGTTTCCCAAGTAAGTTTTTTTAATTGCTACATTTTTCAGAGATCTGGTATATTTTTCTGGAATAGATCTCACCAGTGGGGTAGTGCACCTTTGAGGATGCTATATTCAGTTGGGGTTCCTGCTGCTTCTGCTAGACCAATGGAGGAGGTCTTGGCTGAGAGGTTCTCCATTCTGAGTTATTGTTTGCTTTGTAAAGAATGGGAGGGCTGCAGAAGTTTAGTTATCTTTAAGGCAATTGAAGACCTTCAGAGAATAACAGAACTCCAAGGAGTCAGCTGTCAGTATTCTGATGATCTCGCATTTGAGTTTGAGCCATACATCACCAGCAATCACAGCCGAGCAGTCTTAACCAAAAGGTAGCAATAGACTTTCTAAATCTATGGAGTACTTTAAAATAATATTAATTCCCGATTATGCAATTGACTAGATCAAATAAGCCAAATGAAATCAAATAAATGCTGACTCCCACAGCGACTCACACCCATCTTCCTGTAAAGACATCATCCTATTCTCTCAGTTCCTCCGTTTCCTTCGTGTATGTTCAGATGAGGCCAACTTCGTCAAGGGAGCCTCCGAAATGTCCACCTTCTTGCTCAATGTGGATTCCCCAGCACCGTTGTCAACAGGGCCCTCAACCAGGTCCGACCCCGCTCCCGCACATCCGCCCTCACCCCTTCTCTTCCCTCCCATAACTGTGATAGGGTTCTCCTTGTCCTTACCTACCATTTCACCAACATCCACATCCAGAAGATCATCAGACGCCATTTCCGCCACCTTCAGAGAGATGCCACCACTAGACACATATACCCCTCCCCTCCCTTGTCCGCCTTCCGCAGGGACCGTTCCCTCCGGGACACCCTGGTCCACATTTCCTTCACCCCCAACACCCCCTCACAGCCCTACGGCACCTTCCCCTGTACCTGGCAAAGGTGCAACACCTGTCCATTTACCTCCCCCCTCCCCAGTATCCAAGGGCCCAAACATACCTTCCAGGTGAACCAGTACTTCACCTGCACTTCCCAGAATCTAGTCTATTGCATTCGCTGCTCACAATGTGGTGTCCTCTACACTGGGGAAACAAAGTGTATACCGGGTGACCGCCATCAGTTCTGAGGAAGGGTCATCGGACTCAAAATGTTAACTCTGATTTTTTTCTTCACAAATGCAGCCAAACCTGTTGAGCTTTTCCCGCAACTTCTGTTTTTGTTCAAATAAATGCTTGATTTGTACAAAATAAAAGCATTAGCAAAAGATAGTCACCCTAACAGTAATTTAAAAGAGATGATTTATTTTGAAAGGAAAAAAGGAAAAATCAGTGCAAAACAGTCTTTTACAGCTTCAGTCAGATCAGGTGATTAGGCTGATATGAAGTTCTGTGTCTCGTTATTACCTCATTAATATCAGCTGTTTCAGTTTCTGCCTCCTGAATTGTCCAGTGCATAGATCCTAGCAATGATGACACTTGGAGATTTTACTTTTATCCCTTAAGTTATCAATGCCTCATCTCAAACCACATTTGTGCAATTTCATAATTAATCAATTTAATTGTAAGTTTTTTTTACAATTGGAGTTTGACTGCCTGCATGTTATCCATTCCAATGAATGTTGTTTCCTACATTGTACCTGTTGCTATCTGAATTGGTATTATTATCTATTGTTTGGTTTCATTATTGAGATTTAAGACTAAGATAGAACTGAACTTTGCATGTTTTATCTGACTTGGTGTTCTTCCAAAGGAGCAGAATTTTTACAGTACCTTCTTTTATAATCATGTGATTTGATATCTCAAGATGTATTTGGGTTCATGACAGACTAGTCGGGGAGGAGGCAAAATCATGAACTGTCTTCAGACTTAGACTTCAAAGTGACATGCTTTGTTAGTCGTTAATACTAAATGCTGCTGTACATGGTAGTCACAGAAACACCAAACTCTGATCTTATGGTTACACTGCAGAAGGACAAAGCTATTCTCCTTGTGTGTTTTTATCCATGTGCCCAAATGAACTTTCCAGTCTAGACTATTGCAGTCTGATGGTGTTTTGCAGATTGTTCTAACTCTGGCCAGATTGTGCTATTTATGGCCAATGATGTTCAGCTGCATGGCATCACCGTAAGTTTGCTTCAGGATCAAGAAGGCACTACACAACACTGCTAAACATGCTTCTGCCCCGTCATAAACACTAATTAATGTTATATATATTCTCAAATCGGTTACTTAGAACATTTCTTTTCTTGTTTTTCTTTTCTGTCCCATACCTCCAGGTCTTTGATTTATCTGTTTCCACAAGTAAATCAGGAAACTCTACAACAGCAAAACAGAAATTACTGGAAAACTCAGCAGGTCTGGCAGCATCTGTAGAAAGAAGACGGAGTTAAAGTTTCAGGTCCAGTGACCTTCTTCAGAACAGTATTTTTGTTTCCGATTTCCAACATTCACAGTTCCTTAGACAATACAGTGTGGGGCTGGAGGAACACGACAGGCCAGGCAGCATCAGAGGAGCGGGAAAATTGACATTTCAGATCAAGACCCTTCTTCAGAAATGGGGAGGGGGTAGGGAGTTTAGAAATAAATAAAGAGAGGAGGGGAGGGGCTGGAGAAGGTAGGTGAGATGGTGATAGGAGAATACAGGTAGGGAGTGGTGGGGATTAGTCAGTGAGAAGGATGAGGCGGATAGGTGGGGAAGAAGATGGACAGGTGGTGTCAGGTCAAGGATGTGGGGATGAGAGGGAGGGTTGGACATGGGATGAGGCCAGGGGCGGGCAGATTTTAAAACTGGTGAATTTTATTTTTTTCCCATCGGGCTGTAGGCTCCTGAGGCAGAATATGAAGTGTTGCTCCTCTAGTTGTGGGTGGCGTCATTGTGGCCCTGGAGTAGGCCCAGGATGGACATGTCACCCAGGGAGTGAGGGGTGGGGGGAGAATTTAAATGGTTGGCGACCAGAAGGTGTTGTCATTTGTCCCATATAGAGTGCAGATGCTCTGCAAAATGGTCTCTGAGTCTACACTTGGTCTCACCGATGTAGAGGAGGCCACATCGGGAGCAGTGGATACAGTAGACCAAGTTGACAGATGTGTAAGTGAATCCATGTCTGATATGGAAGGTTTGTTTTTGGTCTTGGATGGAGATGAGGAGGGAGGAGTAGGGGCAGGTGCTGCACTCCCTGTGGTTGCAGGGAAAGGTGCCGGGGGTGGTGGGGTTAATGGGGAGTGTGGAGCGGATGAGGGAGTCGCAGAGAGGGGTGGGGAGGGAAATATATCTTTGGTTGTGGGGTTGGATTGTAGGTGGTGGATGTGGCAAAGAATAATACATTGATGAGGAGGTTGGTGGGGTGATATGTGAGGACAAAGGGGATTCTGTCTTTATTTTTGTTGAGGGGAGGGGATGTGAGGGCAAAAGTGCAGGAATTGCAAGAGATGCGGTTGAGGGCATTTTCAATCACTGAAGTGGGGAAGTTACAGTCCTTGAATCAGGAGGACATCTGGGTCGTGCGGGAGTGGAATGCCCCATCTTGGGAGCAGACACAGCAGAGGCGGAGGAATTGGGAGTAGGGGATCACATTCTTGCAGGAGGGTGGGTGAGAGGAAGTGTAGTCCATGTAGCTGTGGGAGTCGATGGGCTTGAAATAGATGTCAATTTCAAGGCGGTCACCAGAGATGGAGACAGAGAGGTCCTGGAAGGAGAGAGAGGTATCAGAGATGGTCCACGTGAATGTTGAGGTTGTGGCGAAAGGTGTTAGTAAAGTTGATGAAATGTTCTACCTCCTCTTGGGAGCACAAGGTAGCGCCGATATGGTCATCAATGTAGCGGAGGAAGAGGTGGGGGTAAGTGCCAGTGTGACAGCAGAAAAGGGACTGTTCCATGTATCCTCCAAAGAGGCAAGCATAGCTTGGGCCCATGTGGGTTCCTATGTCCATCCCCTTAGTCTGTAGGAAGTGGGAGGAGTTAAAGGAGAAGTTGTTAAGGGTAAGGATGAATTTGGTTAAGTGGATGAGGGTGTCGGTGGAAGGGGACTGGTTGGACCTGTGGGAGAGGAAGAAGCGGAGGGATTTTAGGCCATCTGCATGGGGGGTACCATTGTGCAGGGATTGGATGTCCATCGTGAAGATAAGGTGTTAGAAGGCCAGGGAATTGGAAATCTTGGAGGAGGTGGAGGGTGTGGGTGGTATCCCAGATGTATTTTATTTGCACTTAGATTAAAGTATTGGAAAAAGCTTGTAGAACTTCTTCAAAAGTACCTGTATTGGTGCTTCATAACATCATCAGTTGTAGGTGTCATTGAGTGTAGTAGTGTATTTACTTGTTCAGCATGTGAATTAGTATTCAAGTTTAAATAAGTTCAATGCCTTAAATATTAATTCGCATGCTGAACAGTTTGCACGTTCAAAGCAGTTCTGTGTCTTAAGAACTGTTTTCTCCAAGATGTCCGATCCAGTGTTTCATTTGGGTCACCTCTGACATTAAATCCTGAAGGACATATTATTTCTCCCTCAGGTTTACTAATATTTTTGTTTATTCTTATTTTAATGCTTTGAAGTTTTGTAGAATCTCAATGCTGCTGTTATTTCTTTACTTTGAAGACTTTTATTTTTGTAAATAGCAATGGTATATTCTTTTCCTTCTTTTAAATTAATCCTATTGAATGGTAATACTGCATATCTGTACTTCTCACTGGGAATTTTTAAAAATGTTTTAGCAGTCAGAACTGGAGTCTTCCTGCCTTCTTGTCAGCAAAGTGAATAATTTCCTTCCTTTCAAGACATAACATACAATGCCCATTTCTTTTTCATGACTTCCAAGGCTTGTGTCTGTGGCCTTAATAAGTTATTCCTTCCAGAAGAGGTTTAAATATGGTTCTTCCACTTTTTATTGCAGCCGCAAAAGTTTTCCTACTTTCTTTTTTGTTCCTGGTGTTACAACTGCAGCATAAATTATTCTGCAGCTGTGCCTCATGACATCTCCTCGCTATGGCAGAAAAACTCGTTATGAGCAACAATGACTCCTTATTTCATTTCTAGCTTTTTCATTTTTCACCATTAATTTAAAGCTTCCCTTGTTTAATCCATCTTTAACTTCTAGCTTTACTCATTGTTGTCTGGTACATTCACTTCCAGCTGAACATTGAACCAAAAAGGATCTAACACCCCAGTGGAAGTTGTAAATGTTGGAAGTGACTAGGCTTTAAGCGCCTGTAGCCCACACTTTGTTCCATGCTCCTTACCAGGTCTGAAGTAAAGCTTTAGTAATAGTGTGCAGTTCTCCCTTGTTGGTCTTTTCACAAGTTCCTGCTGACTACTTGTTCAAGTGCTTGAAGTGGCTGACTCTGCATATGAATGGTGAAGCGGTAAAGTCTTTAAAGCTTTAAACTCACTTGGTCTTCTGGAAGGTTTTTCTTCTGGGCCCCAAAGGAATATTTCATCAAAGTACCTTGCCACTATACTCTTTTCTTGACTAAGTCTAAGGTCCTTTTGGTTTACAGTGCTAAAGGCACAGCCATTAGTGAGCCTTAAAAAGAAGAAGCTCTTATCTATACAACGTGTAATTTATTACATGCTAGCAATTAGGTACAATCTACATTAGCTAATTAACATTATTATTGAGATTACTGGGAGATGTATGATATATAGTTCCCTTCAAGATCTAGAGTTAATCCACCAGTTATCTGCCCAAAATTGTTTGATATGATTAAATTAGGTGGTCCTGAATACAGCCTCCAACACAAAACCTTTCAGAACCATTACGTTATACAACAGAAAGCATAGCAGTTATTCAGTCTAATACTGTCTGATTCTCTTCCATCATTTATGACTTGTTCTGTCTTCCCATCTCCATGCAAAGCACTTCATTTTACTGTATTAAAAGTATTACACAAATGTGAGTTGTGGTTATGGTTCATCACTTTAATGGGGACATTAACAAGGAGAATACATCACCTACATCCTTGAAAAATGTTAGGAAAATATTTGATGTTCTGTTTGATATATTAGGAATTTTACAAATATAGCATCTGAAAATAATTAAAACAGCCAGTCTGATAAGGGCTGTAAGTGCTTAACAATATCAGTGACGCTGCAGTAAAGAAATTATGGAATATATCCAACATCAAGCAGCCAGAATTTACAAATCAGCTGAGGCTCTCTGAGCAGATAAATAACAAGAAATAATGAAAAAAATGGTAGATCTTCTACCTCAGTATTAAGACCAGATTGGTTATGCTGTTCCCCATTGCAATTCCTCCCTGTTGCCATAGGAATTCAGAACTGCTGGAGATTTATTATAATGCAAGACACATGCTTCAGGGGTTGATCAATTATATCACTCAGCTACATTAAATATTAAAAGCAGTGTCACCAGAGTATTCATTGAACAATGTGTATCCCATTAATACTGGGTAACTTTTATTGATGGTAAGGTAACAGACAGTGAGCAATGCGTAGCACTATATAAGCAGATGATCTGAATAGTATTAATGGTTACCAGAAAATGTAAACTTAGCCTGGCCTGTATGAATTATTAAATTTTTCATTTCTTCAGTTCAGGACTTGCATATTGTGGCCTGAATGCTCTACAGTCAGTTCTGCTATAATGCAATAGTTGCGGCCCTGTGCAACATTGCATTATAGAAAACAGCACTATAGAAACAATGGGGCCTATGGGAAAAGTGGGGTTAGGGGTAGACCACGAGAAAAAGTCATTCAAGATCACTCAAAAATCACTCCAAAGCCTAACACAAAAGATAGCACAATTTGAATAAATGTTTAATCCATATCTAATAATGAAATAAAGGTAAATTTAATACTTTACCTTGAAAAAATGACAAGATGACTTGAGGGGGGAGGAGGTTGTGCTGTACCTCTCACAGAAAACACTTCATGACAAAGCCCGTGAAAAGATCATGTGATGCTGGCGGGGAGAACCTTTTGGCGCTAACATTGTACATATTCACAACAAAGGCTGTGAAATGATCATGTGATGTCGATGCGTACTCCTCTATGCACCGATGGAATGGTGTTATAGCCAACACAATTTTGTGTTTTAGAAATAGCATTCCCCTATTCGTCAGTCGTGTTACAGCTGGTAGAATACGCGTCATCGCAGAACCGACTGTTTTAGCTCTTTAGTTAGCTTAAGTGAAATCAAAAACATTCATTTTGAATGGAATCTGTTCTCTTATTCCAGGTAACATGGAACATGGAATTCGTAGAGCGCATTAGGGATTGTTTCTTAGAATAGTGCAATGTACAATCTATCCGGAAATGGTATATTTTGGACCTAGTAATGTGTAATGAGATAGCATTAATAAGAGATCACAGTTAAGTATGCTCTAGAGTATAGTGATCATAACATGGTAGAATTTCAAATTCAGTTTGAATGAGAAAACCTTGGCTTTCAAATCTGTATCTGGAACTTAAATAATGTATTAAGAAAGAGCTGTCTAACATAGGTTGGGAAAATGAACCAAGGAAACGTTCAGTAGATGAGCGCTGACTGACATTTAAGCAGATATTTTATAGCTTTCAACAAAAGTTTATTCTTGTCAAAAAGAAGGACTTAATGAGAAGAATGAATTTCCCATAGTTAATAAAGATATTCTCATCACTAACTAAGGCATCCAATCTTGGACAAAATTAATGATAGACCAGAGGATTGCAAATTTTCTGTGAACCAGCAATGGATAACTATAAAGATAATAGATGGAAGAAAATTGATTGTGAAAGTAAATTGGCAGGAAATATTAAAACAAGCTGCAAGAGTTTCTATGGCATTAAAAGTGAAGACAACAGTTAAAGTAAGTGTGGAACAAAAACAAAGTTGCTGGAAAAGCTCAGCAGGTCTGGCAGCATCTGTGAAGGAAAGAAACGGAGTTAACGTTTTGGGTCCGGTGACCCTTCCTCAGAATGTAAGCAACAACTCTAGGAAGATACAACTTGGAATATTATAATCAAGAACAGGGAAATGGTGGATAATATTTTGCTTCAATCTTAGTGGTGAAAGACACTATAAACACCCCAAAGATAACAGATTACAAGGTATCAATGGATAGGTGGAGGGGGAGGAGCAGTAGTGAAGAAGATCTTGTAACAATTTGTATCACAAGAAACAAAGTTTTTCACAAACTAACGGCACTAAAGGCATGTCAGTCACCAGAACCTGATTGCTTGCATTCAAGATTTCTCAAAGAAGTGGCTGTGGAGATAATGGTTGAAATATTCCAGAACTCACTGGATTCTGGAGGAAGGTTCTAACAGATTGGAAAGCTGCTCATGTGAAGCCCGAGTTCAAGAAGGAAAGGAGACAGAAAGTGAGAAACTATAGGCCAGTTAGCCTAATATCTGTTGTGGAGAAATGCTCGAGTCCATTATTAGAAAAGAAATAATAGGGCATTTTGAAAAGCTTAATGCAATCAAATAGAGTCAACAGGGTTTTGTGAAAGCAAAATCATGTTTGACAAGTTTGCTAGGGTTCTTTGAGGATATAACAAGCAGAGTTTATAAAGCAATCCACTAGATGTTGTGTATTTGAATTTTCAGAAGGCATTCAATAAGGTGCCACATAAAAAGTTATTGCACAAGGTAAGAGCTCACAGTTATTTAGGCTTCTTCATTCATTCATGGAATGTGCACATCACTGGCTGAGCCACATTTATTGCACATCCCTAGTTGCTCTTGAGAAGGTGGTGGTGAGCTACCTTCTTGAATCACTGCTGTCGGTAGACGCACAATGCTACTTGGGGAAGGATTTCCAGGATTTTGAACCGGAGGAAATGGTCAGGATGGTGACTGTCTTGAGTGGAGTAACCTTGCAGGTGATGGTGTTCCTATGTATCTGCTACCCGTGTCTTTCTAGATGGAAATTGTTGTGAGTTCATTGGATGCTATCTAAGAGCCTTTCGTGAATTTCTGCAGTGCATCTTGTAGATGGTACACACAACTGTTATTGAGCATTAGTGGTAGAAGAGTGAATGTGTGTGGATGTGGTGCCAATGAAGCAGGCTGCTTTGTCTTGGATAGCATTAAACTCTCTGAGTATTGTTGGAATGACATCCATCTGGGCAAGTGGGGAGTATTCCATCACACTCCTGACTTGGCGCTGGGGAGTCAGATGTTGAGTTCCTGTCACTGACGTAATGCTCACCAGCCTGTAATTATCCTTGTTGCCCTTCTTAAAGAAGGGAACAACATTGACTATTCTCCAGTCCTTAGGGACTTCACTTGTGACTAAAGGAGGTAAAAACATTTCATACAAGCCCCCTGCAATTTCCTCACCTGCCTCTCTTAGCAATTTAGGATAGATCACTTCAGGTCCTGGGGACCTGTCTAACTTAATGCTTTTCAGAACATCCTACACCTCCTCCTTTTTTGTATTGACATGACCCAGAATATCAAAATACCCCTCACTAGACTCATCATCTACCATGTCCTTCTCCTTTGTGAATACCGTTGCAAAGTATTCCCTAAGACTTCACCCACTTTCTATATCTCCACACATAAATTCTCTCCTTTGTCCTTGAGTCGGCCTACCCTTTCACTAGCTACCCTGTTACTCCTTCTGTATGTATAAAACACATTGAGATTTTCCTTAATCCTGTTTGCCAAAGACTTTTCATGGTCCCTTTGAGCCCTTGTAATTCCTTGTTTGAGGTATATCCTGCTATTTTTGTATTCTTTGAGGGGTCTGTCTAATTACAGTTTCCAAAACTTTACATTTGCCCCCTTTTCTTTTTAAATGAGCTCTCAATTCATTTTGTCATTGAAGATTCCCAAATCTTGCCATCCTTGTCCTTCATTTTTATAGAAACAAGCTGATCATGAACTCTAATTAACTGGCCTTTAACAGACTTCCACATGCCAGATCAAGCAGCCACCCTCAACCTACATTCCCTAGTACATGCCTAATATCGTGGTAGTTAGTCTTCCTGCAATTTAATACTTGTCCTTAAAGTAATTTAACACTCACAGAATTGTGGTTCCTGTTCCTGAAATGCTCCCCTACAGAAACTTCAACATCTGGCTGGGTTCATTCCCCAATAGCAGGTCTCGTATATTTTTACATATTGTTTCAAAATACACTCCTGGACATACCTAATAAATGTCCCTCCCATCCAAGCCCCTGCTACAAAGCCCCTCCTAGTCAATAATCTCCTGGCTTTAGTAATACCATCAAACCAGGCAACCAACTCTAGTTCAATGAAGAGTGTACAAGAGCCAGGGGCAGCACCAGCTTACCTGAAAACGTGGTGCCAATTTAATGGAGGTTACACCACAGGTCTGCATACATGCTATACTTGTGGAAGAAGTATGTGATAGACAGAGTCCCATTACCAACAGTTCAGATCAAAACTCTGCAGTCTTCTCATGTTATATTGTAAATGGATGTACTTTATCATGGCCTTTCTCATCAACTGTTTAACTTTTCATCACATTTTTTATTGTGGAATCTTCAGCCTGAAGAGCCAAGATGAATGTCCATCTCAACATTTACCCAAAGTTTCCAACATCACTGGTACAAGTCTTTAACCAGTCTTTATTCTGCATGACATTAGAAAATGATTAAATGCATTGAATACAGCAAAGGCTATAGGTTTCTAGAAGTTCACTGTTGTTAATCAGAAGACCTATGTTCAATAATTAGTCATGTGCCTCACCAAGCTGGTCTGTTACAGTTATAATGCTGGTGTCTACCTGACAATGTAGTAAGCTGTTCAGCTATATTCTGTCCGCAAAAAATGGGACAAATCCAAGCCAGTCAATTTCTGCGCCATCAGTCCATTCTCAACCATCAGTAAAGTTGTGTTGGCAGTGTGTCATGTGGCGCTTATCAACAACTTGCTCATCAGTGCTCAGTCATGGGATTCCATGGCTGTTTGGTTCTAAACCTCACATTTTTTAAAAAATTCATTCATGGGATGAAGGCATTGCATAGTCCAGCATTTATTACCCATGCCAGAAGGCAGTTAAGAGTCAACCACATTGTTATGGGTCTGGAGTCACATGTAGGCCAGACCAGGTAAGGATGGTGGTTTCCTTCCTTAAAGGACATTAGTGAATCAGACAAGTTTTTCTGTTAATCAACAATGGATTCAAGGTCATCATCAGACTCTTAATTCCAGATTTTTATTAAATTCAAATTCCACCATCTGCCATGGCAGGATTTGGACTGAGGTCTTAAGAACATTATCTGGGTCACTGGGTCAACAATTCAGTGATAATACCATGAGGCAATCTCTACCCTGCCATAGACTTGGTGCAAATGTGGTAACAAGAGCCTGATTCCAGAGATGAGATGAGAGAGACTGCCTTGATGTCATAGACCATTCAGCCAAGTGTGGCTTGAAGAAACTCTTGTAAAACTAAAGGCAATGATGGACTGACCTCCCGTGGATGCTGTCTAATGCAGCACAAAGGAAGACAGTTGGTGTTGTGGAAGATCACTCTCAGTGCAAGTACATCACTGCTGGACTTCATCAAGGAAAATCCTTAGCCCGACCATCTTTAGCTGCCCCATAAATGACCAATTTCCTGTCATACAGAAGGTTTCTCTAGGAGCTGCCACTAGGCCATCACTTTACTTAGCCGGAATGCTTTCATCTTTTGAATTGTTGAATGCTACTTGCGAGATCAAGGCTGCCTTGTGTAACCTGTGCACCAAGCTGTATTGAGTTCCAGTCAAACACAAGAGCAAAAATGAAGTAGTGACGTATTGAAGGCCAGCTTCAGGCACCAACAGTGAAGACTTCCTCACTACAAATACTGAGATTCCATGGCAGTAATCTGAATTTTAAGTAAGGAAAATCCACTTGCTTAGAGAGCCTATATCACAGTCTCTACTACATATACCCCATATACACTTTAGGATAGCTGAGAGAGCTGCAGAGTCGCTGAGCTTGGTTCTGCTCAGAGGGGTAATGGATTCCTCCATCCCTTCAAGATTTCTCCATTCCCTTCTAAGGACGTCTGTAAGCAATTATTGTTGTAACTGTTCCGGAACATTTCAATTTTGACAATTCTAATAGAATTATAATGCATTATAACCGGTGATTCTCCTAAGAAAATGACATGCAAAGCAGCTCTTGATGTAAGTATGTCTAATGTGACGTGTGGTGATCAGAATAATTAAGCCTGTAAACCAGGATTCATATCAAAGCAAAACAACAGAGCAGAATATCAAACTTTATTTTCTTCCAAGATCTTACTTATAAGAGCAACAACCGATACGTCCCACAGTGTGAGGTAACTCTGTCCCCCAGATCTCCACATTATAGTGAGGGAGCATCGGCAGGTCGGATTTTCCATCCATTGGTTTTGATCTATCAGATGAAGCTTTTGCAGAGCATAAATGCATAAATTACACTTCTCTCAATGCTAAAGACTCATGAGGTCATAGCTAGCCAGAACCCACAAGACAGAGCAAACATAAAGTACCAAGAATGAAAAGCATCAATTCTTTATAAAAATGGTTAAGGGGAAGCATAATTTCAAAGTTTGAACTTGGCCATTTGGGAATGAAAGCAAGAAACATAAAGGTCAGCAGAAATCTAGAACTCACTCTCCACTCCACCCCCTACAACCACGAGACGTTGAATGCTGGAGGTTACTGGACGTCTCAGGATTGAGGCTGATGATTTCTGTTTTTTGGCGGGGAGCTGGAGGAATGTGGTAGTGGAATCAACAAAATTAAATGAAGGCAGGAAAACAGAGCTGAGATACAGAACAGCCATCATCTAATTCAATCACTAAACAGCTTTGAATGGCCAAGTGTTCCTATTTAATAACTGCAAATCCCTGCAGCCCACTGATAGTTGGTCATTTGCTAAACTTAAGTTGATTTATTTGCCATTTGGTCTGTAGAGGGGGCACTCCTCGGGAATATGCAGCATTGTCCATATCTTTCCATAACTGCAGCAGGAGTTTGTACCAAGGTTCCATGCCAGAGGTTGGAATTGCAGGGACTCTATTTTGTTCTGAACCTGTGTAGTAAATACCACTCTTGCTAAATGCTCGATTCGTATTCCTATATTCCTGGGCATGACCCCCGTGGGGGCGGGGTGCATTGAACAATCTCTTTAAGGTATACGCTACATCATTTTGCAAATCAGACAGCTTTAGAAAGAAGAAAAAGCTGAGAGGTTTGGAGCATTGATAAAGCTGTGGCTTGCTCATTCCACCAGGAAGCATATTATGCAAAGTCATTCATCTTCTTAACTGATGCAGATTTTCCACAGATTCTTCAGCTGATTTGAAAATGATCTATGCATTCTGCTGGTCTCATTGACCAATGAGTAAATCACTGGTACATTAATGAAATGCCAACAGAAGCCAAAGCAGCCTGTTTCAAAAAGTCATTAATTGCAGAAAGATCAAAAAAAGGGAACAAGCATAAATATCAAAGTAATCTTGGAAACGTCAGTATACCCTTTTGCTTTAATGGCGAAGTAACAAATTTTCTGCTGATAATTTCATGGAAACTATGACTTAATGGGGTAATTTCATTTTAAAATTACTCAGGGTCAGGAGTTCATGTCCAGTCAAAAAGAGAAGCTAATTCTTGTGGTGTCTTGCACGGCGCTGAAGCCCTGGTTAGGGGTCAAATGTCCAATTCATTGATTTATGTAAACAATTTATTGACTTGCACAACAAGATTGATTTTCTTCTCATTGGCACCTCAATCCGATTTGGGTTTTGTAAATCAAAGCATATTGTGCATAACTATCTGCTGAGAAATTGCTTGGTAGCTTTGTTTCAGGCTGTATGCTTTTCTGGAAATTGGCACAATATGCAATAAACAAGTGATCAGGAGATTTGAGCTCGATGTGTTACATGCATAATTCAGGTAACTGAGCAGCACTGGCTCTAGGAAGGAGTTTCCATATAGCAGTGTACAGGTTGTATGTTATGATGGCTAAGTGTGTTTGTGTGTTAACCACCAGTGGAGATAGCAGTGATGTTGAAAGGTAGAAAGTGGCTTTAGCACAAAGAAGTGAGCATTTTATTCAGAGTCAAGTATTCACCAAATTTACACATGTGCATTCCTGGGCGGGCAACACTGCAGAGCAGGATTGGAAAATGCTCATTTGGAGCGATCAAGAGCCACTGAAGAGGTGGATTAATGTGTTTTAAAGCCAGAAAACTAATTTGATTGAGGAGCTGAGATCATGAATTCTGTTCATCTATAAGGATAAGCAGCTAACCCAGATGTAGTCCTGAAGCATTTACCCATTTCCCTAATTTCTGGCAAGTTAAACACATTCAGAAGAATTCCTGTGAGTTACAGTCCATGATTACCATGTTCGGAGCTTGCCAACAAATCATTCAATATCTGGAAAGGGGTCTGTACTGTGTCAGCATCAGAGCCAAGTGGCTGTTGCCAGGCCTCCTCTGTTCAGATGCTGACAAAGCAGTAGAGTGCATAACAGAAGATTCTAATGAAAGAAGGAAAGATTGATGTTGTCATCAACAGTGGATTCATTCATCAGATATGGGTATTGCTGTTAGGGCCAGCAGTTATTGCATATCCCTAGCTGCCCTCGAGAAGGTGATGGTGAGCTGACTTCCTGAACTGTTGCAGTCCATTTAGGTACAGACACTCAAAAGGTGTGATGGAATACTCTCCGCCGGCTGGATGAGTGTAGCTCCAACAACACACAAGGAGCTTGTCACCATCTAGGACAAAAACCCATTGGTACCCCATCTAAAAACTTCATAATTCACTCTCTCCACCGCCAAAACACAGCAACAGCAATGTTAAAAGAATTAATCTCCACTTGGAGAAATCAAGAACAGTCAACATGACTCCATTAGGGGGAGATCACATCTAACAAATTTCATTGAAATTTTTTGAGGATGTGACCAGGTATGTGGATGAGGATAATGCAATTAATGTGGTATACCTGGACTTCAGTGAGGCTTTTGACAAGATCTCGTATTGCAGACTGATTAAGAAGCTAAGAGTCCATGGGAATCCAGGATAATTTGGCAATTTGGCTGTAAAATAGTCCTATTGGTGGGATGCAGAAGCTAATTGTCTCAGGTTCCTTTTGTGATTGGATGCCTGTGTATAGAGGTGAACCACACAGTTCGATTCTGGTCACTTGTTATTTGTTGTGTGCATTAAATGATCTCAACATGAATGGGAGAGGTATAATTGGTAATTTCACAGATGACGCAAAATTGGTGGTATGGTAAACAGTGAGGTCAAAAACACTAGATTACAGGATGACATAGATGGGCTGATCAGATGGGTTGAGCAATGGCAAAAACATTTCAATTAAACCTCTTTATGAGAAGGGAGGGAGGTAGATGATGTAAATTTACAGGCCAGTTAGCCTGACCTCAGTTGCTGGTAAGAAATTAGGTTCTATTTCAGAGAGTATTATTAAGGATGCGGTTATGGACTACTTGGATGTGCATAACAAAATAGGGCTGAGTCAGCATGGCTTCATCAAGGGGAAGTCATGTCTGACAAATCTGTTAGAATTCTTTGAGGAGATAATGAGAAAATTAGACAAAGGAGAGTCAGTGGATATGATCTATTTGGCTTTCCAGAAAGTCTTTGACAAGGTGCTACATAGCAGGCTGCTAAATAAATAAGAGCCATGTAGTTAGAGGCACATTGACTGGTAGGACGTAGGAAGTACAATGCATCATGGGATCATGTTGTGTATGTTCATAGATCCTCAAAGGCAGCAGAACAGGTAGATAAGGCATCTAAGAAGGCCTATGGGATACTTGCCTTTGTTAGTCAAGACACTGAATATGAAAGCAAGGAGGTTATATTGGAGTTATATATAAGGTTAGAAAGGGTGTAGTTGGTGTAATATGTTTAGTTCTGATCACCATATTATAAGAAGGATGTGATTGCATGATAGAAGTGCCGAGATGACATTGCTCGGTCTGGAGTGATTTAGCTGTGAAGAGAGACTGTGTAGGGTGGGGTTGCTTACCTTGGAGCACAGAAGGCTGAGGGGTACCTGAATGAGGTGTACAGACAGCCCTGCAATAACGCGTGTTCTACCATCGCAATTTGACTGTAACGCAGCTGACGATTAGGGGAATGCTATTTCTAAAACATGAAATTGTGTTGGCTATAACGCCATTCTGTCAGTGTATGGAGGAGTACGCATCAATATCACATGATCATTTCACGAGCTTTGTTGTGAAGTGCTTTCTGTGAGAGGTACAGTACAACCTCTTCCCCCTCAAGTCATCTTGTCGTTTTTTCAAGATAAAGTGTTAAATTTACTTTTATTTCATTATTAGATATTAGTTAAACATTTTTTCAAACTGTACTATCCTTTGCGTTAGGCTTTTGAGTGATTTTTGAGTGATTTTTTTGGTGGTCTGCCCCTAACCCCACTTTTCCCACAGGCCTCATTATTTCTATAGCACGATTTTCTATTACACAATGTTGCACAGGAACACGACTATCACTTCATAGCAGAACTGACTGTACAACTTTCTGAGGAATAGATAGGTAAGGTACTTAGAGCAAAACATTTCCCCCTTGTTGTGAGGTCAATAACCAAGGGGACAGTTTGAAGTAGAGGAGCAGGAGTTTTAGTGGGTATTTAAGGAGAATTTTTTTTTAACCACAAGGTTGTGGACATCTACCTAAAAGGGTGGTAGAGATGGGATCCCTCAAGGTACTGAGGAAGTATTTAGACGAATGCTTGAAATACCATAGTATACCAGGCTATGGTTCAAGTTCTGGAAAATGTGGTCAAAATGGATGGATGTTTGATGACTAATACAGACACAATCAGCCATGGAGTCATAGAGTCATACAGCATGAAAACAGACCCTTTGGTCCAACTAGTCTGGGCTGACTATGTTCCCAAACTAAACTAGTCCCACTTGCCTGTATTTGGCCCCACATCCTTCCAAACCTTTCCAAATCATGTACTTATCCAAATGCCTTTTAAATGTTGTAACCCTACCTGCATTCATCACATTCTCTGGCAGTTTATTCCATAGACGAACTGTGTAAAAAAGTTGTTCCTCATGTCCTTTATAAAAATTTCTCCTCTCAACTTAAAACATATGCCCTTAGTTTTGAACTCTCCCACCCTAAGGAAAAAAACCTTTGCTTTGTAAACTTATCTACGCCCCTCATGATTTTATAAACGTCTATTAGGTCACCCTCAGCCTCCTATGCTCCAGTAAAGGTCCCAGCCCATTCAGCCTGTTTTTATAATTCAAACTCTCCATTCTCAGCAACATCCTGGAAAATCTTTTCTGAACCCTCTCCAATTTAATAATGTCCTTCCTATAGCAGGGCAACCAGAACTGCACTCAGTACCACAGAACAGGCATTACCAATATCCTGTAGAACCGCAACATGATGCCCAACTTCTATACTCAAAGGTCTGAGTAATGAAGGCAAGCATGCCAAAAGTCTTATTAACCACCCTTTCCACTTGTGAGCAAATTTCAAAGAATTGTGTGCCTGAACCCCTAGGTCTCTGTTCGACAACATGACCCAGGGCCTCGCCATTAATTTCGTAAGTCCTGCCCTTGTTTGTTTTACTAAAATGCAAAACATTACATATATCTAAATTAAACCCCATCTGCCACCCTCAGCCCATTGACCCAATTGATCAAAATCTCTTTATATTCTTAGGTAACCTTCTTCACCGTCCACTATCCTACCAATTTTGGTGTCATCCTCAAATTTACTAACCACGCCTCTTATAGTCTCATCTAAATTATTTTAGTGCAGGGTTTGAGCTATTACAAAAAGCTGAATAGGCTGAGGCTGTATTCCCTGGAGCACTGGAGGCTGAGAGGTGACATTCTCGAGGTTTATATAATCATGAGGGGTATGGATAGGATAAATTGACAAGGTCTTTTCCCTGGGATGGGGAATCCAAAACTAAAGGGCATAGATTTAAGGTGAAAGGGGAAAGATTTAAAAGAGATCTAAGGGGCAATTTTTTCATGCAGAGAGTGGTGCATGTATGAAATGAACTGCCAGGGGAATTGGTGGAGGCTGGTATAATTACCATATTTAAAAAGTATCTGGATGGGTAAATAAGTAGGAAGATTTTAGAGGGATATGGGTCAAATAGGGCTAGATTAAGTTAGGATATCTGATCGGCATGGACGAATTGGACTAAAGAATCTGTTTCTGTGCTGTATATCCCTATGACTCTATATAAACGACAAAATAAAGAGGATCCACTACCGATTCCTGTGGAACACTGATGGTCACAGGAACAAAAACAAAGTCATTGGAAAAGCTCAGCAGGAGTGGCAGCATCTGTGAAGAAAAAATCAGAGTTAATGTTTGAATTGCTAATGTTGTCCCCTTGTTTAAGAAGGGTAGCAGGGATAATCCAGGTAATTATCGACCGGTGACCCTGACGTCAGTGGTAGGGAAGCTGCTGGAGAAGATACTGAGGGATAGGATCTATTCCCATTTGGAAGAAAATGGGCTTATCAGTGATAGACAACATGGTTTTGTACAGGGAAGGTCATGTCTTACCAACTTAATAGAATTCTTTGAGGACGTGACAAAGTTGATTGATGAGGGAAAGGCTGTAGATGTCATATACATGGAGTTCAGTAAGGCATTTGATAAGGTTCCCCATGGCAGGCTGATGGAGAAAGTGAAGTTGCATGGGGTCCAGGGTGTGCTAGCTAGATGGATAAAAAAACTGGGTAGGCAACAGGAGACAGAGAGTAGTAGTGGAAGGGGGTTTCTCAAATTGGAGACCTGTGACCAGTGGTGTTCCACAGGGATCTGTGCTGGGACCACTGTTGTTTGTGATAGACATAAATGATTTGGAGGAAGGTATAGGTGGTCTGATTAGCAAATTTGCAGATGACACGAAGATTGGTGGAGTAGCAGATAGTGAAGGGGTCTGTCAGAGATTACAGCAGAATATAGATAGATTGGAGAGCGATAAATGGCAGATGGAGTTCAATCCGGGCAAATGCGAGGTGATGCATTTTGGAAGATCTAATTCAAGAGCAAACTATACAGTAAATGGAAAAGTCCTGGGGAAAACTGATGAACAGAGAGATCTGGGTGTTCAGGTGCATTGTTCCCTGAAGGTGGCAACGCAGGTCAATAGAGTGGTCAAGAAGGCATACGGCATGCTTTCCTTCATCGGACGGGGTATTGAGTACAAGAGTTGGCAGGTCATGTTACAGTTGTATAAGACTTTGGTTCGGCCACATTTAGAGTACTGCGTACAGTTCTGGTCGCCACGTTACCAAAAGGATGTGGATGCTTTGGAAAGGGTGCAGAGGAGGTTCACCAGGATGTTGCCTGGTATGGAGGG
>JAHRHZ010000048.1:2191155-2216004 GCA_024137785.1 Ginglymostoma cirratum | reverse complement strand
GAGAGTTGGCAGGTCATGTTACAGTTGTATAAGACTTTGGTTCGGCCACATTTAGAGTACTGCGTACAGTTCTGGTCGCCACGTTACCAAAAGGATGTGGATGCTTTGGAAAGGGTGCAGAGGAGGTTCACCAGGATGTTGCCTGGTATGGAGGGTGCTAGCTATGAAGAAAGGTTGAGTAGACTAGGATTATTTTCATTAGGAAGACGGAGATTGAGGGGGGGCCTGATTGAGGTCTACAAAATCATGAGGGGTATAGACAAGGTGGGTAGCAAGAAGCTTTTTCCCAGAGTGGCAGACTCAATTACTAGGGGTCATGAGTTCAAAGTGAGAGGAGGCAAGTTTACGGGAGATATGCATGGAAAGTTCTTTACACAGAGGGTGGTGGGTGCCTGGAACACGTTGCCAGCTGAGGTGGTAGACGCAGACACATTAGTGTCTTTTAAGATGTATCTGGACAGGTACATGGATGGACAGGGAGCAAAGGGATACAGACCCTTAGAAAACAGATGACAGGTTTAGACAGAGGATCTCGATCGGCGCAGGCTTGAAGGGCCGAAGGGCCTGTTCCTGTGCTGTAATTTTCTTTGTTCTTTGTTCCTTGTTTCGGGACTGGTGACACTTTGTCAGAGCCACTTGTCATAGGCCCACAGTCTGAAAAACAACCCTCCACCACCACCTTCTGTCTCATACGGTCATACCAGCTTTATATCCAATTGACAAGCTCACTCTGAATACCATGTGATCTAACTTTACTAATTAGTCTCCCATGCAGAACCTTGTCAAAGGCTTTACTAAGGTCCACATAAACAACATCTACCACTCTGCCCTCATTAATTTTTCTGTGCTTTAAAAATTTCATGAATCTTTGAGAGACCCATACCCTATGAAAGAACAAAAAAATTGCTGTGATGAATTGTTTCTTGTCAATGTGTATCAAGTAAAAAAGGTACAGAAGACCAATTTTGAGGCAGGCCATTTTGAAGCGCAACCAGGAAGCAGTTTCCCCAATGGGCTTCTATCACACAAATACAATTCCAAATCTGGAGATTGGTGGATTACTGTTGGAGCAGGTTCTCTATGTAAATTGATCTGAGCTGCAGATGAACATAGCTATAGATATGTGAAGAGTAAAAGACTGTTGAAGACAAATGTAGGCCCCTTGCAGTTAGAATCACCATGGACAACAAAGAGATAGCAGACTAGTTGAACAAATACTTTGGATCCGTCGTTGCTAAGGAGGACACAAGTAACCTTCAGGAAGTGCCTGGGGACAGAGAATCAAGCATGAAGGACAAACTGGGAAATCCTCATGAGTTAGGACATGGTATTGGGGAAATTGATAGGATTAAAACACACTAAGTCCCCACGGCCTGATGTTCTGCATCCCAGAGTGCTTAAGGAAGTGGCCCTAGAAATAGTGGACTCATTGGTGATCATTTTCCAGCATTCTGCAGACTCTGGAAGAGTTCCAATGGACTGGAGGGTAGCTAATGTAACCCCACTCTTTTAAAAAGGAGGGAGAGAGAAAATGGGGAATTATAGGCCAGATAGCCTGACATCAGTGGTGGGGAAAATGCTGGAGTAAATCATTAAGAATGTAATAACTGAGCATTTGGAAAGCAGTGACAGAATTGGTCCTTGTCAACATGGATTCACTAAAAGGGAATCGTGCTTGATAAATCTTCTGGAATTCTTTGAGGATGTGACCAGGAAAGTAGACAATGGTGAATCAGTAGATGTTGTGTATCTGACTTTCAAAAGGCTTTTGACAAGATTCCACACAAGAGATTAGTAAGGAAAGTTAAAGCTCATGGTATCAGAGGTAATGTATTGACATGGACAGAGAACTGGTTGGCAGACAGGAAGCAGAGAATTACAATTAATAGGTTCTTTTCATAGTGGCAGGCAGTGACGAATGGGGTACCATAGGGCTCAGTGCTGGGACCTCAGATACATGTCAGCAATTAGAACGAAGAAATTGAATGCCATATCTCCAAACTTGCAGATGATACTAAGTTGGGGAGGAGAATGCTAAGAGGCTCAAGGATGACTTGGACAGACTGGCTGAGTGGGCAAATGTAACATAATGTGGATAAAAGTGAGGTTATCCACTTTGGTCACAAAAGCAGGAAGGCAGATTATTATCTGATTGGTGACAGTTTAGGAAAAGGTGAGGTGCAACAAGACCTGGGTGTCACGGTAGAACAGTTGCTGAAGGTTGGCATGCAGGTGCAGCAGGCAGTGAGGAAACGAGGACATGGCCTGACCTTGATTATCCTTTCTACACACAGAGTCTAACGACACAGCATATTTCCATGTGAGGGCATGAGAATCAGCCAGAACTAATCTGCACTCTGTTGCCCATTCATGGCAAGGTTCAGTGAGGCTCTTGATTTTACAGGAAAACATTTTAGACCAATTGAAAATCTGTCATGTTCAGTGATAGGAATTTTTTCTCAGATGCCCTGGGTCACTGGGTCCTGTTCGATTCAGACACCATTAATAATAGAAAGCTAATGGCATGCTGGCCTTCATAGTGAGAGGATTTGAGTATCGGAGTAGGGATGTCTTGCTGCAGTTATACAGGGCCTTGGTGAGGCCACACCTTGAGTATTGTGCGCAGTTTTGGTCTCCTAGTCTGAGGAAGAACATTCTTGCTATTCAGAGAGTTTACCAGACTGATTCCCGGGATGGCAGGACTGACATATGAGGAAAGATTGAATTGACTGGGCTTGTACTCGCTAGAGTTTAGAAGAATGAGGGGGGATCTCATAAAAACATATAAAATCCTAATGGGACTGGACAGGCTAGATGCAGGAAGAATGTTCTCAATGTTGGGGAAGTCCAGAACTAGGGGTCACAGTCTAAGAATAATTGGTAAGCCATTCAGGACTGAGATGAGGAAGAATTTCTTCACTCAGAGAGTTGTGAACCTATGGAATTCTCTCCCACAGGAAGCTGTTAGGGCCAGTTCATTAGATATATTCAATAGGAAGCTGGATGTGATCCGTACAGCTAAAGGGATCAAGGGGTATTCAGAGAGAATGGGAGTGGGATACTGAAATTGCATGATCAGCCATGATCATATTGAATGGTGGAGCAGGCTCGAAGGGCCAATTGGCCTACTCCTGTTCCTCTATTTTATGTTTGTATGTTTCTGAGTCCTGATCTAATTAAATGGTCAATCAAGTCAAAGGGTTGAACAACTTCCTCTATTCCTATTGCTCTATGTCCCTAAGCAGCAAATATCCAATGTTAATCCAACAGACAGGAAAAATAAAGTTTAGAAATGAATGTCTATGACCATATACGCTGCTGCTGACACTGCCATTAATTCTGTCCAAACACAGGCTGATGGGAGCTCCTAAGGCAACTTGTGATGACTCCAAGGCACATTCTACTATGAGATAAAGGATTCTAGTTGCCATGACATCCTGTTATTAGAGTACTGCAGATAACTTAGTTCGGCTGTCATCCCCCAGTGAGATGTGTCTGGAACAGCCTGCATTTGGAAGCATAGGTACAAGCTCATTCAAACTTAGCTCATCTCCCATTTGTCATCACTATCGCCTTCTGGTGATACAACATGAAGAGAATGCTCTAAGGAATTCCATTGAAGGCACTTTTGAATTTAGTTTTGACCTTCTCTGGGGAAGAGAAAATTCCAAATTTGAATACGTGGCTGAAAAAGAAACAAACTATGAAATCAGCACACAAAAATTCAATGATAAACTTTCCTGAAGTTTCTAACATAAATACAGCTGTTTTAATTTAAAACACAGGCTTGCATCAGTCAAACGAGGACATGGCCTGACCTTGATTATCCTTTCTACACACAGAGTCTAACGACACAGCATATTTCCATGTGAGGGCATGAGAATCAGCCAGAACTAATCTGCACTCTGTTGCCCATTCATGGCAAGGTTCAATGAGGCTCTTGATTTTACAGGAAAACATTTTAGACCAATTGAAAATCTGTCATGTTCAGTGATAGGAATTTTTTCTCAGATGCCCTGGGTCACTGGGTCCTGTTCGATTCAGACACCATTAATAATAGAAACAGAAGACCAGTACCTACCAGATATACAGATTGATAATTTCTCATGATTGAGGCTATTACCTATTTTATTGACTTTATTACTTTCATTCATTCGCGGGGTGTGGGTGTTGCTGGCTGGCTAGCGTTTATTGCCTATTCCTAGTTGCCCTTGAGAAAGTGGTGATAAGCTGCCTTCTTGAACTACTGCAATCCATGTGCTATAGGTTGAACCACAATGCCATTAGGGAGGGAATTCCAAGACTTTGGCCCAGTGATAGTGAAAGTAAGGCGGTATGTTTCCAAGTTCGGATGGTGACTGGCTTGGAGAGGATCTTGCAGGTGGAGGTGTTCCCATGTCTCTGCTGTCCTTGTCCTCCTCAATGAAAATCGTCCGGAGTTTTAGAAAGTGCTATCTATGGAACCAAAATGACAGACTGCACTGCATCTTGTAGATGGTGCATACTGCTGCTACTGACTTGGTGGTGGAGGAAGTGAATATTTATGGATGTGGTGCTAATTAAGTGGAGTGCTTTGTCCTGGATGGTGCTAAGCTCTTTGAGTGTTTGTTGGAGCTGCACCCATCCAGAAAAGCAGGGAGTATTTCATCACACTCCTGATTTTTGCCTTGAGAATGGTGGACAGGCTTTGGGGAATCAGGAAGTGAGATACGTAGCCTCTGACCTGGTCATACAACCAGTGTATTTATATAGCTGGTCCAGTTTCAGTGAACATTAGTGACAATGAAAATGCCATTGAATGTCAAAATCCAGGAAGTGGATGTTGCTTCCATATTCCGCATGACAGTCCCATGAGGCAGAAAGTTAGAAGCTGACAGAAGCTCAGTGAGCTTTACAAAGTTATGTCAAGCTACAGCCTGCACTATCCATGCCTTAGGCGAGAGCAATCCAGCCTGTTCCATTCTCATCACTCCATTATGTATACCTCGTGCATGACAGTGACTGGAAAAAAATCACTTCCAAAACTCTGATATTAATGAAGTGCCCCAATATTTTCAGCTTAATTAGGTTGCCTTTTTGAGGGCAGAAAGTAAAAGCCTTTATTTGGGCATGGAGTTCCAATTGACGATAATCTGGGCTCCTTCGTGGCGACTGGATGTGGTATACTGCTGGTTATTACTGCTTTTGACACACACACACACAACAGTTACAAAGCATGCCCAGGTTCCAGCACTTAAAGGCAGGCTGTCCCTCTTAAACAGAAACTGCACTGGTGAAAAGAAGCTGGAGGAAAGGTCTGAAGCTGTATTGGAGGCACTATCCTGGGAATATCCCCAAGAAGAGGAACAGTGATCCCATGTGGAGGTGGTAGGCCATCATGACACTGTCATTTTTTAGAAGACAATGTCATTCTCACCTGTAGGGAGAACCACATGGATGAGTTAGTATGATTTAATCGACTTAGCCTAACCAAGCCTGACCTTCCCTCATCCTAACCCACACCCTTGTCCAAGATTTCCTGCCTAGCCAGTTGCAGTATAATCAGGAGCATGATTAACAACACACCAGTTTGAAAGAGGGAAGCCATCACTTGATGTGACACTCACAGCTCTGATACTGACATTGTACACATTCTGTTCACATCTGCATGCAGTGAGTCGCCAAGCATGAGTGGACTCCTGCCAAACCTAGGGTTAAGGATGGTCCACCTGTCAGTTTACCAGAGGCCAAGGGACAGACAGAGTTTTGGACAGGAAATTCGAATAACATTAGTGTGGCAACGTACAGAGCACTGAGGAGCATGCAAAGGGCAAGATGGCAGTCAATGTGGTAGTATGTTCTTCCTGTCAGATGTGGGAGATCAGGGAGCAGTCAACTGTCCGTGGTGACTTGCCTGCAGGAAATGTATCTGGTTGCAGCTCCTCTCAGATCACATGGATTGATTAAAGTGGCAGTTGGATGCACTGAGGAGTATTCGAGAGTTTGATAGATCATACCTTCAGAGAGGTGGTCACACTGCAGGTTCAGAAGTGGGGGGTGGGTGACTGCCAAGAGAGGTAGGCAGGCAGTACAGGAGTCTCCTGTGGCTATCCCCCTCTCAAACAAGTATGCTGTTTTGGATACTGTTGGGGGTAATAACCTCTTAGAGAAAAATAGCAGTGGCAGCCATGTCTTTGGCACCACGACTAGCTCTGCTGTTAAGTGAGTTTGTCAAGGTCCAAGTGAGCAATTGTGGTAGGGGACTCTGTAGTCAGGGGCACAGACAGGCACTTCTGTGGCTGTGAGTGAGACTCCAGGATGGTGTGGTGCCTTCCTCCTGCCAGAGGACATCTCGGAGCAGTTGCAGCAAATTCTCAAAGCAGAATGTGAGCAGCTGGAGGTCACTGTACTCGTTAGTAGCAATGATGTAGGTAGGAAAAGGGATGCGGTCCTGCAGAGTGAACATAGAATGTCAGGCAGGAGGTTAAAATGTAGGATCTTAAGATTAGTAATTGACTGATAATTTCCAGTGCCACATGCTGGTGAGAGTATTCTTGAATAAAAGTTAAAGTTCTAAGTTGGAGTTTGGCCAATTTTGGCAGTATTAGACAGGAACTTTCAAAAATTGATTGGGGGAGGCTGTTCACAATAAAGGGACATCTGGCAAGTGTGAGGCTTTCAAAAGTGAGGCAATAAAAATTCAGAGACTGTATGTTCCTGTTAGAGTGAAACGCAGTGCTGGTAGGAGTAGGGAGTATCGGACGACTAGAGATATTGAGGCTCTGGTCAAGACAAAGAAGGAGAAATTTGTCAGGTATACACATCTGGGATCAAGTGAATCTCTTGAGTAGTATAAGGAAAGTAGGAATATACTTAAGAGGGAAATCAGGAGGGCAAAAGGGATAGCTTTGGGAAATAAGGTTAAGGAGAATCCAAGACATTCTACAAGTATACTAAGAGCTAAAGATCAACTAGAGAGAGAGTAGGGTCCCTTAAAGATTAATAAAGCCGTCTATGTGTGAAACCACAGGAGATGGGTGAGAGAGGAAACGAATATTTACTGTGGAGAAAGACATGGAAGCTAGGGAATTTGAGGGAATAAAAAGTGATGGCTAGAAAAGAGCCCACATTACAGAAGTGGAGGTATTGGCGCTCTTAAAACACATAAAGGTAGATTGATCCACCTGATCGAGTGTGCACCAGGACATTGTGGGAAGTTAGAGAAGACATTGCAAGGCCCCTAGCAGGTATATTTCCATCATCTACAGCCATGGGTGAGGTGCCGGAAGACTGGAAAGTGGCTAATGTTGTGCCTTTATTTATGCAAGTCTGCAAGGAAACGCCAAGGATCTGTAGAACAGTGAGCCTGAAGTCAGTGGTGGAAAGATGTTGGAAGGGATTGTGAGTGGGAGGATTTATATGCATATGGAAAGACAAGGACTGATGATGAATAGTCACAAGGCTTTGTACTTGGGAAATTGTATCTGACAAATTTGATCAAATTCTTTGAGGAAGTGACCAAGGAGATAGACGAGGGCAGAGGTGTAAACATTGTCAACATGGACTTTAGTAAGGCCTTCGATGAGATTCCACATAGTAGACTGGTTAGTAACGTTAGATTACATGGGATCCAGGGAGAGCTATCCAAGTGGATACAATTCTGGTTTGAAGGTAGGAGACAGAAGGTGGTGGTAGAGGGTTGTCTCTCGAACTGAAAGCCTGTGACCAGTGGTGTTACCCAAGGATCGGTGCTGGGTCCACTGCTGTTTGCCATTTATGTAAATGATTTAGATGAGAATATAGGAGGCATGGTTAGTATGTTTGCAGATGACTCCCAAATTGCTGGTATTGTAGACAGTGAAAAAGGTTATCTAAGAGTACTACAGGACCTTGATCATCTGGACCATTAGTTTGAGGAGTGGCAGATGGAATTTAATTTAGATAAAATGAAAGGTATCGCATTTTGTTAAGACAAACCAGGGAGGGACTTATACAGTTAATGGTAGGGCCCAGGGTAGTATTGTCAAAAAGAGAGACCTGGGGGTTCAGGTACCTAGTTCTTTGAAAGTGGCATTCATTGGTCAGGACATTGAGTATAGGAGTTAGGATGGCATGTTGCAAATGTATAGGCTATTGGTGAAGCTGCTTTTGGAGTACTGTGTGCATTTCTGGTCAGCCTGCCATAGGAATGATGTTATTAAACTGGAAAAGGTGCAGAAAAGATTTAAGGATGTTACCAGGACTTGAGGGTTTGTGTTATAAGGAGAGGCTAGATAGGCTGGAGCTTAGGAGGTTGAGGGGCGACCTTATAGAAGTTTATAAAACCATGAGGGACGTAAATAAATTGAATAGTCAAGGATTTTTTCCAAGTGTAGGGGAGTTCAAAACCAGAGGGCATAGGTTTAAGCTGAGAGGAGAAATATTTAGAAGGGACCTGAGTCACTCAGCATGACAACAGACCCTTCAGTCCAATTAGACTACGCTAACCATGTTCCCAAACCAAACTAGTCACATTTGCCTGCAGTTGGTCCATATCCCTTCAGTCTTTCCTATTTGTGTACCCATCCAGATGTCTTTTAAATGTTGTAATTGTACTAGGCTCCGCCACTTCCTCTGGCAGCTCATTCCATGCATGCAACCCCCTCTGTGTGAAAAAGTTGTCCCTCAAGTCCCTTTTAAATCTTTGCCCTCTCACCTTAAATCTATGCCCTCTAGTTTTGGACACTCCTACTCTGGGGAAAAGACCTTGGCTTTTCACCCTATCCATATCTCTCGTGATTTTACAAACCCCTATAAGATTACCCCTGAGCCTCTGACAGTCCAGGGAAAATAGTCCCAGCCTATTCAGCCTCTCCCTATAGCTCAAACCTCCTTACCCCAGCAACATCCTTGTAAATCTTTTGCGCACCCTTTCAAGCTAAATAATATCTGGAACGAGGCGCAGCCCGAGTGAATATATAATTCAGGGAATTTGGAGCAGCATGGGAATTCAGTGCAAAGGTAAAGAGGTGCTTTCTCGTTGTATTTTTGGCTCATAGTTTGTAAGTTCTTTCTACAGGATAAATTGAAGCCCAGGAACAGGGGGCCAGCACAAATGAAAGAGTGAAATCACAGGAAAACCATACGCTCATTGCTTGGTAATAAGTCCTAATTTGACTATTTATTACGGATTACTTTCAGACTGAAGGTAAACAGGTGAAATACTTACAGATTGCAAACTAAAGGACCAGTAGGAATTAAAAAAAAACAAACTAAGAACTAAGTTAATAAAATAAAGATGTAAGCCTGATGCTGCGATGTACCTGCATGATGTGGGAGCTGGTAGACCCCATTGTGGACCACTTAATGACCACATCTGTAGCAAATATTGGTTGCTTGGGGAACTCTGAGGAACTCCAGTTGATGAGCTGGAATCTGAACTTCAAACACTGCAACACATCAGAGACAGGGAGAGTTACCTGGACACCATGTTTCAGGAGGCAGTCACACATGTTATGTTAATTACTTTCTATCAGGAGGGTGTGACTACAAGCCAGATCCAAGAAGTAGTGCTGAAGGAGTCTCAGCCCTTGAGTTCATCTAAGAGGTTTGAGATTCTTGTTCCTTTGTGGATGAGGGTGAGGCTGCAGGGAGGATGAACAAACTGACCATAGCACCGTGTACAAGGATCCATCCAGGAGGTGGGAGAAAAGAGAAATGTCATTATAATGTAGATAATACAATGAGGAGAATATGCACTGTTTTCTGTGGCCAGCATCAAGAGTCCTGGAAGCTGTGTTGCATGGATAGTTCAGGATATTCCATTTGGGCTGCAGAGGAACTTGAGGGAAAAGATTCAGTTATCATGGTTCAGGGTCAACACGATTAAAGGGGTAAATGTTTGGCTCATGGATTGGTGTGGGAGAAATGGATTTGATTGAATTCATAGGACAGTGGCACCAGTACTGGAGAAGGAGGGAGCTGATCTGATGGGACAGGCCCCACCTGAATCATGCTGGGACCAAAATCCTGGCAAGTTACTTAACTGGGTTTGTGGATAGGCCTTTAAACTAAATAGTGGTGTAGATGCATGGAAAATTCTGGAAAACAGCTAAAGGTGGGGAGGGCTCAGCAGAGGTTATTAAAGTTTGCAGAACAAGTAACAGGATAGACTACAAAGAGAGTCAGGAAATTAACTTCAGGCACAGCAGATAACGGGACAACTATGAGAAGAGGGCGGTCAATGTAGGACTGAGGGTGTTATACTTAAATGCACACAGTATATGAAACAAAGTAAATGAATTTGAGGTGCAGAAATAAATCAGTGCTTACAATGTTGTGGGTATCAGAGAGACATGGCTGCAAGGGGATCAAGACAGGGAACTAAATGTCGAAGGATTCACATCATTTCGAAAGGACACGCAGATGGTCAGAAGGTTGGGATTGCTTTGTTGGTAAGAAATGGAATTAAATCAATAGCAAGAAGCGATGTAGAGTCAGAAGGCATAGCATCTGTGTGGGTAAAGTTGAAGAACTACAAAAGGAAAAAGGGAGTTGTGTACAGGCCTCTTAGCAGTAGTAAAGATTTGGGACAGAAAATAAATCAGGAGATAGAAAGGGCATGTAAGAAAGGCACTATTACAATAATCATGGGGCCTTAGATATGCAGGTGGATTAGAAAAATCAGGTTGGTGCCAGATCCCGAGAAAAGGAATTTGTGGAATGTCTATGAGATTTTTTTTGGAGCAGTTTGTGGTACAGCCCACTAAGGAACAGGAAATTCTGGATTTGGTAATGTGGATTAGGAAGCTGAAAGTGAGGGACCCCCTCGGGGCCAGTGAACATAATATGATAGAATTCACCTTGCAGTCTGAGAGGAGAAGCTAGAATCAAATGTAACGGTATTACAATTGAGTAAAAGTAACTACAGAGACATAGAGGAGGGGCTGTCCAGATTTGATTGGAAGGGGAGCCTAGCAGGGAAGAGGTCGAGCAGCAATAGCAGGAGTTTCTGGGGATAATTCCAGAGGCACAATAGAAATTCATCCTAAGGAAGAAGAAGAGGCAACCATGGCTGCCAAGAGAAGTCAGGGACAGCATAAAAGCAAAAGACAAGACATACGATGTGGTGAATATTGGTGGGAAGCCAGAGGATTGAGAAATCTTTAAAAACCAGCAGGTGACAACTAAAAAAGCAATTGGTGGGTATGGGGGTGGGGAAATGAAATATGAGAGTAAGCTAACTAGTAATATAAAAAAAATTACGAGTTTTTTTAGATGGCAAAAAGCTAAGAGAGAAGCAAGCGTGGACATTAGACTGCTGGAAAATGAGGATGGAGAAGTAATAATTGGAAACACAGAAATGGCGGAGGAACTGAACAGGTGCTTTGCTTCAGTCTTCACAGTGGAAGACACCAACGACATAGTAGAACTTCAAGAGTCAGGGGGCAGAGGTAAAGGTTTTATCATATTAGGAATGGCTGAGGTGTCTGGTTAGAGTTTAGAGGATGACAAGTCATCTCACTGAAACTTACAGAATACTGAGAGGCCTGGTTAGAGTGGATGTAGACAAGATATTTCCACTAATTGGGGTGACTAGGGCCCGAGTATACAGCCTCAGAGTGAAGGAAAACCCTTCAGAACTGAGATGAGGAGGTATTTCTTCAACCAGAGGGTGTTGAATCTGTGGAACCTATTGTTGCAGAGGTTTGTAGAGGCTAAGTCATTGATTGTGTTAAGGCAGTGATAAATAGGTTCTTGATTGATAGGGGAATCAAGGGTTATGGTGAGAAGGTAGGAGAATGGGGTTGAGAAATGTATCAGCTCTGATGGAATGTGGAGCAGACACGCTGAATGACTTAATTCTGCTCCTATATCTTATGTATTTTATCAGCAAATTTGCAAGCCAAAGGAACAGTTCCTGCATCAATTAGCATTTTAATAATGTATGTCCATGATTTTGCATTTTCTTCACTGGCTTTTTTTCATACCCTGGAGTAGACATTGTAAGGAGATTTATCAATTTTACATCCCAGTACTCTTTCAATCATTTTTTAAAATTTTTATTAAATCCAATAAATTGCCTTCTTTGATTAATTTATCAATTCGTTACCAACGTGTGACAATACAATGGCTTTAAGAGGTGTGTTTTGTCCTTTTTTTAAAGAGAAGTTTTGAGCCATTGGTGTGCAGCTGTTTTGTTCAAGCTAATAAACAGCTTGTTAAGCCTTTTAGTTAAGTTGTTCCAATTCTTCTTTCTTTTATTTGTATTTTAACTATAGAGTAAGAATAAAATGTGTTTTGCTTAAAATCAAGTAGCATAACCGATCAAATTACATCTGGAACACAGCACCTTACACTTGCCTTTAAATAAGAAAGAAGTTGGGTCTATGCTAGCTCCTTGATATATTTGAAGGAGGTTTGGTCTGGTCCAAACCAAATGTTATTTTGCCCTATTCTCCCACCCCGAAAAAAACAAGTTCCTGTTCAAAATTTAGACAATACCTTATTACCAATTTCAGCATCATCTGTGTTCATCATTAATGGGCCAGATCTCCCTCAGCCTTTCTCTTATTCAAAATATAGTCCCAATAATATTTACTGTTAATCTTTGTATTATGTTCAAGATTATTATGTTCACTTTTTGCAGATTTTTTTGGGTTCAATTATAGCTTTCTACCAGTAATGTAGAATTACACAGGATATTTCAACATCCAAACGTTTCTGTACCAGTGCTTTGGCTCCACACAGGTACTTCATTCATCCCTTTAGAGTAACTTTAGAATAATAATTCTTTTCTTATTCATGTACTTATTAGCTTCTACTAAATGTACTTATGCTGCCAGTTCCTGTGGAAGTGAGGTCCATATTCTAATCACTCTCAGGGTAAAGATGCTTCTGAATTCCCTAGTGAAGTTATTAATAACTATTGTATATGCAGAGCCCCTACTTATCACTTTCTTCTACAAATGGAAATAACTTCTTCACATCTACCTCTTAAACCCCTTCACATTCTTAATAACCTCCTTTCTAAAGAAAGGAATCCCAACCTGCTTAAACTTTCAAGGGGGCACAGACTGATGGTCGTCAGTGGAGGAACAACGGGGGTGGAGTGGAATTTAGAATTTTTTTTTCATATAGATGCAATTAAATCAGGGACTTCTTCCACAAAAAGTACAAGTGAAGCAGAGACTGTGACCCACATTTCCCCTACCACATCCTCAGAAATGCAAAGGAAACTCTTTAAAGTGAAATCTGTAATTGAGAATTTTGCTAATTTTGCACTCACCGCACTGATCGAGTTTCAATAAAATTCAACAGCTAAAACATGACTCAGACACTCTTAGAGATAGTAGGAACTTCCAATGCTGGAGAATCTGAGATAACAAGGTGTAGAGCTGGATGCACACAGCAGGCCAAGCAGCATCAGAGGAGCAGGAAAGTTGACGTTTCGGGTCTGGACCCTTCTTCAGAAATTTCAGAAAGACCTGAAATGTCAGAGACTCTTAGATGTTTACAGCACAGAAGGGGACCATTATCATGTCCACACTGGTCAACAAAGATCTGATGGCATTAATGCCTAGAGGCTATGGTAAGTGAAGTGGATATCTAAATACTGCTTCAATATTATGAGAGTTTTTGACTCTACCATCCTTTCACAAGGGAGTTCCAGACTCCTACAATCCTCTGTGTGAAAAAATATTTTCCTCAACTCTCTACTTGGCCTTCTACCACTTAGCTTCAATCCATTTCGCCTCATTATTGACGCCCATATTAATTGGAAAAAGTGTTTTCTGATCCACCCTATCTATGCTACGTATAATCTTGTACATCTCGACCAGGTCCCCTCACAATCTTTGGTGATCCAAGGAAAACAACACCAGCCTCTTCAATCTTTCCTCATAGCTCAGACCCTCTAGCCCAAGCAGCATTCTGGTAAAAGCAAACAAAAACTGAAATTGCTGGAAAAAAACTCAGCAGGCGTGGCAGCATCAGTATATATGCTTCATTTGACAAGGTTCTTCATGGTGGTATACAGTAAGTGGCAGGACTGTTAGGAATATTGATATACAGAGGAATCTTGGGGTGTAAATCCATAGCTCCCTCAAAGTGGCACACAGATGGATTATGTTGTAAAGAAGACATATAGCATACTATGGTTCGGTATTGAGTATAAAAGTTGGCAAGTCAAGCTGCAGTCGTATGAAAGTTTAGATAGGCCACATTTGAGTATTCTGGTCTCTACACTATAGGAAGGATACGGATGCTTTGGAGAGGGCACAAAAGAAGTTTTCCAGGATATTGCCAGGATTGGAGTGCTATAAGGAGAGGTTGGACAGATTTGGATTGTTTTCATTGGAGCATCGGAGGCTGAGGGTCAATCTGATAGAGTGTATCAAATTATGAGAAGCATGTATAGGGGAGCAGTCAGAGTCTTCCACCCAGGGTGGAAATGTCAAATGCTAGGGGGCTTAAGGAAAGAGAGGGAAAGTTTAAAGGCACTTTTTGTTTTACAGGGTGGTAGACACCTGGAACTTGCTGCTGTGAAGGTGGTAGAAGCAGATACAATAGCAACGTTTAAGAGGCATTAAGACAAGCACATGAACCTGTAGAGAATAGAGGAAAATGGCATCTTAGTTGGTGCAGAAATGGTAGGCTCAAGGGCTTGATCCTGTGCTGTACTGTTCTATGTAAAACAGAATTAATATTTCAAAGTGCTGTGACCCTTCTAATCCTATACTCATTGCTATGAGACACCGGGCATGATATGGAGATTAATATCTTTTGAAGCTCTGTTTTTTAATTTCTAACTCATTAAGTTCTGTGCATAGGACCTACTTTCTCTTTCTTCCTCTGTCATTGGTCCCAACATGGGTTACAACCTTTATCTGTTCACCGTCCTCCTTCAGAATGCCCTGTAGCTATTCCATTACAGCCTTGATCCTGGCACCTGGGAGGAAGCATACTGTCCTGGAGTCACAATTATAGCTATAGAAGCACCTGTCTAACCTCTCTCCATGGCCATTTCCTGACCTGCTGAGATTTTCCCTACATTTTTTCTTTTCAGAATTCCAGCAGCCACAATGTGATTTTTTGATTGGTGTTTGTTATGTTTTAAATGGAATTGAACAAGATTTTTAAAAAGGACATATACAAAGGATGTGCGGAAATGGTATAAAGTTGACAGGAGTAGAGAGCTAAGAAATTCTTTCTCTTAGAACCATGGATTTCATTTTCAATTCTTGGGCTGACAAGTGGCAAGTAACTTAAATGCCACACACATGCCAGGCTATGACCATCTCCAACAAGAGGCAATCTCATCACCGCCCCTTGACATTCAATGGCATTACCATTGCTGAATCCTCCACTATCAACACCCTGGGGCTATCATTGACCATAATCTCAACTGGACTAATCATAGAAATATTGACAAGAGCAGGTCAGAGGCTAGGAATCCTGTTATGAGTAATCATGTCCTGATTCCCCAACGCCTGTCCTCCATCTACAAGACATAAGTCAGGAGTGTGATGGAATACTCCCTACTTGCCTGGATGAATGCAGCTCCATCAGCACTTAAGAAGCTTGACACCATTCAGGACATAGCAGCCCACTTTATTTGCAACACTTTATTTGCAAGCATCTACACTCTTCACCACCAATGTTCAGTAACAACAGTGTGTACTATCTACAAGATGCACTGCAGAAAGTTCACTCCTTAGACAGTACCTTCTAAACCTCTGACTTCTTCGATTTGGAAGAACAAGAGCAGCAGATACATCGGAACACCACTACCCTCAGGATCCCCCAAAGATTCTCACCAGCCTGACCTGGAAGTATATTGCTGTCCCTTCAGTGTCGCTGTATCAAAGTCCTGGAATTCCCTCCATAACAGCGTTGTGGGTAAACCCACAGCATGGTTCAAGAAGGCAGCTCACCACCATCTTCTCAAGAGCAATTAGGAAAAAGCAATAATTGCTGGCCCCGCCAGTGATGCCCATGTCCTATGAATGAATAATGAATAAGAAAAGAATTTGTGCAGAGGTTGGGATAGAGAGAGAGGATAGATTTTGGAGTTGCTCTAGAGCTGCTGCTTTTCTGCCCCACTTCACTAATCGCAGATTCTTGTCAAAATCAGGGTTGAGTGCATTTCCTGGCAACCCCATGTGTGTGCCAGGAATTGAGGGATTTGGGTGATTGTTTACAAGGTACTTCAGAGATTTGTATTCACAACAAAATGTATCTGTCGAGAGAAAATCAGGTTAATGTCTCAGGTTGATAATTTTGTATTGGAATTGGGAAAAGTTAGAAATGCAATAGGATGGAAGTAAGGCAGAGAAAGCAAGGAAAGCACAAAACAGAAGGTTTCTGTTAAGCTGGAAGGTATGTGTTTAAGTCAGGAATGACGGTGGAATGTAAAAGGAGGTGGTGGAGGAATGGAGACATTTGATGTATAATTGTGCATGGGTTTGAAAGGTTAATGTTGAAGAGTTCATTAAACACTGCCCTATATGTTGAAGTCTCAGGTGGCAGAAAAACTTTGGACCTTGGAGGAGAAGGACCAACCATGAAAGCTCCCTCAATCTCAGGAACAATGTCTGTCATAGCAATGTAATGTTTGCCTTGTTTAGGGCAAGAGCATCAGTTTGTGAGATCACCATGTGGGTTTTTTTTTTCTAGCACACTAGACCACACAGGCCCTATGGATGTACCAGATGTATCTGACACCATGGAGAGGAGCCATCTCATCAAGACAAAAGACGGGTCTAGGGGAGGCATAAATTGGAAAAACAGAATCATCAACAGAAGCTGTTGTCCAGAAAGAAATGAGAGGCAAATGTAATGATCTGAAATTTCTGGAGACAGCGTTAGATCCAGGCGGTGCTGTGTAAAGTGATGGTTCTAAAAGGGTTAATGTTCATGTTAGTCAATCAGACATCAGTTGAACTATGATTACTGACAGAGAGAGAAAGAAAGATGGATAGAGAGAGAGAGAGAGAATGCACAGCAATGGAGACAGTAAAATGATCAGCTCAACACACCAAAGGCATATTTTCATTCAGAGTCTGATAAGAATGCTGGGGCAAATGTGTGGGTTTGGAAAAGAGAGAACAGCCTTAGAAATACTTTACCAAAAGAATCTATGTACGGAATAACTGAAAGTGCTGGAGATACTAACAGAAAGGGGAGTAACTTTACAAAAAGTAGTGCAAAGACCAGAAAGAGGAAGGCAAACAAGTGTGATGGTGAGTTTGCAATCTCACAATGAGTTTTACTGTTATTGATACGAGGCTGTAGAAGATACAGCCACAAGGAAGAGTGAAGGGGCCAGAAATTTAGGCCAGAGCTACAGAATCTGGACATCCAAATAATTTATTTAAATGGAAATGAGCAAATTTAAAGGAATCTACTGAAAGAGGGCAGCAGAAGGAAAGAAGATGCATTAAGTATTTAAAAGGAACAACAGTATTTAAAAGGACAGTATGTTAGGCTGCAATTTCAGCAGGATAATTTATAAAGGCTGCAGCCAGAAAACTTGATTTGTATACAAGGACGTGCTTGGTGCTTTAGACCATGAAAGGTGAGAAAATGTCCACATCAATCGGGAAGATGTGATAAAGCTCTATCTCAGCTGCATAAGGTGAACAAATCTTAGCAGTAGTGGCTAGCCACCATTATTACCTTGAAAAAGCGGGAAAATTCTAGGAAAGGTCAAAGGTTCTTTTTCATTTATGGTGTGTGGGCATTGCTGGTTGGTCTAACATTCACTGACCATCTCCAGTTCCCCGTGAAAAGGTGGCGGTGAGCTGACTTCTTGAACTGCTGCAGCCCATTTTCCGTGCGTACATCCACAATGCTGATAGGGAGGGATTTCCAGGATTTTGACTCAGCAATATAAAAGGAAAGGTGATATATTTCCAAGTCAGGATGGTGAGTGGCTTGGAAGGGAGCTTGTAGTTAGCAGTATTCTCGGGTATCTGCTGCCCTTGTCCTTCTAGATGGCCACAGTCATGGTCTCAGTGAATTACTACAGCATTACACAGGAACAGATTTAAAAAGCTTGAAAGCAGTAAATTAGTACAGAGCAGCCAATAATTGTAATTCAATACATTATTAAAGAATTTAATGCACTATTACAGAAATACAATGTTAAACCATTGGCAAATAAAGGAAACAATGGCATCAATGGTGTGATTGCTGTCTAGCAAACACTGCAGTCATTATATTTAACACAGTATTGGCAAATACAAGAATAAATGATTAAAAACAGCAGCCATTATGAGACCATGCCAATGCTGTAGAACACTAAAGCCCCTAGGGCCTAAACAATGCTTGGCTAGGACAAAGGAATGCTATTTCTGTAGAAGTACAGGTTACATTCACAGGATATGCAGAAAAAGAAACAATTCCAAAACAGAAGAGAAAACAAAAGTGTACTCATGTAAAGATGTCAATTCTGTAGGTATTCCACTTTTAGTAATGACTCCTTTGGGAAATTGATCATCCATGTGCTTCATATGTCACAGAACTTGTTTATGCCGATCAACATCCTCTTGATTTTGAGCGTGATGCGACAGCAGGTGTCACTGTTCTTTTGGATCAATTCCACAGCTAAAGTAACAAAAATTACAAGCTACAGATGTGAGGCTGAGTCGGGGAGGATGATTAGCCCTGCAACATCAAAGGGATGTTACAGTTTCCATTTCAACATGAACAGCAGCTGATAGTAGACAAGGCTTACATTATTCAAAATCAAGAAGCCTCCCTCATGAGCAGGAAGACAAGTATTACCCTGAACATTGTTTAAAAAGTTGAAGTGTTGCAATAACAATAAAAGTTCCTTTCAAATGGGATAATCTAAGGTGTTCTCAGGGTTAGGTGAGCTCAATAATGAATATCTCATTGTGTTAACAATATTATGTCTCTACACACCCAGGAAGATTCCACATCCTGAATGACACCAGTTCAGAAACAACTCAAGGAAATGACCAAAATAGGCATGATTATCCCGGGGATCAACCCAACTGAGTGGTGCTTAGAGATCTCCATCACAACGTGCGTTGACCTCACACAAAGTGGGAATTAGGAAACTCCACCTCATATGTCCAGTCAATCACAGTTTAGCCAAATTGTCCAAAAGTCAATTTTTTTACCATACTTAATGCAAACAAAAGTCTCTGGCAGCTGCCATTAGATGAGAAATCAAGAGAACCTACTCCATTTGTCCAGCTATTTGGAGATAGAGTTTCAACAGACTGCCATTTGGGATTGTCACAGTCCTAGTAATCACCCAATGTGTTATGCCCAATATATTAAAAGGTTTAGGAAGTGGCAAATGTCACAAGGAGGACGTATCGATACACAGGGAAATAGTCAAGGAACACAAAGAACATAATCAGAGGATCCATGCAGTTTGAAAGCACCTACAGATCGAAGAGCTTTCTCCCAATGAAAAGTGCACATTTCCTGAGCAATCTATTTGCATGTTGGGACATTTTGTTGACAAAAATGGAATAAGGTCAGATTCAAAGTAAACAAAAGCTGTTAAGATGTTTCCAAAAGGCAAAATGAACCAGCTGATGAAATTGTTGCCTCACTTGACAATGATGACTGAACGCTTGATGCAACTCCACAGGGAGCCGTGAGGATGGTGCTGATGTGATTTGATTATTGTCACAAATACTTTAATACAGTGAAACTTCTGTTTTGTGTGCAGCACAGGTAGATCATAACATACCAAGATAATAGGGTGATAGAACAGAGTGAGGAATACAATGTTACGGCTGTACAGAAGGTGCACAAAAAGCAAGATCAACATTAGGTTTGAAGTTGAGAGGTCTGTTCAGAAGTCTAGTATCAGTGGGGAAGAAGCTGTTCTTGAACTTGTTGGTACGTGTGCTTAGGCCAGGACTCATCTTTGGAGGATGCTTTCCAAAACATTATGGACATGCTGTCATCCACACATGTCCTGGACCATTAGGATTTACCCTTTCCAACTATCAGAGAGCACAAGAGAGTACAAGAACAGGAGGGTGATGCTGAACTTGTACAAGACACTTGTTAGACCTCAGCTGGAGTATTGTGTATAGTTCTGGGTGCCATATTGTGGAAAGGATGTGAATACTTTGGAGAGAGTACACAGGTAATTTACAAGAATGGTTCCAGGAATGAGAATCTTCCATTATGAAAATAGATTGAAGAAGTTGGGACTGTTCCCCTCGGACAGCAGAAGGCTGAGAGAAAATTTGATATAGGTTTCCAAAATCATGACTGGACTTGATAGAGTAGATAGGGAGTAGCTGTTCACACTTAAGGTTAAAAAAGGAATAGATTTAAAGTGACGTGAAAAAGAAGATGGGTTTGTGAGATTAAGCTTTTCACTCAGCGAGTAGTTAGTGTCTGGAATGCACTGCCTGGAAATATGGCAGAGGCAAGTTCAACTGAGGCAATCAAGACAGCATTGAATAATTATTTGGATAGGAACTGTGTGCAGGGATATGGGGAAAAGGAAGGAGATTGGCATTAGGAAATAGATCACTGCAATCTCGATGGGTCAAACGGCCTCCTTCTGCTCTGTAATAATTCTGTGATCAGAGCTGCGGCTGCTTCAGCTACAGACCTAGGAGCTGTTCTCTTTGAAGAGCAACGAGATTACTGTGAAAATTGCTGTATTATGCATTCAGGTTATTATCAGACATGATGATATTCTGTGTAGTTATAGACAAGGAGGCTGCCTTGATAACCTGGGTCTGATAGATGTCTAGACTACATCCTTAGCTTGTAAGTGTTCATAGAAATAGACCACAAACCAGTGGTCTTGCTGTTAGTTGAGATGGAGCTGGCAATGATGCCCTCACAGACTCGGATTCCATCTCTGCCTTATGAGCTTTGCCCAAGGGATATAAATGATGGCAGAATTGTTCTCCAGAGTGAAAGTCAGTAGTTTCACAATGAATACTGAGGAATTTGTTGGTGATTTTATACTTAGTCTACAGTGGCCAGCAAACCAAAGAGGCTCAATCAAGTACAACAGGAATGTAAGAAGGGCCAAGAATGTATTGCAATTCATTGATAATGTGTCAAAAGTTAGAAAGACCAAAGAACCAATGAATTGGGCCACGAAGGCCTAGTTTAGACATCAGCAGCATTTTTCAATTGAAGAAGACTTGCTGATGTTTGATGAAAAGCTGCTCATTCCAGTCTTGCTGAGACAGGAGATATTCCAGAAACACCTGAGGATTAACAAATGTAGGGACAGGGCTCAGGTATTGGTGTGGTGGCCAGGGATCCCAAAGACAGTTGAGGACTGTGAAACCTGCACCATTCTCAGAACTGAAGAGAGTCAATTGAGATACATCCAAATAGTCTGAATATTTGAATTCAGAGACATAGGGAGAAATGGAGTAATGGTAAACATAAAACAGCTATGAACGTGATTGTATAATGGATTAAAAATGTGAAAAAGTCTCGGCAGGAGATGTTGCATCATGGTTCTGAAGGGGTTAATGTTCATAGTCCATTGGCTTCACACATTCTACTGAAGTCACAGTCTGTGAACAGGGACAAGGAGTTACAATTTTAGTTTTGGCAGGGAGCAGATGTATCTGTACTATCTCCCTACAGTTCTAGTCATTACCCCTAACCAAACGTAGTTGTGCTCATTGCTATAATGCAATAAACCTTCTTGTTATCTAAGCACAGTGCCTCTTCCATAGATACCCTATAAAAGTGTATACAACTTCACTAATCACTAATAGATAGCCACAAGTCAAAGAAAAGACAGAGGATTGTTTGTGACAGCAACTACCTCAAAAAATGTTCAACTAGTACCATAGGCTGGTAGAAGTGGCAAATATCACAAGGTTCCAGGAGTACTATCCTAGGAAAATGCCATAGAAGGCTATCTTGTATTTAGAAATAGAATTAGAATTAGGTTTTATTGTCACATGTATTAAAGTACAGTGATACAAAAGTACAGTGAGAAGTGTACAGACCATCTCAGGTACATAGGTGCCTAGCACAAAATCTTAGGTATAAATTAGAAAAATAAACAAATAAAGTTAAAAGTTCAGCATTTCAGTCCTTCTAAAGCAGAGAAAGAGAGAGAAGATAAAGAAAAGCAGATGGAGCGGACAAGTCCACGTTGGGCTTCATTTCAGGACCACGTGGACCTCAAGGCTGGAAGTCTGCACTAGATAAGGTGCTGAAAATTGAGCTTCTGTTGAAATCCTTTGGAACACTGCAGGAGTCTAACAGCAAAGTGAGAGTAAGACAGAGTCTTAAAATGACAGGCCTTTGGAAGTTCAAATCATGCTTGCACACTGAGCAGGAGTGTTCCACAGCTGAGCAATACCCAGTCTCTCAAATCTAACCCACTATCGGGCAGACTGCACAGGCAGCAACAAGTATAGTAACTAAATTGAAAGATATTTTGGTCTCAGCTGATAATACTAATAGACAAGTCAGATCCTAGACTGAAATCTCGCTTGACTGATCATAATTTATTTTTATCTGGTTTTAACAAGGCAATTTTTCACTGGAACATAAGTGTGCAATTTTGCAGATTTGGTTTTAACAATAAAACAGAAGTTTACTTCACAAAAGAAATCAGCATAAAATAGGATAAATCAAAATACTTGCACTTAGCACACATTTAAAAATTTTGAAACCTACAGCAAAAAATACAATCCTATTAATCCCAAAACACTCTTTTACATATCCCAAAAACACTCCTTTACAGATCTAGAAAAGGAAAGCACCTGTCTGATACTCACACCAGGGAGTATCTCCTATATTGCTCCTAAAGGCTTGATTGAACAGTGACTTCAACTCTTAGCCTGAGGAACCTGGGACCTTCATGCACCCCGAGTTAAAACTTTCTCAGCCTCAAACAATACCTCCAGGGTTTTACCCAACACTTCTTATCTGGAAATATTATTAAACTCCTTATTATGAGGTAATTGGCTTTTAACAAATAAAAACTATTTTCTCCCTCTCGGAGGAGCAACTGCTTTACACATTCATCATTAGCTGAGAACCCTGTAGAAATGCTCCACACTGAAAATTAAAATATGTTTCACCCAGCAATGGGTGTTCCCCCAACCTTAAAATAAAATAACTTGCTAACTGAAATCAGTTTACTCTGTTCGATTGTAAAAGGTTTCCCAATAAAAACAAAAAACCTTCAATTTTTCAAGGTCATCTCTCTTAAACTAATTTAGAAGAATCATAGAATTCCTACAGTGTGGAAACAGGGCCTTTGGCCCAACAAGTCCCTGCTGACCCTTGGAGCATCCCACCCAGCCCCATCCCCTTAAAGCTCACCTAATCTACAGATCCCTATGGGCAATTTAGCCTGGCCGATTCACCTAACCTGTACATCTTTGGACTGTGGGAGGAAAGCTGAGCACCCAGAGGAAATCCATGCAGACACAGGGAGAATGCACAAACTCCGCACAGGCAGTAACCTGAGGTTGGAATTGAACCTGAGTTCCTGGTGTTGTGAGGTAGCAGTGCTAACCACCGAGCCACTGTGCCACACACCAACAAGCAGCACTTCAGGACAGAATTCAACACGCCCCAGACGGGACTAGCACCCACAATCCCTGCCCTAGGAGGGCAGTGCCTTATCCATTAGGCCCCTGGGGCTAGAAATCACTGTGGTTACAGAAATACTTATAAGTTAATAATTAAAACCCTCCAGAGACACACAAACCCATGTACCACTAGTTCAAATTCAAAAACCAAAACGCAAGTATAAAAAATGAATATATATATAAAACATCCATCCTACATCTTTAAGAGGTATTTTCTTTACTTACCAAAAATTATCTTAACTATCTTTATGGCACACTAAAAGTCATTATATGTTGACAATAAACATACAATGAGTTATAGAGCAACCACATTTTGCATAAGTTCATTGTTTCCACTTCACACAAAGGCCTTTACATGTTCTCCTGATAAAGCATCCACTATAACATTTTCTTTTTAAGATATACGAACAATTTTCAAATTATACAATTGGAGAATTAAGCTCCATCAAAATAACTGTAAACTTTTGTCACAAAATATTTTAAGAAAAACAAGGGATTGTGGTCCATAAATATGTTGGTATCTTCCACAGTGTTGTTGTTGAGCATTTCAAAATGATGTGCAGCCATCACAAGACTCAATGTCTCTTTCTCAATCGTTGAAAACTTTGGTTGAACATAGAACATAGAATATAGAACAGTACAGCACAGTACAGGCCCTTCAGCCCATGATGTTGTGCCGACCTATTATCCTACTAAGATCAATCTATTCTGCATATCCAACATTTTACTATCCTCCATGTGCCTATCTAAGAGTTGCTTAAAAGTCTCTAAAGTATCTGACTCCACTACCACTGCTGGCAGCACATTCCACACGCCCACCACTCTCTGTGTGAAGAATCTACCTCTGACTTCTCCCCTATACACCTTCCTCCAATCACCTTAAAATTATGCCCCCTCGTAATAGTCATTTCTGCCCTGAGAAAAGGTCTCTGACTATCCAATCTATCTATGCCTCTCATCATCTTGTACACCTCTATCAAGTCACCTCTCATCCTTCTTTGCTCCAATGAAAAAAGCCCTAGCTCCCTCAACCTTTCCTCATAAGACCTGCCCTCCAGTCCAGGCAGCATCCTGGTAAATCTCCTCTGCACCTTCTCTAAAGCTTCCGCATCTTTCCTATAATGAGGTGACCAGAACTGAACACAATATTCCAAGTATGGTCTAACCAGAGTTTTATAGAGGTGCAGCATAACCTCACGGCTCTTAAACTCAATTCCCCTGCCAATGAAAGCCAACACACCATATGCCTTCTTTACAACTCTGTCAACTTCGGTAGCAACTTTGAGGGATCTATGGA
>JAHRHZ010000048.1:2164375-2191145 GCA_024137785.1 Ginglymostoma cirratum | reverse complement strand
ATAGAGAGATGGAGATTGTTAGGGAGGAAATTCCAGAGCTTAAGGCCTCAGCAGCTGAAGGAAGAGTCATCAATGCAGGAGGGAATAAAATCAGGATGTGCAAGAGGCCAAAAGCAGAGGGACTCCTGGTAACACTGCTGGGTCTCTGATTATCAAGCAGCTCTTTGAAGGCGGACATTTCGGATCTGGTGACCTTTCAAGAGTCATCAGACCCGAAATGTTAACTCTGTTTTTCCCTTCACAGATGCTGCCAGACCTGCTGAGCTTTTCCAGCAACTTTGTTTTTGTTCCTGATTTACCGTATCAGCAGTTCTTTTGGTTTTTCTTTGAAGGGGGTATTCATATTCCTTAAGGCTACTGAGCCTGATGAAAGGCCGGTAAATGTGTGATTGGGATTCAATCCTGCCAAAGTTTCCTGGAAGTGGTCATGGTAAATTTGCTCCCACCTTTCTGGCCAGTGGCTGAGGCTTTTGATTTATAATCATTGAATCCCTGCAGTGTGAAAACAGACCCTTCGGCCCAACAAGTCTGCACCGACCCGTAGAGCATCCTATCCAGACCCATCCCCCTATAACCCACCTAATCTGCACATCCTTGAACACTATGGGCAATTTAGCATGGCTAATCCACAAAACCTGCACATCTTTTTGGACTGTGGGAGGAAACCGAAGCACCCGGAGGAAACCCACGCAGACACAGGGAGAATGTGCAAACTCCACACAGGCAGTCACTCAAGGGTGGAATCGAACCCGCGTTCCTAGTGCAGTGAGGCAGCAATGCTAACCACTGAACCACCATGCCGTGTGTTTTTAATAATTCAGTCCAATATCTCACAAGCCAAATAGTCAATCCAGAGAAAAGGTTTGTTAAGGAACTGGTGCTCCCAGATTGTGTGGATTCATTCAAATGCAAAGTATCCATTTATTTCAGAAAATAACATTTTGAAATATGGTAAATGAGTCATTTGAGACGTGTCATCGTGAGTTCATGTTGGAGAGGAACACATGATTTTCAATTGGGATTTTGGTTCCCAAAGGCCTTCACCATTAGGTTGTATTCTCATTAATGGCTCCGTGGAGATTAATTGATAGAGATCAGTTGTTATGCTTTGTTCAAAACACTATCATCATTTCATCAGGTGGCTACCAGAATGGTCAAAGTTCAACTAGATTGCTCTTTTTCTTTTTCTCAAAGTAGTGATTCCAACATTTCTCACAATTATCCAGAAAATGGCAGAACAGAAATCCAAACTCAGATGTATAGTCAAAGCACCAGGTGACTCTTACTTGATGAAAATGAATTTAATGTGAAATATTCTGCAAAATATTCTTCCACTAAAGGGAGGACAGGCTGCCTGGGTTCATTGGCCTTCACTATAATTTCTGAAGCATTTTCTGCATTCTTTCTCCAACACAAAAGAACCATAAGTATACTGCAGGCCATCCATACAATACTTGTGTTGGTAAAACTTCCATTGACATTGCAATTTGTAAATAAAAAGCTAATCGTGATGAATATATTTCTGTATCACATTAAGATGATAACGAGCATCTTCTGACAAAGATTATTGTTCCAATAAGATAGCACCATGTCGAATATAGTGGCAGTCACTTGTGCAATTAACAGTTAACAGTTCAACTGGAATAGTACACTACTTACTGCAAAAAATGAAATGAAACAAAATTGCAAAAAATACAACACCATTAAACACCAAAAGCAGCTTACAAGCTCTGCACACACTGAAACAGAAAAACCTTTTCACTAATGTCTCTTACCAGGGGTTAAATGTATGTTTAGTGGTTAAGTCAAGCCACAGGTCAAGAGTGAGATCCATGTATTGCTTTCATCCATGTGAAACTTTAACAGGTTGATTAGAACAGCCCAGGAGACACCCGCTCAGCCGCTGATGCTTTTGTATCCCTACTAGTTTTTTTTCTGGCTGGTGTTTTGTGCTTAGCTGTTCTTATAAATCTTCCTGGTGCATACCAAGCTCAGTCAGGAGAGAGCAATCAAAAATGTGCCCTCCTATTTATACTTTATGCTAATTAAAATATGCTTTTTTTTGTAAATAATTAGAACTATACAGTGCAAAGTTGAATATGGATGGTGTGAGGATGGGGTCACTGAGCATGTAGATGGTGTTTGTGGTGAGACTGAGTATGTTGCATGTGCTAGCGGGGTGTCTGGGTGTGGCTGGTAATCTGACATTGTTGTGGCTTCCAAAACTATTTCCTGACGATTGCGTTAGGCACTGATGCTTGCCTGACCACGCATTGAGTTAAAGAACGGACAAGATGGACTTTCCAGATCAGTTTTGTTGTACTCCTGACTATAATAGCTCACTACTAATATTCAAGCTGGAGTCTCAGTCCAGAAGTTAGCCAGTTGTAATATTTATTTGAAATTCTGATAATGTCACTTAAACAACTCATGCAATTTCTCAGAATTTGATTTGGACTAAAAGGTGGCGATCTGGTGATTATGAGGACAGCACTATGTACTGAAGCGTTGTTAATGAAGGCTGTGAGCAGATATATTCCTGTACTTAAAGACCTTTTCTTGCTTTCTGTTTCCTTGTGTCCTCATGACACTTTGTTGCTCAAAGGATTGGTGTTAGCACATTCATTGGTTTTGGAACGTGCACAATAATGTAAGGGATTTTCCCTGTTGGAGAAAGAAGAGGAGAAGCAACTGAATTGAAACCTATCTAGCTAGGTATAACCCTGCCAAACTGACCCCATTCTGTGCTGGGGGACGTGATGATCTAGTAGTATTGTTGCTGGACTGTTAGTTTTGGGGAACTCAGGTTCGAATCCCACCAAGACAGATGGTGGAATTTGAATTCAATAATAAGCTGGAATTAAGAGTCCAATGATGATTGTGAAACCATAGCCGATTGATGGAAGAACTCATCAAATTCATTAACGTCTTCTGGGAGGGAAACTGGCATCCTTACGTGGTCCGGCCTACATGCAACTCCAGACCCAAGTCAATGTGGTTAACTCTGGAATGGGAAATAAATGCTGGCCTAGCTGGCAATGCCCTCATCCCATGAATGAATGATAAAAAAGGACTGGCATTGGCAGTGATACGAATGGGTATCTCCTTTTAACCATTGTCTTCAATGGAGAAAGTACCCAGAAAAAGCAAACAGATTAGGGCAGTCCAAAGCGCGGGGACATAAAAATAAGACACTAATAAATGAAATAAGGAATTCAAAAGATTTTCTTATTTCTTAAGAGTGTGGTGAGAACACAATATTTGCTGGTACTAAGAATTGTTGAAATGAATAAGAAGACATATTTATGTAGAAACTAGAGAAAACACAGAAGGGTGAAAGGAATAGAAGATTTTGTAGAGTAAGGGACGTTCTAAATGTGTCAGAGGGCAGATTCTGTGCTTTGAATTCTATTTAACTTCTCTATGGGAGGAGTAACATGCAGAATTAACTTCACTCTGCCAGAAAAGAGAGTTGACCCACTCCAACCCTAGCTTTTGAAGATAGCCTCTTGTCTCAAGGGAGAGCGGGGTTTACATGACATTCAGAATGGTAAGTCCCAAGAGAATGGTGAGTTTTCAAATTGCTGGGCTTTGTTCAAAATGTCTGCGGAAGTGTGAAGGCCCTCACCTTTACCTTGGCCCTCACTTCCAAACAACTACCTGGAAACTGGAGAGACTGTGTTGACCAAATGTATCCTCTGTGACATTGTGAATAACTTGACAACTTTTCCAACCACCCTTTGCGGTCCTTTAATAGTTGCTCTGAAACCAATTTTATGAAGTCTAATCAAAGGGACTTAAGAAGTAAGCTCTCATGTAACCCTAGTCAAAATAGGAAATTGAAATTTATATTGGAAAAGTGAGCCTAACCTATCAGTGTGCTGCGGTATTGGTGAGTCTAAGACATGGATCTCAGGGCAGTGAAACTTTAAACAAACTCATATCTGCCTGTCACTGACTTTACCTCGCACATATAGGCAAAGAGTTACAAGTGTACAAGATACATCCATGACTATTTCTACATGTCACTGATGCTCATGTGTGATTTAGGGGCATTAACATTAACCACGGAGGGGAGGAATGGCAACAGAGTGAACACTTCTCTCTCATTAGGAAAATTATAATATTGACATAACTATTCTTACACAAAAGAAGAAAACACAATATCGGGCTGTTGGTGCTCAAAGATTACACTCTTGTGCAGCAATGGACTCAATCTCTGCACACTCAAGGTAGTTCACAATGTATTGGTTGAAAATCTGGGGAAACTGACCAGGATTAGCTTCCTGCTCTCACTAGCAGTGATACTGTACTTGACTTACCACCAGTGTTAAATGCCTAGTATCCTTTACCTGTCTTTCTCGAACAGGCATCCATCACAATTACGGGAAGATTGACCCCGAAGCTAGAACAGCAGTGAAAAGGTTAAACAGCACCGTTCAAGTTTGCCTTTGTATTGTTTAAAAAATCTGTAAATACTCAAGTTGCTATAAAAGAAGCTATCAAGTTACAAACTTGTTCATCAAGTGGTTTGATCAATACTCTGGACGGAAATAATTATTAATATAATCCGGAATGACAAGAGTGAAATAAAAGCAGTGGGTTGGGATTTAAACACATCTCCTGACCTGTCCACTGAAGGGACGATTCTCCAGTTCCTTCATTGTTCTTTGCTTTTGTTTCAGAAACCAATTCAAGTCCATAATATTAACTCCGCAAAAACATGCAGTGAGAGATTATAAACATCTTTTTTTTGAACAAAAAGGAGGCTAGTGATAAGTTTTTCTTCCCCACTGATGTTAGTCAGGCTGCTAATGTTGCAGTAATAGGTAAATGCAGAACCAAAGGAAGTTCACAGGGAGCAGTTCTTGAAAGTGTCACTATTTTGGTTTCTGAAGCTGTTTAATGCAGCACAATCCAAAACTGCAGAGATCTCGTGCAGACTGTGGGTAACTGTTGGGTGGAGTCCACAGCATGTCCAAACATTGTTCTCTTTCAGTTTTAGAAGTTATTTAGAAATTATGAGGTCTGCTCAGGTTCAGGCAGAGTTGAAGCTCCTCGTAAATTACCTGACGCTGCAGTAATACCTGTGATTAGCTACCATGGTGTTGCTTGTTTGCGTAGAAGTCTCTGCAAGTTTGGCAGCAGCGCTGGTACCATCGCATGTCCTGACACAGGTTCTTCTCTCGGATTACCCTGCAGTATACTGTCCACCGATCTCCCATACACTTGTATGTCAAGGCAGCTGGCAGATCAAGACAGACTATTACAAGGTGGTCTTCATGGACAACAACAGTTTACAGTTACTATCTTCACCAACTATCCAATATTGAACACAAGCTGTTCTATAGCTCAATTCCCATTTCCCTGGCCTTGCTGCATTTCCCTTGAGCCCCCCAATGAATAAAAAATAATCTGCTGATCTCCTTTTTGAATGTTCCAATTATCCTCCAGCATCTGCAGAATTGTAAGGATGAGTGCTCCAAATATACAGAGACTTAGCCAGACCCAATCACAGTCTATATTTCTGCATCCTGATTACAGTTTGTCTCAATATATACACAAACCTGTCTTGATCCAAGTCTGTGCTCATTCATACAACACCCTTCCAAACTAGTCAGTATTTAGATACGCACAACCCATCCCAATCATAGTCAGTATTTAGATATACACAAACCCATCAAAACTACAGTCAGTATTTATACATATATAAACCCATCAAAACCATAGTTAATATTTATATATTTCCAAACCGATCCCAATCACAGTCTGCATTTATTTACATACAAGCCCATTCCGACAATAGTCTTTTCTTTGCTCTGGGCTGAACTTCTGATATTCTATTCATCAGTACTAAGTCCCTTGTGCCTCCTGGCCTGTTGGGATTTTGGTTTGTCCACAATCCATGGTTTATGTAAAAGAAGAGGAATGGCACTCACCAAGGCTGGGTGAGGTGATTGTGTTGACGTTGATGCTTCCATTGCAGGGTTTCTGCTGGCATTGTTTGTAAGCTGGTGGTTTGCTTAAGGTTGGACATTCATTGCCATGGCGACCAGTGACTCTATGCATACACTGAACCACCCGTGACTGCAGGCCCTTGCCACATGTGGAGGAACACTGAATAAAACACCACCACAGACGGAATTATCAGTTGGTTATTCTACTCAACAAGATGCACATATCAATAAAAAATAAAATACTGCAGCTGTTAGAAATCTGGAATGAAAACAAGCTAGTAGAAATATTGAGCAGATCAGGTAGATCTGTAGAGAGAGAAAAACAGTTAACATTTCAGGTCAATAACAGTTTGTCAGAACTTTCAGTATATATAGAAAGTGTATTTATATTCCATATTCATTTATACACTCATATGTACATATGTCTGTAACTGCTTTATGGACGAGAAAAATTCATTTTACAAGAATTAGAAAACCTATAAGTGAGGCTTAATTTAAAAATACAGACTATCTTTTATTAAAAAGATAATCTTAAAAGAACTAAAAGAATTTTATCACCATTCCATGTTTAAATACAGTAAGGTCTGGTGTGTTAAACTAGGGGACTGATTTGGGAAGTTACAGAATCACAGAATTATTACAGTGCAGAAGTGCAGGAGGACACAGTACGCCCTAACACACTGGCCACATTGCCCTATCTCAAGAATATATCAAAACTGACAGCAAGACTCATAAGACCAGCAGGAATCATATTGGCCCACAACCCCACAGCCACTCTACAGCAAACACTTGCAAGGATTAAAGACCCCAGAACCAATGTGGTTTACAAAGTACCATGCAACGACTGCGACAAACATCACATCAGACAGACAGGAAGGAAACTAGCCACCAGAATACATGAACATCAACTAACAGCAAAACGGCACGACAAACTCTCCTTAATATCAGTACACTCAGACAATGAAGGCCATCAGTTTAACTGGGACAAGGTAACCATAGTAGCCCAAGCCAAACATAGACACTGCACGGGAATTCCTAGAGGCCTGGTTCTCCACCCTCAATGCAATCAACAAATACATAGAATTGGACCCTATATACAAACCGATACAGATCAAAACCAGAAATGAGAGTACTCACCGTGACAGACCGGACAGTATAAATTCCAAGCGGAGTAGAATAACATCGCTTCATCAGAGACTCCACTGATGATGTCACCTAGCATGGTGACGAAACATCTTAAGGAGAACAAGCCAGCTCGGCGAGCAAGTCAACAACCTCCCCCACAGCCCGAGCTACAGATCTTTGCCAAAGCTTTATCCTTGTAAATCTTTTCTGCACTCTTTCAAGTTTATCAACATCCTTCCTACAGAAGGGTCACCATTATGTTTGCACTGGCTCTCCAAATGAACCTCATGACTTCTGAAACTTTTTATTCCTAGAAACATTCTTCTAAGTCTATTTTACACTCTCTTCATTGCACACAGTAATCCAGTGATGGCCTGCCCCAAGTCCTGTACAGTTCCAACACAACTTCCCTGCTCTTATAATTTATGCCATGGCTGAAAAAGGCAAGTGTCCAATATGCCTTCCTAACTACCCTATTAACCTGTCCTGCTGCCTTCAGGGATCTGTGAACAAGCACCCCAAGATCCCTTAGTTCCCCTGAGCTTCCTAGTATCTTGCCATTCGCTGAGTATTCCCTTCTCTTGTTCCTTCTTCCAAAGTGTATCACCTCACGCTTATCAGGGTTAAAGTCCATTTGCCGCTGATCTGCCTGTATCCACCTGTGACCTAAGACTTTCTTCTTCAATGTCAACCACCCAGCTGATCTTCATGTCATCCGTAAACTTATCTATCAATGTGGTGACTTTACCATCTACCAGATTACTACATCTGAGCTCCTACTTGCTCATTTTCTATCTAGCTCCCTAAATTCTGACTGAAGGACCAGAACTCCTCTGTCATTGTACCAATGTGAACTACGACCTCTGGTTGTTCACCTTTGTCACTGGCACCAAGGAGGCAACATACCATCTTGGAATTACGTCTAAGGTCCCCAAATTAATGAAGTTTGATTTTTAGAGATTATGATTCTCCCAACTCACCAGACTTCCAACGCTTCATTCAAGATGCACAATTGAGAAGGTGTTACAATTCCACACTCCAGCTACTGGGGTTGTGGCAGCAGGAATGCTAAGTGGGAATTTTGGTGGGGAAGTTAATAATACTGCCTGCTCGTAGGATCTATGGTGATTTTGTCAAACCTACTCTAATGAGTCTGACAGTGTAGGGAAGATGAATTAACACCAGTAGACCCAGATTGATGCTCTGAATTGATCATGTCAGTTTTGTTTCATGCATTTTGTCTCACCATGATAATGGCAACTATTTAATAATGACCAATTATTTAAATGTCACATTAAGAAAACTAAATAGACGGACAAAATGTTAACTAATCTCTTAATGAGAAATATGAAGTGCTTGCAGTTTGGACATTGCCATTAATTACTAAAGCACCAGCATCTACTTGGAAACAATGGCAGAAATCCACAAGAGTATTGCAGACAATGTGTACAATCAGAGGGAGTCAAAATCAGGCCAGTTCATGCACTCACGTCTCCACTATTTAGGAATAAATTAGCTTGCACAGGAGTATATTTAGAAACTGCAGGTATACGAAGGATGAACTGGAAAGGGTACAAAAAAGACTTACAAGGATTTTACTGAGACTGGAAGGTCTGAGTTATAAGGTGAGGCTGGATATGCTGGATATCCCTAGGGTGTGGGAGGCTGAGGGCTGACCTTATAGATCTTTATAAAATCATGAGGGGCATATATAAGGTGAATAACCGAGGTCTTTCCCCTAGGGCATGAGAGTCCAAAATTAAACGCATAGGTTTAAGGTGAGAGGGGCAGAATTTAGAAGGGTCCTGAGGGGCAAAATTTTCACACAGAGTGGGGTGTGTATATGGAAATGAGCTGCAAAAGGAAGTGGTACAATTACAACATTTAAAAGGCATTTGAACAGGTACATGGATAGGAAAGATACAGGGATACAGACCAAATGCGGGCTAACTAGTTCAGTTTAGGAAATCTGGTCAGCATGGATGAGTTGGGCTGAAGGGTCTGTTTCCATGCTGTATGACTCTGTGCTATTTCCTCAGAGGAAGATAAGACATGTTTATGAGCTTCACAAGAGATGTTTATTTATCGCATAAAGCTTGTTTGAATTAAACTGTCAATGACCATATTGGTAATAGCAAATTTCAAAAACCATCAGTTCACGAAACCTTTCTGTTTCAAGTTTAGATGTGAAAATACATGCGAGAAAATGATGATTGTTTAATTAGTTCTGGCAACTTCTAGCTGTGTTCTCCAAACAAACCACTTGATTCCAACAAGTACCAATCCTGCACTCCGACCAATTTCCTGTCTTCCATGTTCCTTTTCTAACTGAACTTGCTTGGAAAAACCAGCAAATTCCAGGTCCAGTGATACATACTGGTCAGTTTGTGAGCCTTGGGAGAAGCCTGATGAGGAGTTGAGAACTGTTGACAGTTCAATTTAAAAGCTCTTGCTACTCCATTCACATGCCCTTTACTTGGTCTCCCTTACAGAAGCATTTTGAACACAAGGCTGTACATTTGATTTCCCGTTGGCCTAATAGGAATACCTGGCTGAGCCAATCTCGAATATCAATGGATTCAGCTCACGAGTGGCCTGTTTCGATAAATTGAAGGGGTATGACCCGGGTTCAATTCCATCCTCGGGCGACTGTCTGTGTCTGCGTGGGTTTCCTCCAGATGCTCCAGTTTCCTCCACAGTCCAAAGGGATGTGCAGGTTAGGTGTATTAGCCTTGCTATATTGCTCCATGGCGTCCAGGGATCTGTAGGTAAGGTGGATCAGCCATGGGAAATGCAGGGTTACAGGGATTGGGTAGGGGGTGAGTCTGGGTGGGATGCTGTTTGGAGAGTCAGTGTGGACTTGTTGGCCCAAACAGCCTGTTTCCACACTGTAGGGATTCTATTCTGTGAATGACAGTCTCATCTTGTGATAAGCTATTCTTTATTTGATGTGGTTTTTCAATGACTTTTTGATTATTTGTACAAGATTAAGAGGTGTTAAGATATTTTAAGATTTGTTTATTGATGTTAAGAATGGCCGTACATTGATTAAGTTTCTAAATGAGCATACTTTTTTAAAGGAGATTCTCAAACTCTCATTTTTTATATTAGCTTCAGGAGCAAGTCAAATACCTGAAAGGGTTGCCAACGGCTCAACGGCTTCGTACATGGTGAACATTGGGAAAATGGGTGTTAAGGCTATTGTTGGCATTGCTGACAGTTGGAACAAATAAATATAAACTTGAACAGTACTGAAAAAAAGAGAGATGTTGTCAAGTTTTTTTGCCTTGCACTCATCAGGGCAAAGGTAAGAATGCCAACTTTCAAAGATCACAACTATTTATAATACAGAAGAGAATGAATCCTGAGTGTGTGTCCGCCTACACAAATAATCAACTTAAGGTGATCAGTTCAGCTAATAATGTTTTCATGCTTATTTACACTTATTAGAAGCAACATACATTCATGTTTAGGGACTTGTTCTCTGCAGACAAAGGAATATGTTGTTGTGCCTTTTTGAACTACCCATTATTTTGGGGAGCCCGTATCTGCCCATTGACTTCTCTATGGTAACGCCAATGAAAGTTGACTTATGAACCAATAAGCACCCTTTTCTCCTGTGGTACACAATGTTGTGATCATTTGAAATTTTGTATCCTTGCATTTGTTTTGATACAAGAAAGAGGAAATGCTTCAGCAACATACCTTTCTCTTGAGAATCCTCAAATTCAACAACAGATTTAAATATAAGACCAATTGCAGTAACCAAAAAAAACCAGCAAATCTGTAACATTACTGTTGTCTCATTCAGCAGCAGCTGCACGAGTACAGACTAGTTTCCAACTACTTCCTGAAAGGATGACGCCTTTCAGACAACCTGCTGGGATCAGGGAATGAATGAATCAGTTTCATTTCGAAATAATCGACTGAAATAGACCACCTCATCTATCAGACAATTCCACTCTTATCAAATCACTACACTCAAAAATTTGTCATCCCTTCCCCCGACATTAACTGGTAGAAAATGCATATGATTTTACTAAGTTGTAAAGTAGTCCTGCAGGGTGAATGGAAATGGTGCTGTTTAGACTCTGAGATTAATGATTACACATCTGTGACATTAATGTTATAGATCGCTATATATAGCTTTAATATTGCAAAAAGACATAGATATAATCCAGTGTGAACTGCACATGAGAATGCCATTTGGCCCACTATGCTAGAGTGTCTCCCAGTTTGTAAACATTAGAAGAAAGAAATAATTCACTAGCAAAGATTTTTGAAACAACAGAAGGGCATTGTCAAAAAGATGATATTTACATAAAGTATTTACTTGAGATCAGGATCAATGAAATCTGAAGTGTAGCTGCAGTTCAAATGTAGGAAACACAACAGCTAATTTACACAAAGCTGAGTTCCATGAACAATACAGGAGTAGTGATCCTATTTGGATAAAGTGGTACCGTCATCACGTTGCTGGACAAATAACTCACAGGTCTGGACTAACAAAGTACATTGAAGTCAAACCTAATCCAGTAATGGAGATGTAAATTCAAATCCAAGGTAGCCGATGAATTTGAATTAAACTTATTAAATAAATTCACAATAAATTAAAAGTAACATCAACTATGGTGGCCATGAGGTTAGCATATTGTCATGAAAATAGAGCTAGTTTACCAATGCTCTTCAGGGAAGAAAATCTGCAGTTTTTCAAGGCTCCAGACCAAAGAAATGTGTTTGATTCTTAACTGATCTCTGTAATGCCTACCAAACCAATCATTTGTATCAAATTGCTATGAAAATTGAGAAGAAAGTCAGAACTGGCATTGATACACGCAACAACATTTGACATATCAAAGGGAAACCTAGCCCAGTAGACCCTGCACTGTCTTTTTCACTGACATCTGGAGACTTATGCTAAAATTGGAAGCACTGTCCCACAGACGAGTCTTAGAGGAGCCTAAAAGAAGTTATCCTTTCAGTCCAGACTCCTCTAGTACCATCCCTGGGAACATCCTGTTCCACTGTTGGGTGGTGGCACAGCAGTGCATGGTAGGAGGGGAGTTGCCTTGGCATCAGGTCAAACAAAAGCAAGGCAACCTCTTGCTGGTTAGTGCAAAATTCCACCCCTCCCTCCACAACTACCCCATCTGCCTCCCGCAGCTGATGAATCAGGATTCCTCCATGTTGAGCATCACTTGCAAAAAGCATTGAAGGTAGCCAGGGTACAAAACTTATTCTGTAGAGGAACTTCAATGTCCATAACCAATAGTAACTTGGCAGCATCATTACTGACTGAGTTGGAACAGTTCTGAAGGATATTTCAGTCAGGTGGGCGTCAGATGGTAAAAGAACTAATATGAGAGAAAAATCTATGATGGGCTTCTCAGCTCCTGACTTCATTCTAGTCTTGGTCCTAACATGATCAAAAATGCTGAATTCTGGGTGGGTTACGAGTGACTACCCTGGACAGTGAGGTAGCATTTGACTGACTACAGCAATAAGGAGCTCTAATGTGAATGGGAATCTGTAAATTTGGCACTGACTCGATTCATACCATTGTTAGACGTCAACTATCTCATTCCCAGTACATCTCTGCTGAAGTTGCTTAGGACAGTGTCCTAGGCCCAAATATCTTCAACTGCTTCAATAATAAACTTCCCTACGTCACTTGGCAGTGCTTTGAATGGAGAATAGATGTGAACATAATGAGGTAGGACCAGAATACACAGTTTGGCCTCTCAAGTTAACTCCTCCAGTCAATAAGATCATGGCTGATATGATTACTCCACATTCCTGCCTACTTGATAACCTTCTACCCCCTTCCTTATCAAGAATCTTTTTACCTCAGCTCATGTATAGCAGTGTTTACTGATGGCTGCAATTATGACCGGCAAGGAGGGGTGGGGGGTGGCGAGTGGGGCTGTGGGATGGTGGGGTTGCAGAATGAAGATGCGACGGGTAACGAGGACATGGAGGGGGGTGAGTGAAGACACGAGGGGAGTGAGGCTACAGGGCATGGAGGGAGGATGTGGGGAGGTGAAATTTGAGGACGTGAGACAGCAGGAAAGTGAGGATACAGGATGCTGGGGAACAGGAGGAGAACGAGTGAGAGAAGTTGAAGTAGTTCTGTTCTTCTCTCCATCAGGACTTCCATTTAAATTACTGGCTCGTTTTACCTTCATTGCTTTCTCCCTCCAATAAAACCAATCCCCCTCCCTGTCTTTCTGAGACATACAACACTCTTCATTTTTTGGAACATTCCAATAAAATGGTTGAACATGACATCCCCTGCCTACAAATGTTCCCTTTGAAGGCTAGTGTAGAACCCACAGTCATAACCCATCGACTAAGTGTGATATCAACAGAATGAATGGAACTTCAACATCCATTCTTTCAGAACTATTCCATGTACTGCCTTAAACATTCACTCTCTCCAATACACAGTAGCACAACTGTATACCATTTAAAAAATGCACTGCACAACTCAGCAAGCTTTCCTCGACAGCACTTTCCTGGCTCATAGGAATATCACCACTTGCAAGGTCCCTTTCCACGACACACACCATCCAGACTTGCTAACAGATCCCCACTGCTTCATTGTCATGGTGTCAAAAACCTGGGTTTCCATTCCTAGCTGCACTGACACAGGACCTTCACCATATGGGCTGCAGTAGTCCAAAATGGTGACTCACACCACCATCCCAAGTGCAATATATATCACCCTTGTCAGAGACACACATAACCTGTGAATGAACAAGTTAGAGAAAGTGAATTTGTTGCAGTCACGTTGTTTGAAGGATACTGTATATATCAGTCTCTACACTGGGGAGAATACAGCTGCTCTGCTTCAGACTCCCAGTCTTCTGAATACAGGCACTAACCCAATAAGCCACAGCTGACACCTTCAGCAACAACACTGTTAAGCTCAACTAGGGCAGCAGACGTTGTTTATTTGAATTTTAGCAAAACCTTTGACAAGGTTTCTCATGGTAGACTAAATAGTGATGATAGGTCACATGGGATTCAGGGTGACATTGCTAATTGGATACATTATTGGTTTAATGGCAAGAGACAGAGAATGATGTTTGCGTGCTGTCACCAGCAGTGTTCCACAGGGATCGATTTTGGGTCTTCTTTTGTTTCTCATTTATATAAATGATTTGGATGACAATACAGAAAGCATGGTTAGTAAGTTTGTAGAAAACACCAAAATTGGTGGCATAGTAGACAGGGAAGAAGCCTTTCTAAGATTACAAAGGGATCTTGATCAAATGAGTCAATGGGCTGAAAAATGGCAGATGGAGTTCAATCTGGATAAATGCGAGGTATTGCATTTTGATAAAACAACCAAGGGTAGGATTTATACAATTAATAGTAGTGCTTTGGGTAGGGTGGTAGAATGGAGGGACCTGGGGGTGCAGGTACATAATTCTTTGAAGTTTGCATCATATGTAGACAGAATGGTTGAAAAGGAGATAACAAGGTGTAGAGCTGGATGAACACAGCAGGCCAATCAGCATCAGAGGAGCAGGAAGGCTGACGTTTCGGGCCTAGACCCTTCTTCAGAAAATTTTCTCAGATTCTCCAGCATCTGCAGTTCCTACTATCTCTGGTTAAAAAGGAGCTTGGCACACTAGCCTTCATTGCTCAGTCCTTTGAGTATGGGAGTTGGGAAGTCATGTTGAGGTTTTACAGGACATTGGTGAGGCCTCTTCTGGAATACTGTGACCAGTTCTGGTCGTCCAGTTATAGGAAGGATATTATTAAGCTGGAGAGGGTTCAGAAGAGATTTACCAGGATGTTGCTGGGAAAGGAAGGTTTGACTTATAAAAAAAGTCTGGATAGGCTGGGTCTTATTGCACTGCATGTGTGAGGTTGAACAGCGACCTGATAGAAGTTTATAAAATAATGAGAGGTATAGATAGCGTTAATGATAGTTGTCGTTTCCCTAGGATGAGGGATTTCAAGACTAGGACATGACTGTGTTGCTAAATTCCGAACGAATGTCACCTGTAAGTTTGCTTACAATGCCATTGTGGTAGGATGGATATCAAACAATGAGTTTTTTAAATTCATTCACTGGGATATGGGCGTCACTGGCGAGGCATTTATTGCCCATCCCTAGTTGCCCAGAGGGCAGTCTGGAGTCACATGTAGGTCAGACCAGGTAAGGATGGCAGTTTCCTTCCCTAAAGGACATTAGTGAACCATATGTGTTTTTCCAACAATCAACAATGGATTCATGGTCATCACTAGATTTCCAGGTATTTTATTGAATTCAAATTTAAATATCTGCCATGGCAGGATTCAAACCTGGGTCCCCGGAATATTATCTGGGTCATTGGATTAACAGTCCAGCGATAATACCACTCGGCCATCACCTCCCAGGTTAATTTGCCATGCCATGGTTCTCCAACATGTGCAGATTTTGGTTCAGGTTTCTCACATAGGAAATCCATCCTCCTTTGTCCTTAGGTATTACATGTTTAAATTTAGTTGAGTTTTAATAAATCTTGCAGTTGGCCAAATTTTCTTTATTATTTCCTGTTTATGTAAAACACTGGGAAATATATTAAAATGTGAACTCATTGATTGATGCTGGAGCGATTTGCGTTAATTAGTTTCTGCCAGAGATTTTATTTGTAGTGTCCGATGACGCTGCTGTGCTGTTTGTGAATGCACTGTGCTACATGTCAAGGCTGACACACTGTGTACAGGAAAGGTCTGCAGAGGGGCTGATAAACAATAGATTGATTGATTTCAATAGAGAGCGAAGGTGGTCTGGTTGTAAATTTCACCTTACACCTGCTTTCGTTAGTTTCCTGGTGGGCAGGTTAAGTTAAAATTGCTCCAGAATTCTACCACAGTATAGGTATCTGTGCTGGGTGCCAGTTAACGATGAATGGTGTTGTGCTAAATAATGCTCCTCAGGTTTGGATTCAGAGTAACTAAGTGTGATTTGAGCAGTTGATGCAAATGAACAAATAGATATGCTTATCTGTTTGGTCAATTCTATATTTGTCATGAATAATAATACTGCCAACCACGGAATACTAAATATTTTCATAATGATCATGAAGTAGATGTAATATCAGTCTTTAAAATGGTGAACAGCTAATTCCACCCCATCTGGCTAGGCAGTTCTGATGAGAGGTCATTAATTTAAAATGATCATTAAGAGAGCAAGCAGGAAGGTTACAACACATTTCTGTACATAGAAAGTTTTGGATCATGGAATGGTTTGGCAGAGGGAGAGACTGTTTTTTGGGGCACAGAGCTAAGGGTAATGTATAGGGTAATGGGGTTAGTTGGGGCTGATGTAGCAAAGAGCTTACATAACATGATGGGTCAAATGGACTCCTTGTGAACGTAAATTTGTGAAGTTTGAGGAAGTACTGACGTATCCAACAGCTGCTGCAGCTGTGTCCTTCCAGTCTCTACCTTCCAAAAACAGCTCAATAATATCTCAATTATAAAGACTGAGCTGGTTCACCATCTGTTCCTAGCTACGACCTCCAGTTGTATGCAAGATTATTTTGAAACATAAAAGTGTTGGGATGGATTCCAAAGAGTTAGCCATGATGCAGTAAGTGATCATCAGTCTAAGGCATCTTTGCATAATCTGCATAATCCTGCGAGTTATATTTATATTTTATTACTTGATACATTCTACTCCAAGTTTGGATTTCTTGCGCATATCTTTAGCAACTATTAAGACTGTTTCCCATGCCAAACCTGCCATTGGGCTTTCTTTAAAAAAAAAATTGTCTCTTTTCTGCACCTTTTATCGAATCCTCAGACTGGAAATCACAGAAATGTTACAGAGTAGGAGGAGGCGGCTGATTATACCTGGCTGACTTGTTAAGCAGCATCGTTACCTAGTGACAAAATCCTGTTTCTTCCCTGAAACCTTGCACATTATTTTTATATAAATAATCATAGATAATAACCCTCTTGAATGCCTCAATTGAACCTGCCTCCATCACACATCAAGACAGTCATTCCATACCCTAATTACTCTCTGTGTGAAAAAGGTTTCTCTCACTTGACCCTTGCTGTTCTTGCATATCACTTTAAATTTGAACCATTCTCATCCACCATCACACTCCTCCACCTGGCCAAGCTCATCCTCACCCTGAACAACATCTTTTTTAACTCCTCTCACTTTCTTCAGGTCAGTTATGCCTGTTTCTTTGTAGGGTACATGGAATATTCCTTCGTCCAGTCCTAGTCCAGCCCCGGACCACAACTCTTTCTCTGGTGTAATGATAATGTCATCAATGCTGCTTCCCCTTCCTGTCTGGAATTTCCACCCCTCTCTCTCTTTCACCTGATCCATCTCTGACTCCTCCCCCCATTCCCTCTACATTTGTTTCCATTTCCGGGTATAGGCTGGTCGCCAATATCGATTACCAACCAAGTGATTCCCACAGTTACCTTGACTATTCATCCTCTCAACCTGCTTCCTGGAAAGACTCTATTCCATTCTCCCAGTTCCTCGGTCTCCATCGCATCTGTTCGAATGATGCGATCTTTGAAAAGGAGGCCTCCAAAATGTCCACCTTCTTCCTAAACCGAGGATTCTCCGGCACCATAGTTGACAGACCCATCTCCTGCATTCAGTTCTCAACTCCTCTCTCCCCTCCCATAACAGCGATAGGATTCCCCTTGTCCTCACTTACAATCCCACCAACATCCACATCCAGAGGATCATTAGCAACCATTTCTGCCACCTCCAGCAGGATGCCGCCAGCAGACACATATTCTCCTCCCCTCCTTTGTCAGCTTTCCGCAAGTACAGTTCCCCCTGGGGCACCACAGTCCACTCCTCCTTTGCTTCCAACAAACCCCACAGCCCCATGGCATCTAGCCCTGCGACAACAGAAGGTGTAACACCTGCCATGCTTACTTCCTCCGTCCTCAGTATCCAAGAGCCCAAACACACTTTTCTTTACCTGCAATTCACTTAATCTAGTCTACTGCATTCGCTGCTCACAATGTGGTCTCCTCTACATTGGGGAAATGAACTGTAGAACAGTGTGTTCTGTGCACAAAAAAGACTATGAGCTTCCAGTGCCTGCCATTACTACACACCACCCTGTCCCCTGGCCAGCATCTCTGTCTCAGGCTTGCTGCAGTGTTCCGGCGAAGTTCAGTACAAGCTGGAAGAACAGCACCTCATTTTCTGTTCGAGAACTCAACAGCCTTCTGGACTCAATGTCGAGTTCAACTTCTCCCATGTCCTTACCCCAACACCCACACACCAGGCCTTGTAATCACATGGTCTATTACACACACCCATTGTTAGCCACTAATAGTCCCCATTAGTAGCTATTCATTCTCCAGGCTGATTGTTATTTACTCCTTTGTCTATGCAACTGTTCTCTCTCTTTGGGCTCTATCTCCACCTAACAATTTTTCTTTAACTCCTCCCCCCACTCTATCTTCTGCATAAAATACAACCTTTTCCGAGCTACCATCAGTTCTGAGGAAGGTTCCCTAGACCCAAAATGTTATCTCTGATTTCTCTCCAAGATGCTGCCAGACCTGCTGAGCTTTTCCAGAAATTTCAGTTTTATTTTCTGATTTCAAGCATCCGTAGTTCTTTTGATTTTTACTTTAAATCTGTGCCCCCTTATTTTTTCAAGCAGGAACAGCTTCTCCCTATGTACTCTATCCAGCCTGCTCATGATTTTGAAATTTATTGAAAACAGCACATGCACTCAATGCATCGCTGAAATTATCATGTGCATTTAAATGGGTTTGGGTTCAGGTTTAAAAGAGATGTGGAAGTGAATGGAGGTTTGGAGAATGTCCTGTCCTACTTCCTCAATGCCCACCAACCCCTTCCACCATTCTCGTTCTCCACCCACTCATCCCCTCCCCGCATCCTCACTTCCACCCACCCACACCCCACATACTCACTCTCTACCCATACCCTGCCCATGTCCTTACTCCCCACCACACCCCACCTCCCATTCCCAGTTCTCCCTCCTGCCTCCTTCGATATATTCACTCTCTCCTCTTGTGCCGTTACACCCTCTCCCACATCCTCACACCCCCTCCTGTGTCCTCACTCTGTTCCCTTTGGCCTTTGCTTTTGATGTCATCATTATTTTACGTGATGACGTAGCTGGTCTGGAATTGTGCTCAGTTGCACATGACAGCAGACACTGCCTTTTGAAAACCTCTATTAGACCACCCCGCAACCTTCTTCACTCCAAGCAGAAAAGTCCCAACTTCTTCAATCTATCTTCATAACTGAAGCTCCTCGACCCTGGAACTATTCTGGTAAAATGCTTCTGCCCTGTCTCCAAGGTGTTCACATTCTGTAATGTGGTGCCCAGAAATATACACAATACAATATGTCAGCTGCAGTTCAGTAAGTATTACCCTTCCCTCTGAGTTTGTGGGTTCAATTTCTGCTCCAGAGACATGAGCACAAAATCTCAGTTGGCAAACAAAGTACTGAGGGAGTGATGATGCATATGCTGTCGTTCAGACAAAGCATTAAATCTAAGTCTTGCCTATTGTCCCTGGTGACTGGAAAAGATCCCATTTCCACGAAGAACAGGGAAGATCTTCCTGGTTGATATTTGCCTCAAACGGTATTATTAAAGCAGAGATCTGGTAGTTTGTCACATTGGTTTTTAGTGTGTGCACAAGCCGTTGCTGCATTTCCTACATTAAACACATTACGACAGTGACTAGATTTCAAAAGTAGTTAATTGTCTGTACAGCACTTCATGCTTTTTGGGGCCACTTTCCTCTACAAGAAATCTCATTTTGCAGAAGCACAAATTGAGCAGATGAACGAGGCTTGGCACATGCTGGTGGAGACACAACAATTTGTTTCTATTTGTTCCCGGGATGTGGGTGTCGCTGCCTGGGTCAGTATTCATTGCCAATGCCTAATTGTTCAGAGTTAACCACATTGCTTAGTGTTTGGAGTCACATGTATGCCAGATCAGGTACGGATGGCACATTTCCTTCCTACAGGACATTAATGAACTAGGTGGTTTATGATAATCAACAGTGGTTACATGGTCAGCAGTAAAGGGGAAGTGGTGGCATAGCAGTAATGTCACTGGACTGGTGATCCAGAATCCCAGGCCAATGTTCTGTGGAGATAGGTTCAAACCCCACCTCCGCAGATGGTGAAGTTTGAATTCAATAAAATTTAGAATTAAAAGCTAGCCAAATTGTGACCATGTCAGCATTTTCCACTTTCATAAAACCCCATCTGGACCCCATTCCTTTAATGAAGGACATCTGCCATCCTGGTCTAGGCTACAAGTGATTCCAAACCCACAGCAATGCAGCTGATTCTTAAATGCCCTCTAAAATAATCTAGCAAATCACTCAGTCGAAGGGCAACTAGGGATGGACAATAAACAGTGGCCTTGCATCTCATTCATGAATTAAACCAAAAGAGAGATTAATTTTTTTTTTCAAATATTAATTGAATTCAAATGTCACCACATGTCATGGAGGGATTTAAACCCATAGAACATAGAACATAGAACAATACAGCGCAGAACAGGCCCTTCAGCCCTCGATGTTGCACCGACCTGCGAACTAATCTAAGCCCATCCCCCTACACTATCCCATCATCATCCATATGCTTATCCAAGGACTGTTTAAATGCCCCTAATGTGGCTGAGTTAACTACATTGGCAGGCAGGGCATTCCACGCCCTTACCACTCTCTGAGTAAAGAACATTAATCTGGGGTTCTGGATTACTATTCTGGATTGCTAGTCCAGATTACTAAATAAGGATTACCTCAACTTCCCAAAGAGATCAATTGCACTGATGAGATTTCATGGCTTCTCTCGCAATTGAAGAATGTATTGGCCTTGGAAGGAATACAATTTAGGTTTCTAAGAATGATACCTGCACTTCAGGGTTAAGTCATGAGGTCAGATTATATAAATTAAGCCTGTTTTCTATATTATTTAGAAGGTTAAAGGGTGGTCTGACTGAAGTCTTCAAGGCATTCACAGGAAAAGACAGGGTAAATAAAAATGAACATAGGTTAGAAATCTAGAACTAGGGGGCATAGCTTGCAAATTAGGGCCATACCATTCAGGAGAGATATTAAGATAGAGAGACAGACTTCTATTAAAAAAGGGTGGGGGATGTTTAGAACTGTCTTCCAAAATGGCTTTAGAATCTGAGAAAGATACATTTTTGTTAAGCAAAGGTATTAACGGATCTGGGCCAAAGGGAGGTATATGGAGTTAGGCCACAAATCAGTCATGATTTAATTGAATGGTGGAACAGGCTGGAGGGGCTGAATGGCCTACTCCTGTTCCTGCGCTCCTAATTGATTCGGACTTCAGAAAAGCACCAACCTGTCAACTCTACATTCTGACCACATTCAATAATAATTAACCCTTTAACTTTTACAGCCCTGGAATTCTCAGGGCTGGAAATCCTTCTGGTATCAATTTCAGGAGAGTGATAGAAATCTCAGGAGAATGTAGTGAATGGGATTTCACTGGTGACAGCACGGACACGGAGAATCTCTATGCAACTTCAGAAATTATTAACCTTTTGAGAAAAGATGAAGCTGCCTTCCATCTCTACTCCTGACTTGCTGATCTTTTATATTTGTCCGGAATTTGAATCCTTCCCCCAAACTATTCTGCCTGCATTGATTCTTGCCAATTTCCTTCAACGTCTGAAAAATTACAGTGAATCATCTCAGAGACAGATGTTTCTCTACAGTTAAATCTGACTCCCTGATGGTGGCAGCAAGCGGGATTATCTGGCAAAGAACCATGCACTCACGTCTCAATGTCAATTGATGTTGTTTCTGCATTGTCCCACTGGGAGTGATATTGGGTGTGAAATCCTTGCAGTCAAGCATAAGCTAGCTTTGCAATTTATTGTAAGTGACAAAGCAGTCATCTTATGAATCTCAGAATAATAAGACTGAGCTTTAGGTGGTTAGTGTCTTCAGGGCTGGACAGAAGATGAAGGCGCTTCAGGTTAGAATGCCAGCCTTGCTCGGTGTAATTAATCACAGAGGGCTAATTTTCTGAGGACAGGCATTCACAGTCAGATTCACACTACTGACAGGACATTTTGATCAGGGCTTCTTCAGAAATGTGGAGTATATTTTAAATCTGACAGGTTCCCTATAGTGCAGGATAGCCAAGGGAAGGCAAATCACAATCGTCCCTTGTTGTAATCTGTGATTTAAATGTTTAGCATCACAGGCAGCCATCTTGACAGCTCCTGTGAAAAGATAAGGTAAATGTGGGATTACACAGAGTGAGGTGCCAGGGTGCAAGTTGGGTAGGGGGTAGTGTGTCAGGATGCTAAGTACATTTGGTGCCAGACAGATAGGGTGTCATACATTTCTTCCTCACTAGCTTAATTGGACATTAAATCTATCTTCATTTTCTCTCGTGAAAATTTGGACTTTCATCGGTTTTCCACTTGAGTCAATTTTCTGACAAGAAAACCTGGGTAGATTTAGAAGGATGTTCCTGAGACTGGAAGGTTTGAGTTATAAAGAGAGGCTGGGACATTTTTCCCTGGAGGGTAGGAGGTTGAGGGGTGACATTACAAAAGTTTATAAAATCACAAGGGGAATAGGCAAGGTGAATTACCAACGTGCTTTCCAAAGGGTAGGGAATCTAAGGTGAGAGGGAAAAAATTTAAAGGGGACCTGAAGGACAACTTTTTCACACAGAGAGTGGTGTTTATATGGAATGAGCTGCCAGAGAAAGTGGTAGAGGTGAGGACAATTACAACGTTTAAAAGACATTTGGACAGATACATAGATAGGTAAGTTTTAGATGGATATGAGCCAAACACAGGCAAATAGAACTAGTTCAGTTTAGGAAACCTGGTTGGCATGGATGAATTGGGCTGAAGGGCCTGTTTCTGTGCTGCATGACTCCAAGTCTTTGTTTCTTTCAAGAACATACATATATTAAAAACAAGAGGATAACTAGGGTGAAGGTAGGACCACTCAAGGATAAAGGAGGGAACTTGTGCTATGAGGCAGAGGATATGGGTAAGTTTCTAAATGAGTACTTTGCATTGGTATTCACCCAGGAGAAGGATATGGAGAATAATGAGATTAGTGTGGAGCATGCTGATATGCTGAGGCATTTTGGTGTCAAGAAAGATTGATGGGTCTCTTGAAGAGCATTGAGGTGGTTAAGTCCCCAGGGTGCGATGGTATCTACCCCAGGTTATTGAGAGAGTCAAGAGAGGAGATTGCTGGGGCCTTGACCAAGATCTTTGCATGCTCACTAGCCACTAGAGAGGTCCCAGAGGACTGGTGAGTAGCTAATGTTGTTCCTCTGTTCAAGAAGAGAAATAGGGATAATCCAGGAAACGACAGACCAGTGAGTCTCACATCAGTGGTTGGGAATTTGACAGAATTCTTAGGGATAGAATTTACATGCATTTGGAAAAGCATGGCCTAATTAGGGACAGTCAGCATGGCTTTGTGCAGGGCAGGTCATGTCATACTAACTTGATTGAATTTTTCGGGGAGGTGACGAAAGTGATCGATGAGGAAAGAGCAATGGATTTTGCCCACATGGGATCCACGGAGACTTGGCCGCTTGGATTCAGAATTGGCTTGCCTATAGAAGACAGAGGGTAATGGTGGATTGGTGTTTTTCAGGCTGGAGATCTGTGACTAATGGTGTTCCACGGGAATCCGTACTGGGACCTCTGCTTTTTGTGATATACATAAATGACTTAAATGAAAATATAAATTGGTGGTTTAGTAAATTTGTGGACAATACAAAAATCAGTGGAGTTGTGGATAGTGTGGAAGGTTGTCAAAGGATACAACGGGACATAGATCAGTTGCAGATATAGGTGGAGATATAGCAGATGGAGTTTAATCCAGGTAAGTGTGAGGTGCCGCACTTTGGGATATCAAATGTTAAGGAAAAATATACATTTAATGGCGGGACCCTGAAAAGCACTAATGTACAGAGAGATCGTAGGGTTCAAATCCCTAGCTCCCTGAAGAAGACATATGTCATGCATGTCTGTCATGCATATGGCATGACATATGGCCTTTACTGGTTGGGGAACTGAGTACAAGAGTCAGGATGTCATGTTGCAGCTTTATAAGTCTTTGGTTAGGCCATACTTAAGACTATTGCTTTCAGTTCTGGCCACCAAATCACAAAAAGGATGTGGAGGCTTTGGAGAGGGTGCAGAAAAGATTGACCAGAAAAGGTTGGAAGCATTAGTGGAGATCTTTCAGGAGTCAGGGAGGGTCCCAGAGGACTGGAAAATCGCTAACGTAACACCCTGTTTAAAAAGGGAGTAAGGCAAAAGACGGAAAATTACAGGCTGATGAGCCTAACCGCGGTCGTGGGTAAGATTTTGGAGTCCATTGTAAAGGATGAAATTTCTGAATACTTGGAAGTATACAGCAAAATAGGGCAAAGTCAGCATGGTTTCATCAAGGGGAGGTCATGCCTGACAAATCTGCTAGAATTCTTTGAGCTAGGAACAAGCAGGGTAGAGCAAGGAGAGCCAATGGATATTATCTACCTAGACTTCAAGAAGGCCTTTGACAAAGTGCGACACAGGAGGCTGCTGAGTAAGATAAGGGCCCACAGTGTTACAGGTAAGGTACTAGCATGGATAGGAGATTGGCTGTCTGGCAGAAAGCAGAGAATGGGGGTAAAGGGGTCTTTCTCAGGATGGCAGCCGGTGTCAAGTGGCGTTCCGCAAGGGTCAATGCTGTACAAAATTTTGTACAAACTTTTTGTACAAACTGTACAAACTTTTCACTTTGTACATTAACGATCTTGATGAAGGAACTGTGGGCATTCTGGCTAAGTCTGCAGACAATACCAAGATAGGTGGAGGGACAGGTAGTATTGAGGAGATGGCGAGGCTTCAGAAGGATTTGGACAGGTTAGGAGAGTGGGCAAAGAAGTGGCCGATGGAGTACAACATGGGAAAGTGTGAGGTCATGCACTTTGGTAAGAAAAATAAAAGCATGGACTATTTTCTAAATGGGGAGAAAATTCAGAAGTCTGAAGTGCAAAGAGACTTGGGATTTCTAGTCCAGGATTCTCTCAAGGTAAACTTGCAGGTTGAGTCAGTAGTCAGGAAGGCAAACGCAATGTTGTCTTTTATTTTGGGAGGACTTGAACATAAAAGCAGGGATGTACTACTGAGGCTTTTTAAGGCTCTTGTCAGGACACATTTGGAGTATTGTGTGCAGTTTTGGGCTCCATATCTCAGGAAGGATGTACTGGCCCTGGTGCGAGTTCAGAGGAGGTTCATGAGAATGGTCTCAGGAATGGAAAGCTTAATATATAGGGAATGTTTGAGGACTCTGGGACTACACTCATTGGACTTTAGAAGGATGAGGGGGGATCTAATTGAAACTTTCAGAATACTGAATGGCCTGGACAAAATGGATGTTGGAAAGATGCTTCCATTGGTAGGAGAGTCTAAGACACGAGAGCACAGCCTTAGAGTAAAGGGAAGACCTTTTAGAAAGGAGTTAAGGAGAAACTTCTTCAGCCAGAGATAGGTGAATCTATGGAATTCACTGCCACAGAAGGCTGTGGAGGCCAGGTCAAGGAGTACATTTAAGGCTGAGATTGATAAGTTCTTGATTATCGAGGGGATCAAGGCTTACAGAGAGAAAGCAGGAGAATGAGGTTGAGGAACTTATCAGCCATGATTGAATGGCGGAGCAGACTCGATGGGCTGAATGGCTTAATCTCTGCTCCTATTTCTTATGGACCAGGATGCTGCTAGATTGGAGGGAATGAGCTATAAGGAGAGGCTACAAAATCTCAGGTTGTTTTCTCTGGAGTGGTGGAGGTTGAGGGGTAACTTGATAGAAGACTATAAAATTATGAGATGAATAGACAGGGGTGACGGTCAGAATCTTTTTCCCAGAGTTGAAATGTCTAATAAGAGGAGGCATGCGTTTAAGGTGTGAGGGGGAAAAGTTCAAAACAGATGTGAAGGGCAAGTTTTTTTACACAGAGAGCAGCAGGAGTCTGGAACATGCTGCCGGGGTGGTGGTGGAGGCAGATATGATAGGGGCATTTAAGGGACTTTTAGATAAGCATATGATTGTAAAAGGATTGGAGGGATATGGACCAAAGGCAAGCAGAAAGTATTACTTTAATTTGGTATCATGTTCGGCACAACATCGTGGGCTGAAGGGCACGTTCCTGTGCTGTACTGTTCCGTGTTCTATGTTTAACATGTTGGGTTCACGATAACATAATTACAGCAACCCACATCTGCCACCTGAGGTGAATCCTGTTCTATTACTACACTTGAGCTGACTTCAGAGCTAAGTTAGCCAATGCACTTGAGTGTCATTGATGCTTGAACATGGCGGATATTGAAGCCCTGTTGGGACACGTGAAGGTGATCAATAGTGAATGACAGCATCTCGTCTCTTTGGAGTTGCTTTGATATGTCACTTTGCAGATACAGGTTGACTGAAAATAGTTAGTATTAACATTTCTGATGAGGGGATTAGGCCCGAAACGTCAAGTTTTCCTGCTACGATGATGCTGCTTGACCTGCTGTGTTCATCCAGCCCCATGCTTGTTATCTAGTATTAACAGTGCCTGGAGCTGACAATAATTGAAGGACTATGTAAATTCGGAATAAGGTAGGTGAGCTTGCAGCATGGATAGGTACCTGGGACTT